>SJYV01004701.1:507112-546819 GCA_006410875.1 Neotragus pygmaeus
GGGGGGCGGGGCGCGCTCCAGTGCGTCTGGCAAAGTTGCACACCTGTAGGCCCTTTAGAGTGTCCCATGCAGCCGCGCCTTCTCTTCCTTCTAGAAGCTCTTCGGTCGTTGCCGGGATTGGATTCAACTGCGGCGGGGTGGGCTGGGTGTGGTGGGGTCCGTGACCAGGTCCGCAAGCTCTGCACTGGATTTATCTGCCGCGCGCACCGCTGAAGGGTGCGGTGACACCGCCCTGGTAGCCTAGCCCAGGAGAGTGTCACCCCAGGGAAACCTAGATGAGCTCCCACTAGAAAGCAAATCGGGGGGAAGACGGGAGTTGCTCTACTCCATCCCGTTTCTCGAAAAAACCGAGCAGCTACCTCCGGCTTCTCTCCTAGCCATGGGTAATTAGCATATACACCCGCGTCCTCGCGCGTACCTTGCCTTCCCAGCCCAGGACTCGGTTGCTGGCTGAATCCCGCACCTAGATTCCTCCTTTCTCGACCGAGCGACCCACCTGGAGTACTCGCGGGACTACTTTTGCCTTCCTGACCGCCGAGCCCTGCAGCAGGTGGTACCGGAGCCCGCTGGCCCGCCGGGAGCGCCTTGGAGCCCCCGCCCCCAATCCCGCTCGTTCGCCTTCCCAAGTCCCTAGGGAGCATCCACTTCTGTGAAAAGGGCTTCATAAGCCCTGTCCCTCTCCACCTCGGGCCTCCTCTAGGAGGAAGCTCTCTCAGCCGAAATGCTGATAATTTGTTTGCCTGTCCTGCAGCAGAGCGGGTCTGGAAATGCGCTTAAAGGGCTTTCTTGTAATTCCTCTGCAGAGATCGTTCCCTATCTGCCTCCGGACCCCTCTCTCCCTTTGCCCACCTCTTCCTCTCCTTTCTAGTTGGTTAACCCCTCAGGGAGATAAAACTGCTTTGACCATTACTGGCTAGTTTGCAGACTCCAATCTTACTACTGGCTGAATTACTCTTTCTGGAGCTATAGGGCGTTTGCTTATTAGTCTGTTTCTTCTGGGAACTGTAGCTAGAGCACGTGTGAGATTCAAACAACTAATTGGCTCAAAGGGTCCTTGAATAAGGTTTTTTAAGCTTTCAGTGGGTGCCATTGTGATATGACGTTTATTTAGCAATGAAACAAAAGAATCTTAAAAAGTTTGAAAGACACAATTTTAAGACAACAAAATTCAAATATAACAAATTGCACAAATTAACCAAATAACACTGATCATACAATACTCTTTAAAGAAACAAGTGTGTACTAGATCCTAAAATATTTGTTATGCCTAGTTTACAAGCTCCTGTACAAAAGCAATTATAAATAGTTCACATCTAGAAAAAATACACAGTAACCTTTAAAATAGAATTTATCCTTACATATAAACAGACTTTGTAGAAAAAAGGATATTAAAAGTAAGAATTTTTCATAGCACCAATCATCTTATTTCTCACAAAGTGAACATTGCAAATAGGAATCTGCTTTTATTTATAGATTGATCAGATTTTAATCAAAAGAGCAGGAAGATAAAAATCAACAAATAATGTTGAGAATCACAGAGAACCACTAAGTAGAAGGGGGTGTAAGGAAATGATTGGAGGGAAAATAGAACTACATTGTTTCTGATATATATCACTTCTGATCAGTGTCGCACTTGAGTTCCTTTACAGTTTTCAATAGAAGCAGGATAACACTTCTTACTAGAATCTGAATCTGTCAACAACTTGGAATTTGCACTAGAATTAAAGTTTCTATCAAACTGAGATTATGAGAGGGAGATGACAAGAGCCCTCTGTTTTTCTGGCAGGCCCTGCTTTCATTTTACAGAGTGTACCCACAATCTGAGGACTAGGACAGTGACCTGAACAAGAAGTTGATTTGGAATTTTTTAAAAATATACTATCAACTTCTAAGACTTAGGACATCATTTCAAGANAGAAGGTTCTGATTGCAAATATAATTCTGCATTTTATGTTTATGCCTTAAATTCTGGCAAGTTTTATAAAAATAAACTGTTTATTATTTTTCTCATTTCTTTATCCTCTACCTTCTTTATGTCACATAGATTACTTGTATCATTTGCTGACTTGTTCTTTGATCTGTATGTTACTCATTTGCTTATTCACTCTTGCATGCACAGATTTATGCATTATTCATATAGTAAATGCGTATTTACTAACTGCGTACTGTTGTGCCAGAAACTGCACTAGTCGCAGGAGGACGTGATAATGAAAACAATAAGCTCTGATGGTTACTGTATTGCTTTAGAGAAGGTGTGTGTAAGATGCAGAAATGACCTTGGCTTTGCATGGAGCAGGATTAGGTGGATCCCCCACAAAGATCAGATCATTTGCATCACACCTTTCCTCTCAAGGAACAGGGAAAAAAATTCGCATTATCAAGGAATAAAAACTGAGGCACTATCAGTGATGTATTGACACTACCAGTGAGGTCAGTGTGATTCATGAGGAAGGGAACTTGTGTTAATACCTTATGGTAGATTGGTTTGGGGTGAAGCTTAGTGTTGCAGAACACTGAGCTTGCAGCTGCCTTGCTCTGCCCCTACCCCTGTGTTGGGAAGTACATTTGTTTGCACGTAATTTTCACAACCAGGCTTTGTGACTACCACTTCTCAACCCACTCCTATGGTCAAATTGTACACCAGACTTTCTCTCAGTGTAGGTGAGGGAAAGGAACCATAGCTGCGTAATAAGTCTGGAAAGATTCGACCGACAGAAAACCACAGTTCTTACATTATTTGCTTTATTTTTTTGACAGGAAGGCAAAACCAAAACTTAAAAGATTCAAATTACCCTGCATATTATTTGACCATTAAATCATAGCTCAATAGAATAATACTTCAGGGCTTCCCTGGTGGCTCAGATGGTAAAGAATCTACCTGCAATGTAGGGGACCCAGATTTGATCCGTGAGTCAGGAAGATCCCCAGGAGAAGGAAGTGGCAACCCACTCTAGTATTATTGCCTGGAGAATTCCATGGACAGAAGAGCTTGGCGGGCTACAGTCCACAGGGTCACAAACAGACACAACTAAGTGACTAACACTTCGCTTAGTGTTTTTCAAAAATAAAAATAGAAGTAAAGAAAATGTAATGGGATGAGAATACAAGTTGGATACTGATGGTTCTTTCCACACAGAAATATATTTCATATGCATTGGTTCGAATAGGATGAGGCAGTAAAACAGACAGTTATGACTTATATTGGCATGTGAGAGGGTGAATCCAGGGGTCAATGTGAACCTCTTTTTTTTTTTNAGAAAATGTAATGGGATGAGAATACAAGTTGGATACTGATGGTTCTTTCCACACAGAAATATATTTCATATGCATTGGTTCGAATAGGATGAGGCAGTAAAACAGACAGTTATGACTTATATTGGCATGTGAGAGGGTGAATCCAGGGGTCAATGTGAACCTCTTTTTTTTTTTACCGTATTGATTTATTTTTGGCTAAACTGGGTCTTTGTTGATGTGTGGGCTTTTCTCTGGTTGCCGAGAGGGGAGGCTGCTCTCCGGTTGCAGCGCGCTGGCTCCTCGCGGCAGTGGCTTCTCTTGCTGTGGAGCTTGGGCTGCAGGGCCCTCGAGCCTCAGTCGTGGCGGCATGTGTGCTCAGCAGCTGTGGCTCCAGGCTCTGGAGCACAGGCTCAGTAGTCGTGGCGTGGGCTTATTTGTTCCAGAGCATGTGGGATCTTCCTGAACCCAGGGATCGAACCCATGTCTCCTACATTGGCAGAAGGATTCTTTAGAACTGCGCCCCCAAGGGAGCCCCACAACATGAGCTTCTTAATGAGCCTAATATTCTTCTTGAGTTTTCACCTGAGCTGACCTCATAGTGTGTGTAAAAATAAGCAAGAAAGCAGACTTCACAAGCCAACGGTGGAGAGGGCAGAAAAGCCAGGAGTCTGCTGGATACTAAAAGAAGTTATTTTAGTATTGGTTGGAAATGGTTCGTTACACTGATTTAGATTAAAAGGACATCATTACAGGATGAAAAAAAAAAGTTGCTCAGTCATGTCTGACTTTTTGCAACCCCATATACTGTATAGTCCGCTAGGCTCTTCTGTCCATGGAATTCTCTCGGCTGAATACTGGAGCAGGTAACCATTCCCTTCTCCAGGGGCTCTTTCCGACCCAGGGATTGAGCCTGGCTCTCCTGCATTGCAGGTGGATATTTTACTGTCTGAACCACCAGAGAAGCCTCTCACTATAGGATAATGGGGTATTGACGTTGTTGAATGTAATATATTTGTCATTCAGAGTCTTTGTAGTGCAATAGGTAAAGAGGCTCATTTTAATAGCTTTATTAATACAATAGATTCTTGATGTTTTTACTTTTTCTAAATGGCAAATGTTCAAAATGTAAAATATGATAATTAAATATTTTCTGAATGGTTAATTTTCTTATATGTGTAAATTAAAAGAATAATCTCTGATAAATATCTGTAAGAGTACATCTTACCTGAGTACCAAAATAGGCAAAAAGCAGAATTCCCAGTGTATTTCCTATAGGTGATACCTTAAATTCCCCAAGGCTAAAGCTATTGAATAAAATTGCCAATTTGGCTTATAAAGTACATTTACGCATTGTTTCGGGTCCTCTCACAATCCTGTGAAGACAAGTAATGACCCATAGCTTTAGTTACCCTGGGCTCAGCTGCTCCTCACATGTGTGAAGCATCCTCCTGAGGCTTTGCCGGTTTCCCTTCCTCTTAGAATGCTCTTCCTCCAGAAATCTAGGCACTCCCATCCTTGCTTCCTTGAGGAGGCAGCACAGTGTTAACCATCAGAGAGGCCTTTCCTGACCTCTCCATAATGACTTAGCAGTCCACCCACCCTCCCTGGTCCCAGCTCTTCGTACCCTGCTTGTTTTTCTGCACAGCACTGACAGCTGCTGGACAGACTACGTGTGTAGATAGAATGTCAGCTCCAAGACAGCAAGGCCTTTGTTTGATTCACCTCTGTATCAGCCCCCATCTAGGGCAGTGTATGACAGGTGCTCGATAAACATTGAACCAATATATAAAAGAAAGAATGACGTTTACAGGTGAGACAATGGAGTTAGCAAAGATGAAACTGGAACGTGGTTGTCCCAACTCTAAATGCATCTTCTTCCCAGCACGTGGTTTGCTTTTACTCTTCATGGTTGTACAGTGTTAACAAAGTAGGCCTGGGATCACTTACCTTTAGGACGGCCTGCCTGCCAGGTTGACTGTTGGCTGATTTCTGGGAACTTGAAATTTGGGAGGATTCTGACTTCCNCGAACCCATGTCTCCTACATCGGCAGAAGGATTCTTTAGAACTGCGCCCCCAAGGGAGCCCCACAACATGAGCTTCTTAATGAGCCTAATATTTTTCTTGAGTTTTCACCTGAGCTGACCTCATAGTGTGTGTAAAAATAAGCAAGAAAGCAGACTTCACAAGCCAACGGTGGAGAGGGCAGAAAAGCCAGGAGTCTGCTGGATACTAAAAGAAGTTATTTTAGTATTGGTTGGAAATGGTTCGTTACACTGATTTAGATTAAAAGGACAAAAAAAAAGTTGCTCAGTCATGTCTGACTTTTTGCAACCCCATATACTGTATAGTCCGCTAGGCTCTTCTGTCCATGGAATTCTCTGGGCTGAATACTGGAGCAAGTAACCATTCCCTTCTCCAGGGGCTCTTCCCGACCCAGGGATTGAGCCTGGCTCTCCTGCATTGCAGGTGGATATTTTACTGTCTGAACCACCAGAGAAGCCTCTCACTATAGGATAATGGGGTATTGACGTTGTTGAATGTAATATATTTGTCATTCAGAGTCTTTGTAGTGCAATAGGTAAAGAGGCTCATTTTAATAGCTTTATTAATACAATAGATTCTTGATGTTTTTACTTTTTCTAAATGGCAAATGTTCAAAATGTAAAATATGATAATTAAATATTTTCTGAATGGTTAATTTTCTTATATGTGTAAATTAAAAGAATAATCTCTGATAAATATCTGTAAGAGTACATCTTACCTGAGTACCAAAATAGGCAAAAAGCAGAATTCCCAGTGTATTTCCTATAGGTGATACCTTAAATTCCCCAAGGCTAAAGCTATTGAATAAAATTGCCAATTTGGCTTATAAAGTACATTTACGCATTGTTTCGGGTCCTCTCACAATCCTGTGAAGACAAGTAATGACCCATAGCTTTAGTTACCCTGGGCTCAGCTGCTCCTCACATGTGTGAAGCATCCTCCTGAGGCTTTGCCGGTTTCCCTTCCTCTTAGAATGCTCTTCCTCCAGAAATCTAGGCACTCCCATCCTTGCTTCCTTGAGGAGGCAGCACAGTGTTAACCATCAGAGAGGCCTTTCCTGACCTCTCCGTAATGACTTAGCAGTCCACCCTCCCTCCCTGGTCCCAGCTCTTCGTACCCTGCTTGTTTTTCTGCACAGCACTGACAGCCGCTGGACAGACTACGTGTGTAGATAGAATGTCAGCTCCAAGACAGCAAGGCCTTTGTTTGATTCACCTCTGTATCAGCCCCCATCTAGGGCAGTGTATGACAGGTGCTCGATAAACATTGAACCAATATATAAAAGAAAGAATGACGTTTACAGGTGAGACAATGGAGTTAGCAAAGATGAAACTGGAACGTGGTTGTCCCAACTCTAAATGCATCTTCTTCCCAGCACGTGGTTTGCTTTTACTCTTCATGGTTGTACAGTGTTAACAAAGTAGGCCTGGGATCACTTACCTTTAGGACGGCCTGCCTGCCAGGTTGACTGTTGGCTGATTTCTGGGAACTTGAAATTTGGGAGGATTCTGACTTCCCTGGTGGCTTAGATGGTAAAGCGTCTGTCTACAATGCGGGAGACCCAGGTTCAATCCCTGGGTCAGGAAGATCCGCTGGAGAAGGAAATGGCAATCCACTCTAGTATTATTGCCTGGAAAATCCCATGGACAAAAGAGCCTGTTAGGCTACAGTTCATGGGGTCGCAAAGAGCTGGACACAACTGAGCGATGTTCCTTCCTCTCCATTTCCAGAACTGATTAGAGTGGCTCACCGTAGCTAAGTTTTTTGTACAAACAATATGGTTTATGATAGACACCTGCTATCACCTGGATATCTGGAATATTGGAGCAGGCCTAGGCTGTGAGTGCCTTTGGGATCAGCTGCCAGTAGTTTCCCTGGGCACCAAGTCCCTGATGAGTTTCCCTGGTGGACAGTATATTACATGTATCGTCACATTTCGTAGCTGGAGGAATTAAATCCAGGTGATTCCACTAGGAGAGCACTGTCGGAGCTTGTGCCTCTGGACTTCATCCATGCCTCTTTTCCCTTGCCTGATTTTGCTTTGTGTTCTTTTGGTGTGATAAAGCTATGGGTACAACTGTATGTTGAGTCCTATGAGTCCTTCATTGAACCTGAGGGTGGTCTCAGGGACCCCTGATATAATGGTATTCCTTAGCTTGCTCTTTTGATGCATCAGTGCACTGCAGATGTCCAGTTCTCTGTTAATTATACAGACCTGTCTCATTCTTTTTAATGACTTGATTGGTATTCTATGTTAGGAATATGCCATTGGTTATTTAATCATTCTCCTATTAATGAATACTGAGGATGCTTCAAGTTTTTCATTTTTATAAGCAATGCTTGCACATATACACTGAATTCTAAAAGTGGATTTTCTTTGGTCAGTTTTAAGGTACTGCTGAGTTACCTTTCAAAAAACTTGTTCCAAGGTATATCTTTACTAGCAATATACAATGCCACATCTCTCCACATTCTTAACTAATTCTGGATTTATCCGTTTTTAAAATTTTTGTGTCTCATGCTCAGAAACTGGAGTGATCTCTTATGATTTTTAAATTTGAATTTTCTGGCAACTAGTAAGTTTGCTTTTCCTGTACTTACTCCGTTTGTCTATTCTTTTGTCTTCAGTTCTATTCTGGGTGTTTTATTTTTTTCAGTGTGTTTTCTGAATTTGTTTGTTAGTGCTCTCAGTATTTTAATGATATTAGCCTTTTGTAGGTGGATAAGAAGATTGTACCACTCATTGGCTGTTATGTTCTTTTCCCACTGATTTGGAATGCCATCCTCATCACATGCAAAGTTGTATGTCTGGATTTCTTTCTGAAGTGTGCGTTTTATTTTCCTATTCCTCTGCCAGGACTGACTGTACTGTCTAATGACTATAACTTTACAGTCTGCTATTTTGATTTGCTAGGTAGGACTTATTCTTCCTTTTTATTTAAAAAAATTTCAGAGAAGTCTCAACTGTCCTGACACGTTTTACTGTTGCAATTGAAACAGAAGAGTGGACACATTCTCCCTCTACTCCAAGTTGGGTTTTTTTTTTATTGGAATTGCATTGAGTATAAATACTGGAGAGAAACTGACATTTTTACAATTGTAAGATTTCATCTAGTAATGTTATTTTTCCATTTATACCTTTTTCTTATCTTTCATTACTCCTTCCTCAAATTGATTGCTCCAGTAACACCAGACTGCCTGTGGATACTCACAATATCTTAATTTTTTCACTCTCTGATTTTGACAAAACTTTGCCATCTTTCAGATCAGGCATCATCTCTTCTAGGACTCCTAACAATGCCCAACCTGAAATAATTATCCCCTATTTCCCCCTCCTCCTAGTACTCCCTTAGGATATTGTGTCTTTCATTAATATTGTGATTGCTTATTTATATAACCATGAACTCAAGGGGGCAATGTCCTANTAGGACTCCTAACAATGCCCAACCTGAAATAATTATCCCCTATTTCCCCCTCCTCCTAGTACTCCCTTAGGATATTGTGTCTTTCATTAATATTGTGATTGCTTATTTATATAACCATGAACTCAAGGGGGCAATGTCCTATATAGTGTTGTACTTTCGGCTCTTAATACAGCCTATTGCTATGTAAATTTTTGTTAAAGGAATAGACAAGAATCTTTCTACATAGTTTCATAATTTTCTTCATATAAGTCTCAGTATACACTGTTAAGTTTTGTTGAACTCATGAAGGAGTTCTTTTTTCCTCCCTACTACTGTGTTTATTGATAGTATGTGGAAAAGTTATTGACTTTTTTCCCATTTATCTTATAATGAGCCTTCTATTGAATTTCTCGTTTTTCAAGTAAACTCCCTTGGCTGGTGTTAAATTCTTGTTATTATAGCTTGGGAAGAGGTGGCTGCAAGTGACAGACATAAATTTTAAAAAATTATTTATTCATTAAAAAATGCTTTCATAATAAATATATTTCAAAAAATATTTTAGTTTCCCTTTGTATTAAGTCAATTAACTATTATCTAAGTAAGTAAACTAAATTCATATTTGGTCACCTTATGTAGTGTTGTTTTACTTCCCAGCAAATCTTAGCCAAATGATTCGGTTCAGTTCAGTCTCTCAGTTATGTCTGACTCTTTGCGAACCCATGAACCACAGCACTCCAGGCCTCCCTGTTCATCACCAACTCTTGGAGTTTACCCAGACTCATGTCCATTGAGTTGGTGATGCCATCCAACTATCTCATCCTCTGTTGTCTCCTTCTCCTCCTGCCCTCAATCTTTCCCAGCATCAGGGTCTTTTCNGACTTAGCACGAATGCATGCACCCTGTTAACTGTAAGCTCAGCTCAATCCATTAGGCACTGTATTAGTTGAGGTAAGGCAGAGTTGAACAGATCCAAAAGCAGTCCAGTAGTTTAAAGCAAGAGCCTGAAAGGAATATTTCAGGTCAGCTGGTGGCTTCTGTTCCATGCAGTTACCCAGGGACTTGGGTTCCTTGTAACATGATTTTCCACCATCTCCAGGGCTTTGTTGCCTGCATGGTCAAGGTTGTAGCTACCAAAATGGCAAGAAGGGAAAGAGAACACAGAGGCATACTCATGGTCTTAAGGCTTAAGCTTAGAAATCTAGGTACACATTCTCTGACATCCCATCAGATAAAACATAGCCATGTGACCATACCTATCCATTAGGTGGGCTGGAAGTATGGCGTAGCCATGTACCAGAAATGGATTTTTTTTCATGGATGAACAGTTATGTTCATGTTCATACAGTTGGCTGTATAATGTGCTAAGTCACTTTAGTTGTGTTCAACTCTTAGAGACTCTATGGACAACAGCCCACCAGATTCCTCTGTCCGTGGGATTTTCCAGGCAAGACTACAGGAGTGGGTTGCCATGCCCTTCTCCAGGGGATCTTCCTGATCCCGGGATGCAGGCAGGTTCTTTACCACTAATGCCCCCTGGGAAGCCCTTTACCACTCCTGGCATATCGCCAAATATCTTACATGAAAGGGTTAATCAAGACAAGTGCAATAATATTCTGGAGGCAAGTTCGGCTCCTCACAAGTCAGAACAGGAAGCAGAATCTTCAGGTCTAGACCAGAACCAGAGCCAGGTGGCTACTCTGAAGATATAATCTGCTGGGCTCATAAATGCATCAACTCCGGTACATATAAGGGCAGAAGCGCCTCTGCAGTATCGACAGTTAATATATACAACTTAAACACTGATCATTCTTCCAGTTAAAATTATTTTGATAGCTTCTTAAGCTTATTAACAATTAGCATATTCAGATAGAAATAGTTGAATTGCTTGTAATAAGTCCTCTGGATTGCGGGGACCTGATTAAGACATTTCAAATATATTCTGGAGAGTAAATACCCAAGGAGGGGTTTTCACATGCTTAATTACACGTCTAGAGTAAAACTAACAAACACATGTACGTCACATTGTCCATGCTCTTGGTACATACTGCAAGCATTATACACACAATACGGAAGATTAGATGTCAGAATAGAGGTGATAATTACCAAGTAGGGTTCAATCTGTCCAGTTATCAACATACAAATATTCCCAAAGAGATTCTGTAATTCAGGATCTTATGAAGGAAAACAAAGGGATTTAATAATGACTGAATCCATTCTGCACATCAGATGTCAATTTCCAGTTCCCCCTTTCTAAGAAACTGGCCATAACATCTAAGCTCTGTGGCCAGGGGGATGTTTCTGGGATAGCCAGCATTCCCTTTTTTGGGGTTTCATACTGCTCTCATCTCACACCATTTGGGGATGTTTACTTATTGTTTCTAGGTCTTTATATGAAAATGCTTCCGTCCTGAAGCATGCCATTTTTGCTTCAGGACTGGCACGAAATACAAGATTGCTGATATAGCCCTTATCAGTTCCTTTGCATGTGACTGTGTTACTGCCTGTGAAAGGAAAATATGACTGATGGTTAAAGCAAGGACTCTGGACTGATCATGGGGGGCTGAATCTCGGTACCACTATTAACCATCTGGGACCTTATACTCATTACTCAGCCTCCCTCTTCCACTGTTTCCTTCCTATAAAATGAGTTACAGGTGTAAAGGACTCAGAACATTATCTGGATACAGTAGGACCAGATAGGTATTGGTTATTATCATTAGTCTCTCCCAACACACCAGCAGATGGTGAGCCTTTGAATCTTTTCCACGTTATTATTATTTTTTATTATAAGGAGTACACCAGTAACAAAAGCTTTTTTACATTAAAAAATTTTTATTTTTGGAGTGTAATTGCTTTACAAGGTTGTGTTGATCTCTGCTGTACCATACAAGTGAATCGGCTATATGTATACATATGCCCCTTCTCGCTGAGTCTTCCTCCCTCCCTCCCTCTAGGTCATCACAGAACACTGAGCTGAGCTCCCCATGCTGTGCAGCAGCTTCCCACTAGCTAGCTATTTTATACATGGTAGTGCGTATGTCAATGCTGTGTTCCCAATTTGTCCTGCCCTCTCCTTCCCCCACTGTGCCGCCATGTCCACACTCTACATCTGTGTCTCTATTCCCGCCATGCGAATGGGTTCATCAGTACTGCTTTTCTAGATTCCATCAGTTCAATTCAGTTGCTCATTCGTGTCTGACTCTTTGCGACCCCATAAATTGCAGCATGCCAGGCCTCCTTGTCCATCACCAACTCCCGGAGTTCACTTAGACTCAAGTCCATCAAGTTGGTGATGCCATCCAGCCATCTCATCCTCTGCCATCCCCTTCTCCTCCTGCCCCCAATCCCAGCATCAGAGTCTTTTCCAATGAGTCAACTCTTCGCAGGAGGTGGCCAAAGTACTGGAGTTTCAGCTTTAGCATCATTCCTTCCAAAGAAATCCCAGGGCTGATCTCCTTCAGAATGGATTGGCTGGATCTCCTTCCAGTCCAAGGGACTCTCAAGAGTCTTCTCCCACATCACAGTTCAAAAGCATCAACTTCAGTGTTCAGCCTTCTTCCATATACATGTGTTAATAATATACAATATTTGTTTCTCTCTTTCTGACTTACTTCACTCTGTATGATAGACTCTATGTCCCTCCGTGTCACTACAAATGACTCAATTGCATTCCTTTTTATGGCTGAGCAATACACCCTTGTATTATATATATTATAGATATATATCACATCTTCTTTATCCACTCCTCTGTTGATGGGCATTTTGGTTGCTTCCAGGTCCTGACTATTGTAAATAGAACTGCAGTGTAAGTTGGGGTACATGTGTCTTTTAATTTTTATTGGCATATAGTTGATTTACAATATTGTGTTAGCCATGGGAATCTTTTAAAATAATTTTATTTTCGGCTGTGCTGGGTCTTCGTTGCTGCTCGGGCTTCTCTTTCGTTTCAGCAAGCAAAGGCTTCTCTCTAGTTGTGCTGGACAGGTCTCTCGTCGAGGTGGTCTCTCCTTTTGTGTAGCTCAGGCTCTGGGGCTCTTGGACTTCAGCGGTTGCAGCACACAGGCTCAGCAGCTGTGGCTTCCGGGCTCTGGAGCACAGGCTCAGCAGTGGTGGCACAAGGGCTTAGTTTCTCTGAGGTATGTGGGATCTTCCCCGATCAGGGATTGAACCCTTGTCTCCTGCATCGGCAGGCGGATTCTTTACCACTGAGTCACCTGAGAAGATCACATGCGTCTTTTTAAATGATGGTTTTCTCAGGGTATTTGTCTGGGGTTTCCTGGTGGCTCAGACAGGAAAGAATCTGCCTGAAATGCAGGAGATCTGGGTTTGATCCCTGGGTTGGGAAGATCCCCTGGAGGATAGAAAGGCTACCCACTCCAGCATTCTTGTGCTTCTCTTATCATTTTTAACGTGTCACTCCCACTATCTACCCATCAAAGAATTGCAGGGCCAGTTTCAGGCAGCTGTTGGGATTGTTTTGAAATTTAAGATGCTTAAGATTGTGGTTCCAGCATAGGAAAAAAATTACTTTTTTTCTTGCCGTTATCAGCTGTCTGCCTTTTAGATATTTAACTGATTATCAGCCTTTCAAAAAAAGAGAATTGAAATAATTATTTTGAAAGGAAAAAAAGTCAGTAGGCAGCTGTTGAAAGAAAGTCTAAAAGAGAGTTTTCAGATCACCCAGGCATTGAATTTACATACATACTATTTGTTCCTCTCATTTTTGTTGTTTAGTCCCTAAGCCATGTCTGACTCTTTGTGACCTCATGGACTGTAGACCACCAGGCCTTTCTGTCCATNGTCTAAAAGAGAGTTTTCAGATCACCCAGGCATTGAATTTACATACATACTATTTGTTCCTCTCATTTTTGTTGTTTAGTCCCTAAGCCATGTCTGACTCTTTGTGACCTCATGGACTGTAGACCACCAGGCCCTTCTGTCCATGGGATTTCCCAGGCAAGAATACTGGAGTGAATTGCCATTTCCTACTCCAGGGGATCTTCCCAACCCAGGGATCGAAACTGAGGTTCCTCTCATTAGCTTAACATTGGACTTTACTGATGTTAAGATATTCTGCAAATTCTGAGGTATTTTTAAGTCAGTTATCTATGACAGATTTTGTAATTTTGAGCTTCACATTAACTATTTGTCCACCGAGTTTCTAGTAAATATTTTACCATCTTCTGACTGGAATCAATACTAAATGGCCAAAAGATACATAAAATTTTTTTGTTGTTTGTTGTTGTTTAGCTGCTCAGTCACGTCCAACTCTTTGCAACCCCATGGGCTGTAGCCCACTGCAGGCTCCTCTGTCCATGGAATTCTCCAGGCAAGAATACTGGAGGAGAGTGCCATTTTCTTCTCCAGGGATTGAACCTGTGGTATTCTGCATTGGTAGGCAGATTCCTTACCACTGAGCCACTAGGAAAGCCCATGTAAAATTTAGAGGATAGTTTATTTTAAAAAGTTCCACACAGACTAATGTACTTGATTATATCACAAAGTGGAGCCAAAACTGGGTAAGCTCAATTCATTGCTTACCCGTTGTTCAGGGAAGAGCAGTTCATCTTTCTGTTTTCCTGTACTCCTAGGCAATACAGCTGCTAGAATGTAGCTGGATTACTAGGATACCAGGATTCTGGTTGCCTGGGATTTCCATAGTTGCAGCATGGAAAGTCCCAAGTCACAGGAAATAGCTCAGTTCTGGTCAAGCCAGGATGTTTGCTCATCCTCGCTGGGGGGTAAGGAAGTTTCATGAGCCTAGAAAGCCCTGAGTACTAGCAGCACCTCGAACACACCAGTGCCAAGTACTATCCTCCATCTGCAAGCTCCTAGGAGCCTCTCCTCCCAGAGAAGAAGCAGTCTCAATCACTCTCCGACAGTTTCAGGTCTGCCGCGCAGCATCTAGAACACTGTGTGCAATCCACAATACCCACAGCTCGGTGAGCTTCAGGTGGACTCACACGTCACTCAGACCAAAGCTGACTGTCTCATTACCTTGTGTCCCGTATGGAGATAAAAGATAATCATGGCTAAGAGTAGGAGCTGGGGCTCCCCTGGTGGTCCAGTGGTTAAGCATCCACTGGCCAGCCAACCCAGGGGCCATGGGTTCTATCCCTGGTCCTGGAAGACATCTGGGCCATGGGACATCGAAGCCCTCGAGCTGCAGCTTCTGAAACCTGGGTGCCTAAAGCCCATGCTCCGCAACAAGGGAATCATGAGAAGCCCACACTGCAATGAAGAGAAAAGCCTGAGAGTGCATGCCGTTAGCTGCAACTCGAGAAAGGCTGGTGCAGCAACAAAGAGCCAGTGCATCCATAAACAAATACACTTTAAAAAAAGGGAGAGAGAGTAGGAGTGGAATTCAAGTCCCTGTTCTGCTCCTTACTGGGCATGATGGCCCAGAATTTCTTTCCCTGTGAAGCTCCGGTTAGAGTGTGTCATGAGGGAGATTCTTCCTTCAGAGACATTCAAAGAAATAAATTTACGTAGGTCGAGAAACCCAAAGTGAAAGGCAATGGCTTGCCAAGTTTTGGGCGACCAGTCCTAGAGTTTTCCCTGTGTTAGAAATCAAACCATTCTTTGCCATCAGTTAACCATTGCCAAAGACCTCTGTGAGCCAAAGCATTCTGACTTCTGAGACATCACTGCCACCTTTTACCGTGGGTGTGCCCACACATCTTGTTTTTGATGGTTAAATGCTGTCACTTGGCCTCTGCTACCCTGGGGTGCCCTCAGCCCCATTCAGATCCATGGGCCCCTCCTGATGGTGACACCCTCTTCAGTCACACCTAGCCTGTGAAAGCGAGCAAGGACAGAGCCTGTCAAGGATGTAGGTGCCTTAGTGGAGGGACTGATCTTCTGGGCCTTTTCCTGGAACAGAGCTGGGAGGTGGATGTGACGATCACACGTGATAAATTAGGTCCAACATTCCTGTCTCCTTAAGCTTTTGCAGCCCCTCCTCCACATTATGCCAGGAAAGCATTCTGGTAAGCATACTCCGGTCAACACATCTGGCCTGAAAAGTGTTAGTTGCTCAGTCCTGTTTTACCCTTTGAGACCCCACGGACTGTAGCCCACCAGGCTCCTTTGTCCGTGGAATTCTCCAGGCAAGAATACTGGAGTGGGTTGCCATGTCCTCCTCCAGGGGATCTTCCTGACCCAGGAATTAAACCCGGGTCTCCTGCACTGCAGGCAGATTCTTTACTGTCTGAGCCACCAGGGAAGCCCATTTGGCCTGACCTAGGCTTGTATCACATTCTTCCGGTTTTAACATCTCTAAAATAAACTCCCACATGTGTTTCTCAGGTTTCTGATGAGCTATATTAGAAAATGTGGCAGTTCTGTTGGCACGGAAACCATTTCTTCCTGGGTCATAATGTGTACCTGTCCTGTGGGAACATGTTGAGGTTCAACCTGACTTATGCATCTAGTTACAAAACTGGGCTACTGGGTCTGGAGAATGGAAGATTCCTTTCAAGACATCTTGAGTGGCCTCAGGTGGGTTTCTCACAGGTATTTAAGCAAGGGAAGTCTCGTTTGCTTCACTTAGTTTTCAAGCTGCTGTTATAGGAAAGAGAGGCTCAGAAACTAAGCTCCATCATTGTGATAATTCAGCAACTCAAACAATTAAATTTTATGTTTGTTTCTCAGTAGTGCCAGCGCAAGCTTCTTTTCGGGCTGTCATGGGAGTTCTAGATCTCCAAATGGCTTTTTGGTTGAAGTTGTTATTTGGCTGTGCTGGGTCTTAGCTGTCATACACAGAATCTTTGATCTTCACTGGAGTACAAAGGATTTTTTAGTTGCAGCATTTGAACTCAGTTGTGGCATGTGGGATCTAGTTTCCTGACCAGGGAGCATACCTGAGCCCCCTGTGCATTGGAAACCCAGAATCTTAGCCACTGGACCAGGGAAGTTCCTCTCCAAGTGTGACTTGAGCTCAGAGTTAAAAGATTTGAGTCGGTCATTTTCTTTCTGTAAAGTACTCGAGTGTACTCAGAAATAAATGATCTTGCACCACATTTCTTATTGTCACTACTGACCGCTATAACAGATGCATCAACCACTTGGGATGCTAAGACATTTGTTACAGTTTGCACTTTGATATCATCAACCACAGGTGAGAGTTTGGTTGTGCTATCTCAGCATGCCAGGAATTATTAGCTTCCTATACCTCACCGGCCTGCAATGCAGTAGACCCCAGTTCAATTCCTAGGTTGGGAAGATCTGCTGGAGAAGGGAAAGGCTACCCACTCCAGTATTCTTGGGCTTCCCTGGTGGTAAAGAATCAGCCTGCAATGCAGGAGATCTGGGTTCAATCCCTGGGTTGGGACGATCCCCTGGACAAGGGAAAGGCTACCCACTCCAGTATTCTGGCCTGGAGAATTCCATGGACTGTATAGTCCACGGGATCACAAAGAGTTGGACATGACTGAGTGACTTTCACCCCACTGGCAAAGAGCTCAACACTGTGCTCAAATGCCAGGACATCACCAGACAAATTCCCAAATCCCATCTCTGCAGGTCTGCCTCTTAGGGTAGCTTCCAGCACTGATTCCGTAACAGACTGTAGCAGCGAGTGTCCATTCATAATATGAAAGCGAAAGTTTAAGATCAGTAATTACTAACTGTAACAGAATAATAACTATGAGAGGTAAAGGGAACTCTACAGAGTACCCACCCTGCTGCTGCTAAGTCACTTCAGCCGTGTCCGACTCTGTGCGACCGCATAGATGGCAGCCCATTAGGCTCCCCCGTCTCTGGGATTCTCCAGGCAAGAACACTGGAGTGGGTTGCCATTTCCTTCTCCAATGCATGAAAGTGAAAAATGAAAGTTGCTCAGTCGTGTCTGACTCTTAGCGACCCCATGGACTGTAGCCTACCAGGCTCCTCCATCCATGGGATTTTCCAGGCAAGAGTACTGGAGTGGGGTACCAGTGCCTTCTCTGCAGAGTACCCTAGGTCTGAGAAAAGTACCTGAGGAGGAAGCAAACTTGGAATGGTCCCTGTTCTCAGGCTGAGACTCAAACCTGTGGAAGCCTAACCCTAAGCCTAGAGGAGTGGCTGCAGCCCATGGGATGGCCTTCAGCATAAGCATCAGACAAGCAGGAGGAGGGCTGGCTAGGGAATCATGGTCAGCAGGACTGGCAAGAGGAAACGCCTCTGGGATACAAACAGGCAAGGCTGGCATTTGGCGTCCAGAGGCTGGCATGTGGGTCTGTATGTGGATTTAGGGCGCAAGAACTCATTTTCCAGCAGGCAGTCATGAGGCCTGATGTCAGGAGGGCTGCAGCTTAGCTGTGTTGGCACGGAGAGCTTACCTTTCTGTGCACAGGTGGTGTGTTCATTCACTAGGACTGCGTACCTAGTGGGTACCACAGACTGGGTGGCTTCAGCAACAGATATGTGTTTCCTCATAGAAAATGTGTATTTCCTGATCTCATGCGACTGACAGCCACATGTATTGAAAGCAAGAAGCAAGTAGAAACACACCTGAATCAGGAAAGGGAGCCTCTTCCTCCTGCGATGTCCCTCCAGCACCCTCTACTGGCAAAGTTTAATATCAGGCTGACTGCCAAGGAGAAACGCTTCCAGGGTCCAGCTCCATTAACGTAGAGCAGGTAATGCGGGTTGAACTTAGAGCTGAGAGGCAATAACTTAACCAGCATGCCAGTTCTTCATTTCTGTGAGATTTCTGTTGTTCTCTCGACAAACTGTCTGCTGAGATTGACCCGTTTGCAGCTAAGAACTGACACCCTTGTGTTTTTGACTCTTTTGACAGTAGTTGGGCATGATTGTATTTTCAAGTTATCATTTTGGGATAAAGAGATCAAATTTCCCCTAGTATATTATTATTTTGATAAGTGTAAATTAAAATGGTCTGAATTCATAACAGGGCATGATTATGGACTATGGAAACAAGACCAGAAGTCCAGCAATCTGGTTGCTCCTCGTATCTGCTTGATTTATCCAGTTTTAAGGCCGACACTCTTGCTGTCCTCTCTTCCTGGAGCAATCGTCCTGCAGCTATTACATAGTTCCTCCATCACATCATTTAATCCTCTGTTCAACTACTACTCAGAATGTCCTCCCAGACATTCTATCAAAAATAGCCTCCTTTACCCTTAACCCTCTTTCCCTTTACCATGCTTTATTTTTCTTTACAACTTAACCACTATGCCAATTTATATTATTTAAAATAGTATATTTATTTCTTTACCTATGCATTCCTTCATTTATTTGTTATTAAAATGCAAACTCTAGCTAGATAGGGAGTCATCTTGTTCATTGACAGTGCATGGGATATAGTAGGTATTTGAGAAATATTAATTAAATGAATGACTCTAGGTGTTAACAGGTGGTTCTTCTGGAACATAAATCCATATGCAGACAGATAGAACTTTAGCTTCTGGCTTAATTAGCATAACAACAATGTGATTGCATTTTGATTGTTTTCACCTCAACTTGATAAAAATGACATTCATTTACTTTGTGTGTGTGTGGTATAATTAACAAGTAAAATTCACCTTCGTGTGTGTACACATTTCTATGAGTTTTGACAAATGTATACAATTGTGTAAAACCTTTGCAATCAAGATATAGAAGAGGGACTTCCCTGGTGACCCAGTGGTTAAGACTTCACTTTCCAATGCAGGGAGTGCAGGTTCAATCTCTGGTCAGAGAGCTAAGATCCCACATGTGTTGTGGCCAAAAAAAACAAAACATAAAACAGAAGCAATATTGCAAAAAATTCAATAAAGACTTAAGAAAATGGTCCACATCAACAAAAAGTTTTTTTTTAAAAAGATATAGAACACTTGCAGCATGCCTCCAAACTCCCTCATGCCTTCTTATGCTCAACTCTGCCCTGACCTCCAGTTTCCAGCAACCACTGATCTGTTTACTCTCCCCATAGTTTCACTTTTATCAGAATCTCATATAAATGGAATCCTTACAGTACATTGCTTTTGGAGTCTGTTTTCTCTCACTTGAAAGTGGAAAGTGTTAAGTCTCTCAGTCATGTCTGACTCTTTTGTGATCCCATGGACTGTAGCCCACCAGGCTCCTCTGCCCATGAAATTTTCCAGGCAAGAATACTGGAGTGGGTTGTCCAAGGCATCTTCCCAACCCAGGGATCGAACCTGGGTCTCCCACACTGCAGGCAGATTCTTTACCATCTGAGCCACCAGAAGCCCTTCTCTTACTTGGGACAATGCATTTGAGAGTCACACATAGATCAGTAATTACTTTTTATTGCTGAGTAGTGTTCCATCATGAATACGTGCCACAGATTGTGTACCTTTTACCAGTTGAAGGACATTTGGTTTTGGCGATTATAAATTGGCTACTGTAAACATTCATGCGCAGGTTTCTGTGTGGACCTGTTCCCTTTTCTCTTGCGTAAATATCTACGAACGGGAATGCTGAGTCAAGTGGTAAAAGCAGAGTTAACTAGGAGAAAATGCCAAAGTGTCTTCCAAAACGACAGCACCTTTGAAAGTCCACTGGCCTGTGGCCACCATGAGTTATAACGCAGCATGGCACTAGGGATACAGAAGAAATGTGACCTTCTTGTTCCTTGGATTGGCTTGGTTCTTCTCTACTTCCAGGCTTTGCCCTTGCTGTTCCTTTTTCCTAGAGCACAGTCACACCTGTCGCTGTAACTTCATGCACGTCTGACTTTGGAGAAGGGCCTAGCTACACACACAGTATCCACCAGCCAGGAACAAATTGAAGACGCTCAGAAACATGAATGCAGGAATGGGGAAAAACTATGAAACTGTATGCCTTTTTCTTACAATCTTCTGCACATTGTGAGATCATAATAATTTTCAACTGCTGCTGCTGCTGCTAAGTCGCTTCAGTCATGTCCGACTCTGTGCGACCCCATAGATGGCAGCCCACCAGGCTCCCCTGTCCCTGGGATTCTCCAGGCATGAACACAATTTTCAACTAATGGTTAATTAATCCATGCTTAAAACTTTGTTTTCAGGAATTCCCTGGCAGTCCAGGGGTTAAGACTGTTCTTTCACTGCCAAGGACCTGGGTTCCACCCCTGGTCAGGGAACTAAGATCCCACAAGCCATGTGGCAAAAAAAAAAACNCTCTGTGCGACCCCATAGATGGCAGCCCACCAGGCTCCCCTGTCCCTGGGATTCTCCAGGCATGAACACAATTTTCAACTAATGGTTAATTAATCCATGCTTAAAACTTTGTTTTCAGGAATTCCCTGGCAGTCCAGGGGTTAAGACTGTTCTTTCACTGCCAAGGACCTGGGTTCCACCCCTGGTCAGGGAACTAAGATCCCACAAGCCATGTGGCAAAAAAAAAAAACCAAAAAAACCCACCTTTCTTGTTTTCAAGTGAATTTATTTAAAATATTCATTGAGAATTCAGTATGTTATGTCAGAGACATAAACTCATTCCTGATGCTAAAGTGTTATGGTTGCCCTTGTCTCTTTTCAAGGAAATAACACAAATGGAAAGGAACTAGTGTTTATGAGGCATTCCTGAAACAAGGCTTGAACTTGGATCCCAGTAATTCTCATTGATATAGTGCAAGTATTTCTGATGCCTAAGCATAAAGGAAGTAAGAGTCACGACCATCTATTTTTGGTACAATGCTCACTGTTGCCTAAGGAAAAATTAAATGATAGTTTTAATTTAATTTTGTATTTCATTATTTTAAAATGTTATATACAACTTTTAAAGGTTACTTTCCATTTACAGTTATACAGCCGATATTTGTAATAACCAACAGTAACTTTAATTTTTACAAGAAGATTTTTAGAATTTTAAACTCTAAGTAAACAAACAGAAATCCAATTAGCATTAGCATAATTACTTTCCATTTCTTTACACTGAACTTGTACTTTATTAGTGGGTAGGATATTTCCTTTAAATTATATCCATAATTTCAACAAGTTCTCTATTTTCTGTTCCCCGTTCTCCCAACCCTGAAAAATTGAAACCATTTAAGAAACTCAGGCTNAAGAGTATATTTTTAAAACTTCATGGCAGATTAACCAACATAGAAATGGATAATAGATGGGCAGGATGGTTGGACTACAGTCTGATTTACCTAGGGTCATTTTGGATGGGGCCTTTTTCTGATTTTACCTCATAAACCTACTATTGATGAAACTTGGCTTTGCTCCTGTGACTAAGCCAGATAGAGGAATGGCTTTGGGACCAGAGTTGGTCAGCATGTGTGTGTGTCACAGCCAAACTGGAGGGCATTCTAACACGTGCTCTCTCAAAACCACTGGGGTTGACAGATCCAGGAGGCTTACATAAAGTGACCTCTATGATTCTTTAAAGGTGCTATATTTTTAGAATATTGTATAATTTATTTACTGTCCCTGAAGCAGAATCAGGGACAATTAATATATCTTACGTGACAACCTTTATGTCTAGCACAGTTGATGAAATCAAGAAAACTTCTGAATCTGAAAAGAAGTTCTGTTCTTTCAGGCTTGAATCTTGTCCATGCTCAAGAGACTCGGATGGTCTTTGCGGGTGTATCATCCCACCGCCTCCGGAGCCTAGTCCACATCCATCTGAGAGGCCATGATGGTGATGTGTGATGACGATGATGATAGATCTGTGCCAGGGAGAACGGCCCGAGGTTAGGGACTTGTCCCAACTGCAGCCTTGTCATCCTCAAGGACAACATAACACTTTCAGTGCCCATTTTTATTACTTTGAAGCATTCGAGGGCTTAATTGTGTATAGTAGAAATACTATTTTAAACTAAAATAATGATCTGTGTACAGATGTTTGATAGAACTTAAGTAAATTTTGTAATTTCACTGAGTACGTTTTTAGGCTCCTGAGTTACTCATATTGAAGGAAAAACATGACACCACCAAGCCAAAGATGCTTTTTGTCTGTTTTTGTTGTTAACAGAGTGGAGAGGATAATGCTTAGTGCTTCCTGGTGTCTTCTGATTGTGCACAAATGAGCACGATGATAAATAGTGGAGTCTTATGAGATGTTGATTAAAAGGAAATAAAGTTGAAGGATAATATGTATAGATCACCAAGAGGGAAAGAAACATGAATGGTAGGAAAAAGGTTTTGTCCTTAATACCCTTTAGCCTAGTTAAAAATATGTGCCTTTTTTTGGTGTGTTTTTTCCATATAAAGGAAACATTTCAATTCGAGTCTTCAAAAAATTCATTTATTGAAATTCGTATGTGTAACAGAGCATACAAATGAGCAGATATAAAAACATAATAACTTCAAGCCTTTTCTGAAAACATACACCGGGAGGTCTCCTCATCTAGCGTCAGACTTCAGCTCCAGCCCGTCCATCCTGCAGGGACCGCTTGGCAACGAACGTGGCGATGACAACGTAGCCCACCACAGTCTGAGGTGGGGTCCACTGGGAAGGTCGTGGTGCATTGTGGCATATTACGTACAAATCAGATGAATGTAAATATCTCTTTGTAAATCATTTATTTCACTCTGTTTCATCCAGGTCAGCAATCAGATTGTGGCATGCTGGGTAACTGGAAAAAAATGATAATAAAAAGTAAGTTTAAATAGATCATGTTCTTCAATGTGATTTGTCTTCTTGCTGATTTAGTGACCTCTTTTCTAAGTTTTTGGAGAAAATCCTTTTGCAAAAAAATACGGTTGTATGTAACCAGTCATATGAAAAGGTGTATAAGGTGAACCCTTATTTTAATGTTTTAAATTTGAAAACAAGCTGTATTTCAGACAATTGTGTGTCTGAAGACAGGAAATAGCCTAAGATCCATCTCTTCCCCTGTGAACAGGAGAAAGGAGACATGGATTTGTGCCAGGAACTATTTACTGAAAACTGCTCAGAATTAGAGTAAAACTAGACAAAAAAATCCCAGGATGTAGACTAAGTGTCCCTAAGAAATTCCTGGTGAAATGATACAAGCTAACACCTCCAAATGTTTAAATGCAGTGTGTTTTATCACATATAAAGGCATTTTCATATGGAAACCACCTCCCACATGCTGGAAGAAGGGACTTGGTAGATGTGGTCTCTTGGTTTTAAACAGGAATAAATGTTTCAAAACTAGCTCATGAGAGTTGGGTTGAGGGAGTCACAGGTTAGTGAAGTACTGAATACTGCTGCCTGTCCTGGCTGACGTGGCTGTTCAGATTAGTTTAAACCATGTCAGAAACCACTGGAGATAATTAACGTCGCACAAGACATGTGTGTGTTGTGTGGGAAGATGACTTGCCCTCTAGGAGCATGAAGTCACCATGACGGGGACTAGAGATGATAACTACCGAATCCCAGTTTTCACTGCAAGAGACAAATGGGAAGGTAATGCAGGGATCTGGGCCCATCTGGTCTCTGTGTGGCTGGGTGAGAGTCATCTCCAAGAGAAGCAAGTGGGCTCCACACTCCCCAACAAAGATTGCCTGCGCTGGACAGGGCTCCTGTCTACCCAGCTTAAGCCACTATTACTTGTGGAGGATTTCCAAGATAGGACAGTGAGTGAAACCAAGATCAGTTTGCACAAGAAAAATATGAAAAATAATCAGTTGCCTTTTTTNTGTCACGAACCTCATTCCATAGTTCATCAGGCACTCTATCTATCAGATCTAGGCCCTTAAATCTATTTCTCACTTCCACTGTATAATCATAAGGGATTTGATTTAGGTCATACCTGAATGGTCTAGCGGTTTTCCCTACTTTCTTCAATTTGAGTCTGAATTTGGTAATAAGGAGTTCATGATCTGAGCCACAGTCAACTCAAACCCAATTTTCAGAACATGCTTAGATAAACAAGAAAAACTTAGGCTTTAATTTTTAAGTACCTGTAATATTTTTTTGGAAGAAAGCGTCAGTAAAGAGAGCCTCTACAACAGCTATAATCATCAAAGAGCATTTATTTTTTAAAAAGTCATTTGTTTATGTGGTACAAGTTTGCCCAAACTAACATCCTTTAGAGATGACAGAAGACACTTAGATACTTTGCTAGAAATCAGCACAGTTCTACAATGAGTTAAACCCAATAATCTACACCAGTAATATCAAATGACATACAGATAATGAAATGTGTTGACTGAAAATCATACAACGTAAAAGTTGTGAATTAAGTTTTATTTCGGACCTTACAGAGGACAATAGCCTGAGAGACAGCCTCTCAGATAGCTTTGAGGAGCTCTGAGAGGTAAGAGAAGAGCCAGAACATATATATGAACTTTTCTGTTGGGAAAAAACATGTAGTCAAAGATCAAAAGAGCATTGCTAATCACAAAGAACACATTTCTCAGATGAATGACTTTAGTGCTTTGCTACATATGAGAATATGCAACAATCTAGAGTCACTTGAAATTTTTCCTTAGATATTCATCTCAACTACCTAAGGGCCATATATCTGAAACATAGAATGCTTGCTGTTTTTCTCCATCCTGAATTCCCCTCAGAGTACATTGTCAGTGGACAACTCCAGCAGCTGATGCCTTGACCCTCACTAACACAATAGCGGATCATTAAACCTTGTAGTATCGCTCACTGTGTTTTTAACATTGCATTCACTAATAGTCTTTCTACTTGACCATTTCCCCTAAATTCCAATAGCCACTTTCTCATTTATTGCAAAGATCACCTGCTTATCCCCCAAATTTCCCAAGCTCCTCACCTTTGAGGAGGCAGATCTGAGGTTTGTTCTCCTGTCTCCTCACAGCCAAGTGAGGGGCTGGAAAACTCCATGTCTCAGTGTGTGGCTCACTGTGTGCCAGGCGAGCTGATGTGGCTCAGTAACAGTATCAAAAGGAAAAACTGCAGCCTAGAGGGAGTGTATGTGAAATAATTTCCTTTCCAATTTTTGGACTCAAAGAAGAGGCTATCCAGCCTTCAGCCACCTAGGGATCTATGCATCATACTTCCCGCATGTATCCTTAAGCATCTTTTTAAACAAAATATCTATTTGGCAGTGTCAAGCCTTAGTTGTACATGTGGGATCTAGTTCCCTGACCAGGGATCAAACCCAGGCCCCCTGCATTGGGAGCACAGAGTCAGCCTCTGGACTACCACTGAAGTCTTTCAAATACCTTTAAAAGTGCTTTGATAGGGCAACTCTGTGGGGCAGGCAGGAAGGATTACTGACCCCCATTTACAAGGAATCTGTCAGTCAGGAGGGTTGTGGCTCTAAGTAACAGAAAACCCAATTTACACAATTAAAAAAAAAATTTATTATGTCACTTAACTGCAGAGACAAAGCTTGTTTTTCCACAGAGGGGAGGAAGTCAATTAAAATCACCATCTGACAAGATGAAATTTACATATCAGTTACCTATAATGTAGAAAGAGTGGCAAAACAGCTCAAAGAAAATGAACAGGGCTATAATCTGATAACTCAAAAGGGTATGCAGTAGTCAATGCATATTTTCCATTGAGATGCAAAAACACTTTTTTATATATCTCCCAAAAAGTCATATAGTAGGTAATTGTTTAACCATTTAGAGATTTAAAAAAGAAAATATCTATAACTGAGAATTACTTTTTTCAAAAGAAAAATTTCTGAAGTATTTGGGTCATAATTTGGACAAAATATAAATAAAAAAATGAAAGACCAAGTATACCTGAAACTAACACAACATTGTAAATCACTATATACTCCAATAAAATTTTTTTTAATGCTTAAGAATCAAAGACAGTGTCCACACCTCAGGCTCAAAGCAATGCTCTTACAGGGAAGAATAAGTCCAAAGTCAGAATCTGCACAGTTTGAGGCTGGCATAAGAAAACTCTGAGCTTGAGAAAATCTGCAGAAAACAGATGTTGAGACCAAGTTCAGAGGCAGGATTCTGAGAAGTCCTCTTTCAGGTTTTGGAGATCTGAACAGAGCAGTTGGTGGAACCCAAAAAGTCCAGTGAGTCAAAGAGCACTCAAGGAAAGGGGACATTTGCTGATAAACTGCAGCTTGACATGCACTAAAATATACACCCATTGAATCCTCTAACAGCTAAGGAGACGGGGCCAGATACCCTCTGCTTGTCTTTTCAGAGCCCCTACCCACTGTTCTCCACCTTCCTCTGTGCCCAGGACTACATAAGTGGTTCTCCACGTGTGGTCCCAAGACCAGTTGGATCAGCATCACCTGGGAAGGAGTTAGAAATGGAAAAATCAACCCCCTTTCCCACCACTGAATCAGAAATCTGCATTTCAACAATACCTGCAGGTGATTCTGATGTAAGCCCAAGTCCCAGAACCACTGGACCTCATTAAAAGGGCCCTCTTGCCCTCAGGATTCAGGGTGGGTTCATCAGCCGGGAAGACCCTGCAGAAAGTGAGAGAGAGGAGGTGCGTGAGCCCAGGTTACTTGTTCCCCAGCTTCCCCCCTACACAGTCACATCAGGGGCCACCCAAGGTCCTATTCCTGTTAAGTCTGTCTTTTGACGTGACTGACTTCTGAGTTATGGCAACTGACTGTCCCTCTTGTCAAGTCTAGGGGTGGAAATGACCTGACTGTCTCTAGTCTTGTGACACTGCACCATCCCCGTGGCTTCCTTACACCTTGTCCACAGCTTTGTAAATGGTCCCTCTATTAAATTTTACTAAACTCTTCTACTAATTTTTACTAACCTAAAAAGTATCTGTTTTAAATGTCATTGGTTTCCTGCTAGAACGCTGCCATTTCTGCCATTACTCCCGTTTTGATGATAAGATTTATCATCAGTGAACAAGCCCAGGCTTGCCCAGTAAGGAGCAAAGATGGGCTTGAAATCAGGGCTTCAAGGCACAAAGCCCCAGCCTTCTAATTGTATGGTTGGTCTTTCTGATGTGGCCAACTCCCTTTCCTGAGTCCCCTCCTTAACATAAACTATCAGTATGCTGCCATCTGACAACAGGATGGGTCAGGAGCCAATCTTCAATCAAATAATATCCAAATTTTCATTATTGTGAAGTCTATTTACATAGATATAGGTATATAGATAAGATATAGAGATAAATATAACTATGTATTTGTATATGTATCTTCAGACACAGTAAGTTTTCAATAAGTAATAAAGTATAAAAATAAACTCTGGTAGCAAAGACTAGTGGGGAAAAAAAGAGTTCTTCTCAAGGTAACTTAAAGTATTCTAATCTAAAATCTCAAAGGACTTTTTCGGAACTCAAAAAATACATAAATAAACATCCTAAAATTTATCCAGAAGAGTAAACAGACTAGTGTGCTGCTGCTGCTAAGTCGCTTCAGTCGTGTCCGACTCCGTGTGACCCCATAGACCGCAGCCCACCAGGATCCCTCATCCCTGGGATTCTCCAGGCAAGAACACTGGAGTGGGTTGCCATTTCCTTCTCCAATGCATCAAAGTGAAAAGTGAAAGTGAAGTCCCTCAGTTCTGTCCAACTCTNCAGTGTGCCTTGTGGGACCTTAGTTCCTTGACCAGGGATTGAACTCATGCCCTCAAGCAGTGAAAGCATGAAGTCCTAACCACTGGACCCCCACAGAAGTCCCAGTTTAAGCTTATTTCTATTTTAGTCCCCTGTGAATATGGGAGTGGAGGTTATGCTGGGAAGCTTCTTCCTTGAGAAAAAGAAAACAAAACCTCTCCAAGTATTTAAAGACACAGAAACTCATTTAGTGGTCTCTGGTTGGAGGCCGAGCAATGTCTGTTCAACATTTCATGAATTAAGTTTAGCAATCATTCAGATGTAGGCAGCAAAGCAGAAGGCCTAGGAATTATTATTATTTTTTTTTAGTTCCAGACTGGAAAAAAATTAGATACACACCCATGACATACATTTGAGAAATAGACAGTTTCCAACTGCATAGAATAAATATCATTAATTATTTGAAATCCTTAAGACCTAGCTATTGATGTGTGGAGCAAGGACCAGCAGTGTGGGCATCCCTTGGGAGCTTTTTAGAAATGATGAGACTTTGCTTCAGCCTAGACCTACTGAATCAGAATCTTCGATTTAATGAGGTTTCCAGGTGATTCATATGGATGCTATGTTTGAGAAATACTCTGAGATATTTACTAGTACCTTTACCTTTTCAGTATGTGCAATAAAGAAAATTTAGAAAATTATGTTCATTTCTTATGCAGAAAACTCTCCACCATTGTTACCATTTTCTGTTTGTGTCATTTGGTCAGTAAGTTGTGTCCAACTTTTTGATAACCCATGGACAGTAGCCTGCTAGGCTCCTCTGTGCATGNACTGAGTGACTGAACTGAACTGAACTGAAAATTTAAAGGCTGACAATTAGATTACAAGCACCAAAAGAACTTTGCCTTAAATAGAAGAAAAATCAATCTCAATGAGCATCAAAAAATGTAAATTTAACAAGAGGAAATTATGTTCAGGACCTTGGTATAGACAAATTTTCTTTAAAAGGACAAAACAAGCATTAACTATAAAGGGAAATAATGGATAAACTGGAGTTTGTTAAAATATATATTTTGTTCATCAAAACACCACTAAACAGTAAGAAGACAACCCAAAGAGTAAGAGAAGATATTTGATATCTAACAAAGGACTCAAATCTAGAATATAAAAATTTCTTATACAAGTCAATGAGAGAAAGACAATCTGAAAATGAGCAAAATACTCAGTGTACTTACAAGAGACAGTATCTCCAAATGGCCAATAAACATTTAAAAAGCTGTTCAACCTCATCAGTCACCAAGAAATGCTAATAGAGGTAACAATGATACATTAATACACAGCTTGGCCAACTTGTTAAAATGAAAAAGACTGACATTATCAAGTGTTAACCCAAACTGTGGAAACAAACTCTTAGACACTCCTTGTAGGAATCTAAATTGATATCATTTTAGAAATTACTGTCTGGCAGTACTGAAGCTGAATACAGGCATATACTATGGTCCAGCAATTCCACTTGTAAGGTGCTTGCCAATAAAAATGCATACTCATTATCACCAAAAGAAATGTATGATTATGCTTAAAATCCACAGCTGAAAACTATTCAAATGTCCATTAATAGCACAATGAACAAGCACATTGTGATATGCTGCATTTATAAAATGGAACATTACACTGAAATGAGAAAATAAAACTGGACTAGTCTATTGCTTTTAGAAGTCAGAAGGGTGGTTACTTTTGTGGTAACAATGACTGGGAGGAGGATGAAGGGGATCCTGAGGATGGAGAATTTGTTTTCTTTCTTGTTGTGAATGCTGACTCAGGTATGTTTGCTTAGAGATAATCAGAAACTTTCTTGTGTGTATGTGTATGCTTCAATAAGAGGTTTAAAAGTAACAATAAGATGGTATTTAAAAAAATTATTTCCAAGTTGATAATTCTCAGTATTGGCAAGAGTACAATAAAACAGATGCTTTCATATACTGTTAATAGAACTGTAACTGATCCAACCTTCCTGGAAAGCAAATTAGTAATATGCATAAAAATATTTAAAAGTCCATGTGTTTCAATCCATTAATTCCACCTACATGAATCTATCTTAAGGTAATAATCTGTCTCTTATACACATCTAGATGTGTATAAGAGACAGNATCCAACCTTCCTGGAAAGCAAATTAGTAATATGCATAAAAATATTTAAAAGTCCATGTGTTTCAATCCATTAATTCCACCTACATGAATCTATCTTAAGGTAATAATTCACTCCAAAAGATGATGAGGAAAAAATATGTGACAGTATGCAAAGCTATGTATAATAAACTATGTATATATAATACAACCCCGACTATTTAAAATATGTTAAGAAAAAAAGACAAAGGAAATATGCCAAAATATGACTATTATGGGCTGAATGTTTAGGCCCACACTTCTCTCAACCTCCCTCCATCCCAACTCATGTCAAAGCCCTAACCCCCAGTGTGATGATGTTTGGAGATGACCTTCCGGAGGAAATTAAGTTCAGAAGAGTGCACAGTGGATAGGGGCGTGCGGGGGCAGGTAGGAACTCTTGTGATGAGATTAGTGCCCCTATGAGAAGACAAAGACATATGAGAGCTCTCTCTGTCATGCCAGGATACAGTAGAAGGTGGCCAATGACAAGCCATGAAGGGCTACCTCACCAGAACTGGACTATCCTGGCACCCTGAGCTTGGATTTCCGGGCCTCCAGGACTACGTAAAATAAATTGTTTATTGTTGAAGCCACCCAGTCTGAAACTGTGCCCCATGGAGTTAACAGAAGGTGATAATAGAAATTCTTGAGCTTGTCTTACAGAATAACAAATAAGGTAAAATCCCTTGTTAAAATCCCTTTGCTTATAAACTACCTTCAATGATTAAGGTCATTTTATTTTTCTTTATTTTTCTTTCTTTCTTTTCCTCTCTTTAATCACATACTTTCCCAGTTTCACACAGCCCATTGGTTTTACAGGAAATTGGAGTCTGCTCCTGCCCAGTGCGGGCCAGCTAAGGCCTGGTTGGGATCACTCACACCAAATCTGGGCCAGTGCAGATGTCCAGTGAATGGCCTTTTGATGTCAGAGGACCAAAAAACTCCACTCTCAGATCACATTAAGCCTCCATTTGAATATGCAAAAGCATGTGACCCAGAGGCACCTGTGCAGAACACCAATTCCCTCATCTTTTCCCTGCCTCCGATCACCTTTCCCAGCCTAAGACTACCTGCTTATCCCTAAAATATCTGAATCCTCTCACCTTTGGGGAGACTTGTTCTCCTGTCTCCTCATTTGGCTGCCTTGTGAACAAACTGTTTCTGAGCTGTAAAGCTCAGTGTCTCAGTGCGTGGCTGTGTTGGGCAAATGAACTGGGTTCAGCAACAAGTTCTGCGCTGATCTGTGACAGCAGTCCAAGTAGACTAAGACAGTGATCGTTACATCTGAGTTTATGAGATTCCGGGTGAGTCTGTTATCATTTCATTCTTTTCCAAGTTTTTTCTAATCTTTAAGACTTACTTTTTAATTTTTATAAAGCATGAAAAGAAAGTGAAAGTGAAGTTACTCAGTCATGTCCAACTCTTTGTGACCCCATGGACTGTAGCCTACCAGGCTCCTCCGTCCATGGGATTTTCCAGGCAAGAATACTGGAGTGGGTTGCCATTTCCTTCTCCAGGAGATCTTCCGAACCCAGGGATTGAACCCAGGTCTCCCGAATTGTAGGCAGACGCTTTACCATCTGAGCCACCAGGGAAGCCTTATGCTTATAAAGCATGACTACTCATTAATACATGACCACATCCCCATTGTAAAAGTCAAACAATGGAGAAATCAGAGAAAAACATAACAATTATCCTTTAACATATTCTCTTACCAGTTCTTCTCCAAGTTTGATTTCTCAAAGATAAGCACCAATAAAAATTTGTATATGTCACTTTACAGGTATTTTATTCTGTATTTACAAACATGTATACATATGTAATGGAGAAGGCAATGGCACCCCATTCCAGTACTCTTGCCTGGAAAATCCCATGTACAGAGGAGCCTGGTGGGCTGCAGTCCATGGGGTCGCTAAGAGTCAGACACAACTGAGCGACTTCACTTTCACTTTTCACTTTCATGCATTGGAGAAGGAAATGGCAACCCACTCCAGTGTTCTTGCCTGGAGAATCCCAGGGACGGGGGAGCCTGGTGGGCTGCCGTCTATGGGGTCGCACAGAGTTGGACACGACTGAAGTGACTTAGCAGTAGCAGTATACATATGTAAAGAAATATACACGCACAGAGATTTTTTTAAGTTTGCTTACAAACACAGTTAAGGAAGCTGGATACACCCAGTTGAGTGTCTTTTTTAACTCACATAATGATTTTAAATGTTTCATTAAAAAAATAATAATAAATAAAATAAAATGTTTTAGAGTTGCACAAGTTGTGTTTTTTACAACAGAAACAGCTCAGTACCTATTGTCATACCCCTGCTTGGCCCTTAGGACTTCCGACACCTGCTTGGCCTCTAGGCTTTTGTGTCTGTGACTCTGGACCCCTTTTACATACTGCTCTGTAAAATGCTTTCTTTAAAAAAAACCAAAATGCTGAATAACAAGTATGTGAGCCTGACAATATATCTAGACCCACCTAATTCTTTTCCACATAGTGTTCCGTAGTATACACTACCTTTATATTCAAAAATTTGAAAAGTGCATATTATCTTATTTATAGGAGTTTAGGTGCACATTTTCAATTTGATTCACGTTTCCTGAATGTGCTCCTGTCTGCTGATTAGCTATGATACAGGAAGTCTTTAGTCCCTGTTTAATTTTTCATCAAAGATGGTTCGTGAAAGGGTGCATCGCTGATGTGGAAGGCTCTCTTACACTGAACACTCCATCAATAAAGACTCCTGTTTGCACAGTGGAAAAGCAAAATTATTACTTAGAAACTCCCTTGAGGAAATGTGCTTTTTACACAGAATAGATTATATGCCTAAATGTCAAAGGAGTTTTCTTAATTTTTGTGAATATCCTTCATGCTCAGGAAACAGCAGTAGGCTGGAGATTTTGTGAATCTTAATTGCCTCCATTACCATAGATAAAGCTTAAGTCGTGTTTATCCTCGGTTCTGTACATTTCTGTATACTGTCTATGTTCGAATCACTTCATGCCTTCTTAGTTTAAGTATTTAAGCCTTGCATCCCTCAAATATAGTAATTTCCTGAAGAAAAGGTTTATTCTATCTATATGTAGGCAAAATAAAACCCAGGCACCCACCTGGCTCTGTCTCATGAGGGAATTGCAGACTGATTCTAGCGCTCGAAAGTAACTCGAATCTGAGTAATCAGAATCTTGTTTGCATTCTCAGATATCACTAAAGAGGATCTGAGCCTATGTTGACCTGTCTCCAATGCTCTTTCCCCAGTTCTCTGCATCCCCTACCATCTCAAAAATCTGCCAGAAAGCCTCTCTTCCTATAGCTTACTCTCATCTCTCCCTTTTCAAAGCTAGTTCTCATCCTTGCTTCTTTATTCATTCCAACAGCTTGCCTCCAATCCATAGTTCAGGACTCTGGAGTAGGGGCAGAGGTAGAAGGGAACTATCCCATCAGACAACACCAAAACTGACCTGCCAGGAGGGAGGAAGGCATGAGGGATGGGACAAGATCTACACATTCCTGCTTAACAAGCTTTTATACATGTTAAGTATACCTACAGGGACTATATTTTTCAGGTGAACAATTTATATCGACCAATCCAGAAATGGGAAGTATAGTGAAGCTGGGATTATTTTGGAAAATCAAAAATGAGGTTTTTTGCAGTTTGCTGGTTTGTTTCTTAAGAAAAGGAGGAATGTCACACTTACTGAGCACAAAATATCATGGGATGCCCCTTTCACAGGTAATTTTGTCTAACTAGCCCAACCAGCCCTAAAGGAATGAAGTATTGATTCCATTTTACACATGAGGAATATAACGGACACTTTTGGCATATCTGTCCATCTCCTAAGGAGCGCGGCCTTCTCTAGGAACTGTCCTGTCAAATTCCCCCATCCACAAAGCTAACGTCTTCTCTGGCAGCCACTGACTGGGCCAGAGATGTGACCATATGCCATGAGGCAGGCAGATCAGATATTATCTTACAGAAGTTTGAAATCGGGATTCAGAGAGCAGTGGCTGGAACTAGTTAAACAATAAATGCTCTCAGAGAATCTTTGGGATGGCTGGTATGAAAACTCACATCCAGTTGTGGAAACTGGGAGAAAGTCAATGCCTCTGCTGAGAAAGGGCTGAGGGATGGGTAGTCTGTTGGGGCTGGAGTCGGGTGACAAAGGAGAGGCTCTAGAGGAAATTGGACGATGGGTTTGTGGTGAGACACAGGAGAAGAACCCTTGATTAGTGGGCTGTGGAGAAGCTTTGGGAGCAGAGAGGGGATTTGAAAAACCTGGTGGGCAATGTGCAGGGCAACTCCCTGCTCTGGCCTTTGTATGACCTCCTCAGTGAGATGAGGTGAGTCTCTCATGTTTTTGGAAAGTAGGCTGCTATTTCTGGATGGTGCTGAGCCCTGTGTCAGCGCTGGTGTGGAACAGGAACAGTGCTGGACATGGGACAGCTGGCTGTGGGGTTGAATCAATGAAGGCAGGGGCTGTGGGAAGTCCAGGTGGAGAAGCAGCAGATAAACTGGGCTAAAAAGAGAGTGAAGGCCGGCATGAAGAGAGAAATAAAGGTGAATGGCAGGGTGTCTTGTTTTGTAGGTGATGATGGTGTTTTATTATTCCCAGGTCCTGATTCTCATTCTTTCCAGAAGCCCAGATCCTTTCCTGATCTTGCTTTCTGGAAGACACTCTTGTATACTTATTATTTCTCTTTCTTAGTTAGCCCAGCTCAAAGTTGGGTACTATTAATATTACTTGTGACCAAAAACCTTATTAAGTACAAGGAATCTGTGGTTCCTGGAGATTAAATACATTTCTGTGACGACTTGGTTGCAGGAGTTGGGGTTCACACCCATCTCCTGGTGCTCTTTTCCTCACACTTTCTGCTTAGTCACACTGGCCACATGGCCATTCCACAAACACAAGCTCACCGCCATCCTAGTGGGCTCTGTGCCCTGCTCAGAACAACCTCAAAAGTCACTCTCTCATCTCATCCAGTTCTCAACTCAAATGTCAATCAGAGATACCTACCCTGATGACTTCATCTAAAATAGGCATTCTTTAACTTCTTTCTTTGCTTTACTATTTTTTTTTCAGTTTAACTGAAATAGAACTGACATGAAAAGTGAAAGTGTTTTAAAAAAGTGAAAGTGTTAGTCGCTCAGTCATGTTCAACTCTTTGTTGACCCCATGGATCACCACAGACTTCCAGGCTTCTCTGTCCATGGAATTCTCCAGGCAAAAATACCAGAGTGAGTAACCATTCTCTTCTCCAGGGGATCTTCCCGACTCAGGGATAGAACCTGGGTCTCCTGCATTGCAGGCATATTCTTCACCATCTGAGCCACCAGGGAATCCCATAACTGACATACAGCACTCTATAAGGTTACGGTATACAGCACGATGACTTGACTATCATATGCATGCATGCAAAGTCACTTCAGTTGTGTCCAATTCGTTGTGACCCTATGGACTATAGCTCGCCAGGCACCTATGTCCATGGGATTCTCCAGGCAAGAATACTGGAGTAGGTTGCTGTGCCCTCCTCCAGGGAATCTTCCCAACCCAAGGATCGAACCTGCGTCTCTTATGTCTACCTATATTGGCAGGCAGGCAGGTTCTTTACCGCTAGTGCCACCCGGGAAGCCCTGACTTACATATGTGAAAATATACTGTGAAATGATTGCCACAACAAGTTTAGTTAATAGCCTTCATCACATATAGAAACCAACAGGAAAAAGATTTTTTCCTTGTGATGAGAACTTTTAGGATCTATTCTCTTAGCAACTTTCAAGGACACTCTCCAGCAGTGTTAACTGTAGTCACCATGATGTACATTACATTCCTAGTACTTACTTATCTTATAACTGGGAATTTGTATCTTTTGACTGTCTTCACTCAATGTCTCCACCCTTGCCTCTGGCAACCACCAATGTATTCTCCGTCTCTATAAGTGTGGATTTTTAGATTCCACATATAAGTGAGGTCATACAGTATTCAGCTTTCTCTGACTTGTTTCGCTCAGCACAATGCCTTCCATGTCTGTCCATGTTGTTGTATATATGTGTATATACATATATCACATTTTCTTTGTCCATTCATCTGTCAATGGACATTTAGGTTGTTTCTGTGGCTTCGTTATTATAAATGATGCTGCAGTGAATGTGGGATGCACGTATCTCTTCAAGTTAGTGATTTCATTTCTTACAGATAAATACCCAGAATTGAAATGGCTGGATCATATGGTAGTCCTGTTTTTAACTTTTTGAGGAACCTTACACTGTTTTCCACAGTGGCTGCACCAATTTACATCCTCACCATCAGTGTACAAGGACTGACTTTTCTCCACATTCTCACCAGCATTTCTTATCTCTTCTTTTTGATAATAGCCATTCTAACAGCCATGAGGTGATATCTCATTGTGGTTTTAATTTGCATTTCCCTGAGGATAAATGATAAATGATATTGAAAATCTTTACCTGTGCCTGTTGACCATTTGTTTATCTTCTTTGGAAAACTGCCTATTCAGTTTTTTTGTCCGTGTTTAACTGGATTGTCATTATTATTACTGTATATTTTTGCTATCCAGGTCTGTGAATTCTTCATATGTTTTGGATGTAAACTTTTTATCACTTATATGATTTGCAAATATTTTTTCCATTCCATATATTGTATTTTCATTTTGTTGATCATTTATTTCACTGTGCAGAAGTTTATTAGTTTGATGTAGGTTTTATATGGGAGAAGGCAATGGCACCCCACTCCAGTACTCTTGCCTGGGAAATCCCATGGGCGGAGGAGCCTGGTAGGCTGCAGTCCATGGGGACCCAAAGAGTCGTACACGATGGATCGACTTCACTTTCACTTTTCACTTTCATGCATTGGAGAAGGAAATGGCAACCCACTCCAGTGTTCTTGCCTGGAGAATCCCAGGGACAGGGGAGCCTGGTGGGCTAACGACTATGGGGTCACACAGTGTCGGACACGACTGAAGTGACTTAGCAGGTTTTATACACTGACAATACATCATTTTATTTAAAATGGATTACACAGATTTACTTTCTCTTTCTTCCTCTCTCCAATGCTCCCTGCTTCATTTATATCTTTTTTCTTAGATTGATGAAACCTGATGGTGTTTCCTGTGGTCATGTATGGATGTGAGAGTTGGACTGTGAAGAAGACTGAGTGCTGAAGAACTGATGCTTTTGAACTGTGGTGTTGGAGAAGACTCTTGAGAGTCCCTTGGACTGCAAGGAGATCCAACCAGTCCATTCTGAAGGAGATCAACCCTGGGATTTCTTTAGAAGGAATGATGCTAAAGCTGAAACTCCAGTACTTTGGCCACCTCATGCGAAGAGTTGACTCATTGGAAAAGCCTGATGCTGGGAGGGATTGGGGGCAGGAGGAGAAGGGGATGACAGAGGATGAGATGGCTGGATGGCATCACTGACTCGATAGACGTGAGTCCAAGAGAACTCTAGGAGTTGGTGGTGATGGACAGGGAGGCCTGGCATGCTGTGATTCATGGGGTCACAAAGAGTTGGACACAACTGAGTGACTGAACCGAATTGACCCTGTCCTCAGCTTCTATCCTCACATGGCAAAAAAGCTATTATTATTATTTTAATAACTTTATCCAGGGTTTCTCAGATGGCTCTAGTGGTAAAGAACTTGCCTGCCAATGCAGGAGACATAGAGATGCAGGTTTGATTCCTGAGTCGAAAGGACTGATGCCCTGGAGAAGGGCATGGCAACCCACTCCAGTATTCTTGCCTGGAGAATCCATTGGACACAGGAGTCTGGTGGACTACAGTTCATAAGGTCGCAAAGAGTTGAACAAAGAAGTGACTTAGCAGGCAGGCAATAACTTATCAATACCTGAATTCATGTTACATATCTGTTTGTATATGTGTTTCTCTATTTCCCCACCCCCGCCTCTGACCAGAATATAAGATCCTGGAGCATTGCAACTCTCTTGTTCATTGCTGTATTTTCAGCACACTGACCAGAGCTATATTTGACATATAGAAGGCACTCAACAAATACTCACTTAATTAATCAATCCATTAACCCCTGTTCGGTTTCTGATTTCCAGGCTATTTTCACGGTCTCTTAAGTGCACGATGCAATTCTAGCAACACTCAGAAAACCCTACTGGATTAAGGATGAAAATAATGTCTGAAGGACATCTGTGGCACTTGGCTGATAATCATGCAGGGAATAGGGATGTCTGCTGGCTGTCTAGAGCACTGAAGGGAGCTAGGAAGCGGAAGCAGAGTGTTACAGCCCAGGAACAGAACTGAAAGCTGGAAAATTTGTTTCTACTTGTTCTCTCTTAATTAGTTTTTCTGGCCTGGGAAAACAAAGCTTCAGTGACAGTAAAAATGCTTTCATTCCTGTGGTACCACATATACAGCACAAATGGCATCCACGTTGTTCTTGGGTTGATACTACTTTCTAGACTTGTTCTGTAGGTTGTTCACTTTCGTCATGTTCCCTGTCCCCAGCTGACCTGAGAGAAGATCTGGCTGGCTGAGAGTACTTTGACCCCATCACTATACAGGAGGGAAGCTGCTGGAGACTGACCTGGGATGTCCAAATACCATGTGGAAGGACCAGCTAAGGAAGGAGGCAGGGGGAATGGGGCATATTCTAATCCAAGCCCCTCTAGACAGTCAGTGTATCATTTTTGAAATCACATTATCAAACAGAGAGTCATTTTGCTTATGGCTTTCAGATCCTGCCCCCCACCCCAACACATGTACATATGTGGATGATGGCTCCTAACCAGTTATCCTAACGTGTATGTTTAATCTGTTGCTTTTAACAATGGGCTGATGAAAGTAGCCAGAGAGTACCAATCCATAAGAGTGTTGGAAATATAAGATTGAAAATATGAACGCTAACATTGTCATGTACCTGTATATTACTCTTTCAGTTTAACTTCTTTTCTTATAATTTTATTTATTGATTCTGGCTGTGTTGGGTCTTCATTACTGTGCAGGCATTCTCTAGTTGCAGTGCGCAGGCTTGCAGTGGCTTCTCTTGTTGTGAAGCATGGGCCAGGTGGGACGGCTCAGTAGTTGCAGCTGCCATGCTCTAGAGCACAGGCTCCATAGCTGTGGTGCATGGACTCAGTTGCTCCACAGCATGTGGGATCAAACTCAGGTCTCTGGCATTGGCAGAAGGATTCTCTACCACTGAACCAACCATCAGGGAAGCCCTCATCTTAACTTCTTTACCTCTGAGCACTTAATTTTAATAAGAAAGTTCAGTTCAGTTCAGTCGCTCAGTCGTGTCCAGCTCTTTGCGACCCCATGAATCACAGCACTCCATGCCTCCCTGTCCATCACCAACTCCCGGAGTTCAATCAGACTCGCATCCATCGCGTCAGTGATGCCATCCAGCCATCTCATCCTCTGTCGTCCCTTTTTCCTCCTGCCCCCAATCCCTCCCAGCATTAGAGTCTTTTCCAATGAGTCAACTCTTCTCATGAGGTGGCCAAAGTACTGGAGTTTCAGCCTCAGCATCATTCCCTCCAAA
>SJYV01004705.1:0-14571 GCA_006410875.1 Neotragus pygmaeus
CAGGCTCAAGGAAGAGTGTCCTCTTAGTCAAGGACTGTGACCAGTTTTTGTGGAAACCTTATATACCCTAAGTGTACAAGTGCGCAAACCCACCTCCCTAAATTCCCTGAAACTAGTCTGAATAAAGGAAAAGAAAGATACAATCAAAGTTAACCCGTGACTCATATGCCTTAAGCCTAGGTAGTTAACATTAGACAATTATGAATACACCTATGGTCATACCCCAATAAGCATAATATAATGTATGATTCTATTCGGTTACACAGATAATTAGGGCTTCCTTTTAGGCAACAGAGAGTCTAGGTATGAGTGCTGGGGCTCTTCCTTCCAGGGGCGTGGTTTTCCAGTTGGTATGTCGTTTCTATAGATACTGGGCATATAGCTCAGAGTTCACAGTCTGGGCCAACATGGAGTCCTGTTTTCAAGATGGAGCCTGTTCTGTCTGTTTCCTCCTTCATATATATTCTTTTTCAGATTTGTTTCCCATGTGCTGTGCTGTGCTTAGTTGCTCCTCCGTCCATGGGGATTCTCCAGGCAAGATTACTGGAGTGGGTTGCCTTGCCCTCCTCCAGGGGATCTTCCCAACCTAGAGATTGAACCTAGGTCTCCCACCTTGTGGGTGGATTCTTTACTGTCTGAGCCACCAGGGAAGCCCCAATATTCCAAGATATATTTAATACTTTATTTTTTAAACATATTTTTGATGTAGACCATTTTTAAAGTCTTTACTGAATTCATTACAAAATTGCTGGTTTTCTGTTTTGGTTTTTTGGTCTCAAGGCATGTGCGATCTTAGCTCCCTGACCAAGGATGGAGCCCACACTCCCTGCATTAGATGAAGTATTAACTATTGGACTACTGGGGAAGTTCCCCCAAGATATATTTTAAATAAGTGAAAGAGGCAAATACAAAACAGTATCAAAAAGGTACTAGAATTGTTATTTAAAATGAAGAAAAATGCATTCCTTAATACAGAGACCATCTGTGGAGAAATACAAAAGAAATACATCCTCTGGGAAGATTGGTGACTGGGAGAAAGTACACCTTTATGGTTCTGTACCTTTTACACCTTTTACTTTTCAACGCTGGAGCACATTACTATTCAACAAATAAATGGTAAATAAAAGCAAGTAAGAGCCAAACAAATGCATTTCCTTCTAGAGAAGAGAGGGAGGTGGTTGAGAACTTCCCTACAAGGAGAAGCCAGAGGCAACCTGGAGGTCAGGCCAACACAGAGCCTGGGTATGGGTGTCACTCACCTGCTGGAAGACAGGGATGCCCTGGCACCAGCCAGAGGAAGGGTCCTGAAGTTTTGAAATCCCTGATTCTCAAGGCCACTGTTAAGAACTTGAGATGAAAAGCTTTAGTTTGTGTTTTTTTGGTTTGTTTTTTTTTTAATGTGGACCATTTCTAAAGTCTTTACTGAACCTGTTACGACATCACTTCTGTTCCATGCTTGGGTCTCCTGGCTGTGAGGCATATGGGATCTCAGCTCCCTGAACAAGGATCCAACCTGTCCCCACATATGGGATCTCAGCTCCCTGACCAGGGATCCAACCTGCACCCCCACGTATGGGATCTCAGCTCCCTGACCAAGGATCCAAACCTGCCCCCACATAATGGATCTCAGCTCCCTGACTAAGAATGCAACCTGCACCCCCACATTTGGAAGGCAAAGTCCCGACTACTGGACCACCAGCAGAGTCCAGAAAACTCTGAGTTTTAAAATAGTTACTATTATTGGGTAGTCAAGAATTCCCCCTCATCCGCCATCATATGGCACCAAACTTTCTAACCAGTACCATTTCCCCTTCACCCGCTCACTTCACGAGGCTTCATTACACATCAGGGCCAGCCTTCCTAGTCTCCTAGCCCCTGCAAGCTCCAGAGCAGAGCAGGGGCTGTGCCTGTGATTACACTATGTCCCTCATGTAGTGCCTGGATATGCAGCCATAAAATATTTGGTGAACAAACACACAATTTCAAGCACATTTTGTGCTCGGCCTCCTACACGGTGCCTGCCTTTCCCCTGACCTGGTTTCTTCATACCGTCGCTCTTTCCCGGTTCCTCACTTATGGCAGTTCCGTCATCCACTCGCGTTGGCAGCAGCACCTCCACCGCCTCTTAAGGAGCCCTCTCTTGGTGTCAGTACTGCCACCTCTGCATTCTGGAAGGACTGAGGGACTCTGAGCCCTCTCTAGGGACACCATGTCCACAGTGTCAGCAAAAAGACACAAGGAAAATCGGGGGTCCAGTCAACGTGGGACACCCCTGGGTTTGGGTGGGTGACTTAGGCCTTTTGAGGAAGGAGATAGATAGGCCCCAGGTTAGACACCTACCACCAGCCTCCTGTTTATGCTTTGAGACAAAGGTAATAACAGAAGTAGGATAAGCAGCTGGACTGTGTCTCCTGTGGGCACTTCAAGATAAAAGGAGTGGCAGGACAGACAGGGGTTAAGCCCTGCTTAGGTCACCGATAAGGAGGCCACACATTCCTCATTCTTGGGGTCCAGGAGACCTCCCAGACTGTGCATGCTCAGAAAGGAATCCTCAGGGGAAGGGGCATGTGCCCATAAAATGTCTGCAAACCTCTCAGAGACCCTCATACTGGAATCCACCTTGGCTAAAAGATAAGCATGCACATAGGGGAGTGCCCAGGTCTCTACCTCTCCCTCTCTCTCAGCCCAGCGCTTTCTCCCCAGATATCTTCTCTGCTAATCACTACTCTTCATCTCTTAGCTGAACTCTTTCTTCAAAGCAGAGAAGAGCTGAGGCCCTGCTCCTAGCCACCAACCTCAAGCCGCCCCACCCTACAGCCACCAGAGATCACGCCTGTCTCAATAGGGTTAGCTCAGAACTGAGTCTGCACAGTGCAGGCAGGATTCGAACGAGCCAGGGACAACAGAGGTGGGATGAAGAGGCTCCGCCAGGGCATATCTGTCCAGGCAGACTGTGAGCAAGCTTTCCTGGAAAAGGAATGTATCTTAAAGCAGCAGCTCCTCACCTCCCGCTCAGGCCAAACCTGCTAGAGTAGACACACCCAGGTATTCTAACATAGCTGGGAAACATGCCCCAAAACATGATCCTAAGAGTTCCCTATCTTCTACTTTTTAATTTTGTAACTTCTTATTTTGAAACAATTTCAAAAGAGAGAAGTAATTTTGTAGGAACACTAGGAAAGACTCCCTATATCCCATCAGTTATTCACATTATGCCACGTTCTTTCTCTCCATATATATGTGTGTGTGTGTTTACATATTAATAATTGTTATTTTCTGAAACATTTGAAAGTAACTTGCAAAAACAGCATTCCCTTTTATCCCTAAATATTTCAGCATTTTCCCCTAAGAACAAAGATACTCTATTACATAATAACACTAAAATTTTCAAATTCAGAAAATTTAAAAACTGATGCAACTATATATTCTTCATCCAAATACCAAGTTCTTCAAACGTCAAACTTGTTCAAACATCGAATAATATCCTCAGCACCCAGCCCAAGATTCGATCCCGGCTCTACATGGGTTTAGCTACCTGTCCTGGTCTCTGTCCGGTCTCCCCCGTGGATTGCTGCGTACGGGCACGGCCCTGACTCTCCTCTCCCCGGCAGGGACCCTGCGCCTCTGATCGCAAGTGCACACACAGGAGAGGACGGAGGCTGGAGGACAAGGCCAGGCCCCAAAGACATGTTGCTGTTGTGTCCTGCCTGATCCCTCCTCCCAAGAGGGCGGTGTGGCTCCCCATGGCCCAAGGGCTGGTTCCCAGAGCTGCAGGACAGACGGACACAATCGAGACCCAGAGACCCCGGCGCCAAGCACCTGACTGAGCTCACTTTAAACCACGTGCTCTTACCAAGTGGGATTCCAGAAGCTGAGCTGCCAGTTTCCTCCTCACGAATACTTCAGCCTCCAGCCTCCTGCTCAGGGTCAGAGGGCGAGTCTGGAACTACTGACTGCTCTGTGTCCTCGACTCCTGGAAGGTAGATGCTCCCCTGCCCCTCCGCTAGCTGCCTACCCCATCCCCACCACCCACCCCTTCCCACGGCTCCCAGCCCTCTTCCTCTGTTTTCCCTTCCACTCCTGCTGCTGTCGGTTTTTCTCCTCTTTCTACTTCGAGACCAGAGCATCTGGATTTGCTCTAAAATATGCTTTTCCTGGTATTTGCTTCAATCAGTAAAGGTAGGAGGGGCCTGGACCTAGAGGGAATATGAGTTCTGACGGCCAGTTACCGTGACCAGTGCTTCCTCGCCGTCAGGGAGCCCCTGAACAGGAGCCTCCACAGGGACCAACAGGCCCAGGCCCAGGCTTCCAGGGAGACGACAGAACTCAGGCTTCAGGGGAGAGCTCAGGGGAAAGGGGTGGGTGAGAGTGGCTGAGTGATGTGCTAAATGCAGGCATGTTTCTGGAAACTTTTCCAAAGTAAGATTCTTTATATTTTTTCCTTTAAAAAAAGCCACCCTAATTTTACAAACTACTACCCTGTGAAACTGGTATCCATTCTTATATATGCAGATAATATTTGTATGTGTGTGTGTGCCTACAGTAGGAAAGACAAATAGACACATGCATACATAGATAAATACAACATATAATAATAGTGTCATCCAATGAGATCATTTAGGGAAAATCAAAATTAAATGAAAACTATTAGTCTGGAAAAGAAAAAAAAAAATATATATATATATATAAACCGAATAACTTTGCTGTGCAGCAGAAATTAACACAGCATTGTAAATAAACTCTACTTCAATTTTTTACATTAAAAAAATTTTTTTTAATTACTTTGACATTTCTCTTTGTTTTCAAATAGATGGGTGAGATACTATCAAGCTGACCAAACTATGCTTACTAAAGACCTGCTCTGATTCTTTTGAGCGAAGCTTTTTATTCTTTCTGACTCTCTCTCTTTTTTTTACAATGACTGGATTCTTTCTGGTTTTCTAATCCAAAAACCACTTCTATGGCTTTCTCTTTCCCAGACACACTCCACGTGTACAGAAATCTGCAGCTAAAATGCACAGCCTTTGCTAAAGGAACAGAAGGCCCAGTTCAGAGGATGACCCCAAGTCTCTCCTGAACACCGGTGCCTAGAATGTGCTATCGGTCCTCTCTCAACCCTCCTCCAGATGTCACAGTCATGGAAGAAATACCACTCCAGACAACTGTCTTCCCATCTAAACTCAATTCATCCTTCCTTTTCATCAATAGGCAGCCTCATTCAAGAAAATAAAGACCGTTGTTCATCTAGTTATTCTATTTAAAATATCCTTAAAAAGTTGACCAACTGTTAAATACACTCATTTTCTAAACTTTTCATAACAAATCAAAGAAAAACCTTGTTCTTACTCACAATATCTCTTCTTAGAAGTTCATGGGACAGGATATTCTCATTGCTCTTCTATTTATAGAAACAGCCTGTGTTTACTAGGCCTGGTAATAAAACAGCAAGGTTGTGGGAACCTAGGCAACAGAAAGACTGTGAAAGGATTCCCTCTTCTGCGGTGCCTTAAAAGCTATGCTGCTCCCCTCGAGAACCTCAAAGCCTGACATGGCCCGGAGCCATTTAGGGCCTCTTCAGAGCAGAGCTGAATCCACTATCAAGTGCACCCTTGGAGTCTGGGGCCAGTGGTCTGTGTGGTGACAGTTAGGCATTTGGGGGGCCTCTGAGGAAGCGATTATTTACTCTACTTTCACAGAAAGAGAAGCAAAACCTGAAATACCAAAAGCAGCTCTAGCTTACTGAGCCAAGACTACATCTGTACTTTTCACGCATTCTCTCATCTAACCCTCAAAAATAAAATTCTGGAGGGCTATTATCAAACAAACAAAAAACAGAAAATAACAAGTACTGACAAGGAAGTAGAGACACTGGGACCCTTGTGTATTGCTAGTAGGAATGTAAAATGGTGCAGTCACCATGAAAAACAATATGATGGTTTCTCAAATAATTAAAAATAAAAGTATAATATGACCCAGGGAGGCCATTCCTAGGTATATACTCAAAAGAATTGGAAGCAGGGATTTGAACAGACATTTGTACACTCGTGTTCATATGAAAACGTTCATTTGAACTCGTGTTCAAAAGAGGGACACAACTCATCAACACATTAATGGATAAACAAAATATGGTATATACATACAATGGGCCATTATTCCGCTTTAAAAAGAAGGGAAATTCTGACACTTGCTACAACATAGATGAAGCTTGAGGACATAATGCTAAAGGAACTAATCCAGTCACAAAAGGACAAATAATGGATGATTCCACTCATATGAGGTACACAGAGAAGTCAGATTCAGAGACAGAAAGTAGAAGGGTACTGTATGCTTGGAAAGGGGAATGGGAGTTAGTGTTTAGTGGGGAGGGAGTTTCAGTTTTACAAGATGAAAAGAGATCTGGAGATGGATGGTGGCAATGGCTACACAACAGTAAGAATGTATTTAATCTCACTGAACAGTGTACCTCAAATAGCTAAGATGGTACATTTTTGTTATGTGCATTTTACCACAATAAAAACAGACTCCTACAAGTGAGGTGCTATTATCTTGCATGCATGCTCAGTTGTGTCCAACTCTTTGCAACCCTGTGGACTGAAGCCTGCCAGGCTCCTCTGTTCATGGGATTGTGCCAGCAAGAATACTGGAGTGCATAGGGATCTTCCAGACAAGGATCAAACTCTTCTCCTGCGACTCCTGCATCATAGGCCAATTCATTACTGCTGGAGCCACCAGGGAAGCCCTATTATTTTGCATGTAGCAACTGAAGCATACAGGAGGTGCTGTAAGAAGGAGGCAGAGCCAGGATCCTCATCAGCCAGGTGGACTCAAAGGCTGGGGATCCAACACTACCACCTGTCATTGGCCATCGACCATTGGCCATGGGTAGTAACCATTGACCACGTACTCAGTAAAAAAAAAAAAAAAATTAAGTAATAAAGACATCCACTCTTGCTCTGGGCAATCAGAGGTCCAAGGGGCCTGAGGCTGATCTCCCCAGGGCAGCTGGTTTCAATCAGAGACTAACCCCCCAACACAACCAGTTGCAATGTTGTCTTATTCCACACCATGAAATGGAAACTGCACACAGAACTTACAAAACAGGAGTATGTTTTAGTAATGCTTCGGTCAATTCCCTGATTTTTCAGACATCAGTGAAGTCATTTCCAAAGTGGTCACTCTTCCTGCACACCTGTGCCAGCCCTCTGATAGTCATGGAAGGTGTTGTGTGGCTGGCTGGCCAGTCATGAGAGGTCGTAGTGACTTGGTCGTCTGCAGAAGGTCACTGCACACGTGGTAACTTGGTCCGTTTCTCTGACTGAACTGCAGTCCAGCAGGCTCTGGTAGGGGGTGGCTGGGCCCCCACTGGTCACAGCCCACGGCCATGGTCTCTCCAGGTTGTGGTACCAGCTCCTCCCCTCTCCCTCCTGAAGGAGGAAGGGGCTGGGGAATCTCTCATCCACGAGACAGCACCACCCTCTCCCAGGGCCACACGCACAGGCAGCTGATGTCAACTGAGGGGCTTAAAAGCCAAAGAAAGAAGGAAGGAGTCAAGCAGAGAACCTGAAAAGCATCACAAAACCTCCAAAAAAAATCCAAAATCGGGAAGTCAGAGGTGCACTTCCTGTGGGGACAAGCCAGTTATTGGCTCTTCCTCTGGACAACGTGATGCTTGTTTAACTGGAGAACAGTTTGACTGGGTGGTGTGTGTGTCTGTGTCTGTGTGTGTGTGCGTGTGTGTGCACACAGGCACATGGAAGCTGGGAGGGCTAGGGACCTCCGTTAGCACTCAGAATGTCCACTCTCTGAGTCACAGATGGGCCAGCTCTCCAAGGCCAGTAACTGAACATGGGAGTGGACTCCAGAAAGAAAAGAAAAGACAGGCCTAAATAACCATGTTAAATGCCCCCTTTACCTGGCCATAAAAATATTTTACAAAACAATCTATAGTAAGAAATGTTTTACTGTAGCCCAGTGCGCACACACACACACACACACACACACACACACACACACACTTCATAAAAACAATGCTTGCCCTTACTACAGGTGAGGTACTCTGATATTTTTAATTCTATTTTTTATACTGAATTTTTAATTGAAGTCTCACACTCCATAATAAAGTGCATAAATCTCAAACATATAGTTTGAGGATTTTTGTAGGGCTTGCTAAACTTTTTTATGAATAGCTTTATTGAGATATGGTATACATATCACAAAATTCACCCAAAATGTACAACTCAATAGTTTTCAGTAAATTCTCAGAGTTCTACCATCATTACCATAATAACTTTGGAGCTTCTATAATTTTTAAATTTTTGTCAGCTCAAAGAGAAACTTCATACTTAACACCTATTCTATTTATTTATTTTTTAGACACACTTCATCAACCAGGGATTAAACCCACAACCCCTGCAGTGAAGCCGAGTCTTAACCACTGGACCACCAGGAAAGTCCAATTAATTTTTTTAAGGCTAGTCACAACACACCAAATTTATTCCGTTCAGTTCACTTCAGTTCAGCCACTCAGTTGTGTCCGACTCTTTGTGACCCCATAAATTGCAGCACTCCAGGCCTCCCTGTCCATCACTAACTCCCAGAGTTCACCCAAACTCATGTCCATTGAGTCAGTAATGCCATCCAGCCATCTCATCCTCTGTCGTCCCCTTCTCCTTCTTGCCCCCAATCCCTCCTAGCATCAGAGTCTTTTCCAGTGAGTCAACTCTTCCCATGAGGTGGCCAAAGTATTGGAGTTTCAGCTTTAACATCAGACCTTGTAAAGAACACTCAGAACTGATCTCCTTTAGAATGGACTGGTTGGATCTCCTTGTAGTCCAAGGGACTCTCAAGAGTCTTCTCCAACAGTTCAAAAGTATCAATTCTTCGGCACTCAGCTTTCCTCACAGTCCAACTTTCACATCCATACATGATCACTGGGAAAACCATACCCTTGACTAGACGGACCTTTGTTGGCAAAGTAATGTCTCTGCTTTTGACTATACTATCTAGGTTGGTCATAACTTTCCTTCCAAGGAGCAAGCGTCTTTTAATTTCATGGCTGCAATCACCATCTACAGTGATTTTGGAGCCCCAAAAAATAAAGTCTGACGCTGTTTCCACTGTTTCTCCACCTATTTTCCATGAAGTGATGGGACCAGAAGCTATGATCTTAGTTTTCTGANCTTCCAAGGAGCAAGCGTCTTTTAATTTCATGGCTGCAATCACCATCTACAGTGATTTTGGAGCCCCAAAAAATAAAGTCTGACGCTGTTTCCACTGTTTCTCCACCTATTTTCCATGAAGTGATGGGACCAGAAGCTATGATCTTAGTTTTCTGAATGTTGAGCTTTAAGCCAACTTTTGCACTCTCCTCTTTCACTTTCATCAAGAGGCTTTTTAGTTCCTCTTCACTTTCTGCCATAAGGGTGGTGTCATCTGCATATCTGAGGTTATTGGTATTTCTCCCGGCAATCTTGATTCCAGCTTGTGCTTCTTTGGCCACAACTGCAGATGATAAAACCAGAGTCAGATGTCTTACTGAAATAGCTCATTTGCTCCTTACAAGAGTCCTGAAAGATAGGTACCACTATGCTCATGTAGCAGGAAAACCATGGAGCAGAGTGCAACAGGAATTTCAAGCTTCCAATATTCACCAGGGACAAAGCAGGAAGTCAAAGCTAGTCTGCAAGCTCATGAGAGCTGCTGTCCATCCCTGAAGGACAGAGGCTGATCCAGAGGAAACCAGAGCCCCCAGCCACCCCGCCCCCCTCCACTGCAGGGAGATGCTGGACTTGGTCAGCAGAGTGACCTACTGCCCAAAATGGATCACAATCAGAAAGGCTGCCAGACAAGCTGAATTCAAACTCCACCGATGCAGAACTGAGTAGGGCTGAGTGATACTAACCATAGTGGGATTTCGGAGAAGAGCTTGAGGAGCAAACTAATAACACAAAAAAGCCTTCAGGGATGTTGCTGCCTCAAATTCTTCAAGCCAGTAGCAAATGACCATGTTTCAGAAGCTGCAAATCATAAAAAGTATATCTATTTTTAAAGCATTAAACTTCTGTTACCAGTAAAATTTAGAGCAGTTTCAATCAGGCATAGGTTGAAAAATCTTAAAGAATGACTGTTGCACAGCACATTGTGAATAAGTACAGACATATGACAAGTTCATGTCCTCTGAGTCAATCCTTCAGCCAGTAGGAGGACATAGGGGTGGGGGAGGGGTGTGTGTGGGTGTGGGTGGGTGTGTGCGGGCGCACGTGCGTGCACGCTGAGGAAAAAGGGGACACTCAATCCTCACCTCCACTCAGAAGGACCCAAAAGCTGGAGATATAAAACAACAGACAAACACATTCTAGCCCAAGGTGCCATGAATTATGTGGACACAGATGCCAAGTATTTGCCCACTGGCCACAGGAGGGGCTCAGCCAAACACCAAAGTGAAGGAAAACTCAGAGGGCCTGGGTTCTGGGTCTCTGACACACTGAGCCATCCTGAGGCTGTCTGATCCCTGAGGATTGGAGGCAGAGGGCGAGAGGGCAGAAACCAGGTTGCAGGGGACTGAAAAAGCGCAGCCAACCCGCCACTGGTCACATCAGCACATTAATGAGCGCATCTTATCCCTTACCCTGGGGCAGCAGAGGAGTGTGAAGGTCATTAGGGGAAGGGAAATGTATAAGATGCGTTTTCTCCTTGCACACTAGCCCTGTGCCATTTCTAAATACCTGTAATTTACTAAACTGGGTTCCCTTTGGAGAGCCCAGCTTCTTGTTCCATGTGAAGTGAAAGTCACTCAGTCTTGTCCGACTCTTTGTGACCCCATGGACTACACAGTCCATGGAATTCTTCAGGCCAGAATACTGGAGTGGTTAGCCTTCCCTTCTCCAGGGGATCTTCCCAATCCAGGGATCGAATCCAGGTCTCCTGCATTCCAGGTGGATTCTTTACCAGCTGAGCCACCAAGGAAGACCTCTTGTTCCATAGTCGAGTTTATTCATCCATTCAACAAGATTTTCCTGAGCACTTTAAGTACCACCAGCTGGCACAGAGGGTACAGAGCTGCTTCACTGCTCCCGAGAAACTCTCCACAGGAATAGGGTAGCAGCAAAGATGTTTATGTACAAACGTCACGAGAGCGGGTGAGCCCTACCCCCAGCCTGCATACAGCTGCTCCTGGGCTTCGTGTCACTCGCAGGGCCCAGGGTCCCACAGGAGAGCCAGTGTGCGATGGGTGCACGGCCACCGTGGCCCTGAGTGTGGCCCCACCACACCCTTGCTCAGGGCTGAGCCTGACATCTGCTTCACAGGGCCTGTGGCCAGGAGGGTTCCTACTTCAAGATGCTATGTGGGGTCAAAGGGCACAGCCTGATCCCATAAAACCCCACAGAGCTGGTCTTGGTGAGGTTGGGCCTCCCCTCCCCCAGAGCAAGAGACTCTGACACTGAGAGCAGTATAGGACAGCGGAGGGGGCGCCGAGTCCTTAGGACCCTCAGCTCAAGAGGCCTCTGTAGCCGGATCGCCCAAGGGTATGGGTTCCTTTGAACTTCTCAAAGGTCCAGAAGAAAGCCTGGCCTTTTCCAAGCTCTGCCCCAGGCTGTCTGTGGCGAGGCAGCGGGTCAGAGGGAGAAGTCAGCAAGCTGCTACGTGCTCAGCCCTGCTCCTGAGGCCACGCTTTGGGGCAGAGCACCAGCTCCTGGAGCCAGGCTCAGATGCTCTCTCTGGAGCCAAGCCTGTCTCTGACCCCCTCCCTGCTGTTCTCTGGAGGATGGAGGGCTGGCCCGGCTGTAGCTTCATTGGTGCTATGAGAAGTGTCCCTGGCAAGGCAGCGCCCGCTCTGGCGCTGCAGAAGATACACGCGCTCCCTTCCTGGTGTCCTGTCCCCCAAAGGCCACACAGCAATCCTGCAGGGACCTCACCTGAGGTCCTTGTGTGCTATGCTCCACAGGGCGGCCGGAATACTGAGGCCCAGGACTTTCAGGGTTATGACCAAGACAAGTTGGTCACTGAACCCACAGGGACCTCATCTCCACAGAGAGACTCAAACAAACTAAACCACCCTTTGGTCAGAATGCATCAGGACCAGCCCCCCATCTGCAGGGTGTGCCCTTCCTCACTCCCAGAGCTATCCCAAAGCAAACCATCAGGGTTGACCCAGACCCGAACAGCCCTCCAGCCATGCCCAGCCTAGACTGAGCCTGATCGCCTCCTACCCAACTCCACCACCAGGCTCCCAGTGCCCTGAACCTGCCCAGGCCTGCGCAGGGTGGACCCCACCGAGGGCAATGGTCACACAGCACCGCCAGTTCCGATCCCTGGGCTATACAGATCGATCTCCGTGGGTCAGACTCGTGTGACATTTCCCATCCCTGGTGGGGTGCGGTGGGGATGAGAAGAGGCTTGTGGCTAACTTTGCCTTCCGAGTGACGGGAGCCCACTACTGAGGTGGCCCTGGCCCGTCCCGCTGGGCCAGGATGACTAGAGGAGAGGTGAGCCACCCGCGTGCTGAGAGCACGGCCAGGCAAACCCCTTCCTGCTCTCACTTCACTTCCTACGGGCATTCTGTAGCATCACTGCGGGCCGCAGCCGGGGCGTCGCAGGGGGAGCAGAGCCAAGGAGAGGAAAAGGAGGTGGGGGCAAGGAGGGAAAAGATCAGCGCAAACGGCCAGGCCCCAAAGTCACCTCAGTTGTTAAGATCTCCACCAGCCACCCAGTGATTCCAAGAGCATCACCCCCGCACCCCTTCGGGGCCGCCTTCCTGGTACCTCAGGTGGGTAGAAACCCAGGAAGCAGAACAAAGAAGCCTCACCACTGGGCTGTCTGATTGCAAAGCTCTCAGCACGCAGTCTTCTGCCCTCTCAACGCCGCACAGGTGCACAGCGGAGACCCCGAGCTAAGGGCCGGTCCTGTCCTCCCGCAGCAGGATCTCCGGGGCAGTTGCTACTCAGTCCGGGCCTGAAACTGGGACGTGGCCGCTCAGCGCCCCCTGCCGGCTCCTCCGCGAGCGCCGCGCACGCAGGCAGGAACCGGAGACGCAGCAAGGATGCTCATGAAGAAGCAAGCTGTTCTAGGCTTGGAACACATCCTGCAGACAAAACAGGAAAGACGGGAACACTTCAAACGAGAGTTGATCCTAAGACGCAGATGACCTTTCAGAACGAAAAGTGTCGAAGTCAGGTGGATGGTGTTCCCACGGTCTGGACTCAGAAGACACGACCCAAGTGAGGTCTAATCGTTGACTAAAAATAAAACAACAGTAAAAAAAAAAAAAAAAAAAAAAAAGGCCANAAACAGATGGGAAAACAATGGAAACAGTGAGAGACTTTATTTTGGGGGGCTCCAAAATCACTGCAGATGGTGACTACAACCATGAAATTAAAAGACGCTTGCTCCTTGGAAGAAATGCTATGACCAATCTAGACAGCATATTAAGAAGCAGAGACATTACTTTGCCAACAAAGGTCTGTCTAGTCAAAGCTATGGTTTTTCCAGGAGTCACGTATGGATGTGAGAGTTGGACTATAAAGAAAGCTGAGCACCGAAAAATTGATGCTTTTGATCTGTGGTGTTGGAGAAGACTCTTGAGAGTCTCTTGGATAGCAAGGAAAACGAACCAGTCCATCAGTTCTGAATATTCATTGGAAAGACTGATGCTGAAGCTGAAACTCAAGTACTTTGGCCACCTGATGTGAAGAACTGATTCATTGGAAAAGACCCTGATGCTGGGAAAGATTGAGGACAGGAAGAGAAGGGGACGACAGAGGATGAGATGGTTAGATGGCATCACCAACTCTATGGACATGAGTATGAGTAAGCTCTAGGAGTTTGTGATGGACAGGGAAGTCTGGCGTGCTGTGATCCATGGGGTCACAAAGGGTCGAACACAACTGAGCAACTGAACTGAAAAAACATAAGGATAGACAGGAANAGATGGCATCACCAACTCTATGGACATGAGTATGAGTAAGCTCTAGGAGTTTGTGATGGACAGGGAAGTCTGGCGTGCTGTGATCCATGGGGTCACAAAGGGTCGAACACAACTGAGCAACTGAACTGAAAAAACATAAGGATAGACAGGAAACAGAAAGTATGTGTGCACTTTCTGTGAGCCAGACACTGTTCAGGAGCTTTGCCTTTACTGTTCACAGTGCTCCTCTGCAATGATGCTATTATGAATTAAATTAGCAGCTGCAAGGGGTGGAGCACAGAGGTGGGAAGGAACCTGTGAGGCCACTTGGCCAGAATGGCAGGGCAGACAGACACAGCAGCAAGGGCCACGGGAGCAGAGTGTCTGCTTAGGGAGCATCCCCTCCCGGGTATGCAGGGACAGTGGCCCAACCCTGGGTGTGCGGGAGTGGTAACACCCCCACCCAGCCCAGCCACACCCCCCAACCTCGCTGATACGCAGAGTCCGTGATCCCAGAGCAGCAGGTCGTGTCTGTCTACTGCTCCTCCTATTCGTTCTCCCCTGGTGACTAAAACCAACCAACCGACCGACCGTGTGTGTGTGAGTCCACGGTCAGGTGGGCCCCGCCACCCACAGTGGAGAAGCCCCACGTCCCCTCCCAGAAGGTG
>SJYV01004707.1:0-16484 GCA_006410875.1 Neotragus pygmaeus
CATGTACACCCATGGCTGATTCATGTCAATGTATGGCAAAAACCACTACAATATTGTAAAGTAATTAACTCTAATTAAAATAAATTAATTTTTTTGGAAAAGAAAAAAAAAGATATAACCACCTGGAATATTTTCACATTTCCACCTTTATTATAGCTAAACAATAATAAAACTCAACACAGTGAAGTACTTTTCAAATGTTAATTTTCATAGTTTGCCAGACATATAATAACAATGCTCCATCTTTAATGTTCCTACCATTTCATTTTACTTGTTCTAACAAGTACAGAGAATGATGGATTTAGCTAAGAATGATTTCAGATTAACTTCTCTAACATAAAGCACTTAACTTTTGTAATATATGTAGAGCAAGTATAATAAGCACTGAAATATGTAATTGCTTCTTAGGAAATATTTGTTTCCAACTTAGGTTTCAGAGTAATGTGGAAGACTAAATCATATCATTTTTAATGGCTGTCAGGTAAAGCTCTCAGAATCAGTAGTAGATTAAGAAATAGAATCACAATTATAGAAAAAAGAAAAATAAACTTTAAAAGGACTGGACCTTAGGCTCTACCACGATTCCATAAACTAAAAGAAGACCACACCATTATTACTGAAGTAATATTATCAGTCATGCTTTATAATATTCCTGTATACAGCTAGTTGTTCTCTGTTATAACATTTATAAGTATAGATTTTAATTCCAGGTTTTCATTTTTATAATCAACAAATAAATGCATATATGTTCATATTGGAAAAAAAAGAAACCCCTTGCATTCCTATACACTAACAATGAAAGATCAGAAAGAGAAATTAAGGAAACAATCCCATTCACCATTGCAATGAAAATAATAAAATACTTAGGAATAAATTTACCAAAAGAAACAAGAGATATACAGAAAACTATAAAACACTGATGAAAGAAATGAAAGATGACACAAACAGAGGGACAAATATACCACGTTCTTGGATTGGAAGAATCAATATAATAAAAATGAGTATACTACCCAAAGCAATCTATAGATTCAACACAATCCCTATCAAACTACCAATGATATTTTTCACAGAACTAGAACAAATAATTTCACAATTTGTATGGAAACACAAAAGACCCTGAATAGGCAAAGCAATGTTGAGAAAGAAGTATGGAATCAGAGGAATCAACCTTCCTGTTCAACCATTTTTAACAGAGAAATTCAGATTGTCTGTTTCTTTTTGAGTTAGTTTCTGTACTTCATGTCTTTTAAGGAATTTGTGTACTTCCTCTAACTTATCTAATTTATTGATGAACATTGTTGTCCATTATGCTCTTTCTCACTTTAATGTCAATAGTAACCTCTCCTCTGTCATTGTGATGCTAGATATTTGAGCTTTTTTCCTCTCTCTTTTTATTTTTTGGTCAATCTAGCCTAAAAGTTCTTTTCAAAGAGTCAACTTTTGGTTTCACTGAATTTCTGTATTGTTTTTATTCCTTGTTTCATTTCTGCTCTTGTCTTTCTGACTTTCTTCTTTGTTCTAGCTTTAGGTTTAGTTTGCTCTTCTTTCACTGAGTTAGGGTGGAAAGTTAGGTTCATGACTTGAGATTTTTGTTCTTTTTAAAAGTAGACATTTATAGCCTTAAACTTTTCCATGAGCACTGTTTTTCCTACATCCCATTCATTTTGGTAAGTAATGGCTTCATTTTTATTTATCACAAAGTAATTTCTGGTTGTATTTTTGATATAGTATACTACTCTTCAGTTATTTAGGAGTATATTGTTTAATTTCCATGTATTGTTTAATTTCCATGTATTTCTGAGTTTCCCAATTTTTATTATTGATTTTTTATTTAATTCCATTGTGGTTGAAAGACATACACTGTTTTATTTATATCTTAAATTGGTTTTTGCAGAGAATGGTTAATTAGGGTAGCAGACTTTTGTGTGGTTTATCCAAAGAGACTCTAATCCAATGATAAAAGACTATGAAGTTCAGGAATGTAATTCTGTTTCCTTGATCATTCCAAAAGTCAGAAGGGACCACTGATCTCACTACCATAGTGATGGCCCCTGTAAATGGACTTGGCCTTGCTCAGTCATTGGCTAGGAAGTCTCAGCAAAGGTCATAGAGGGAGTGATTCTGGTATCTGACCCTGGTATCTTTCCTGATTGATAGAGAAAATTATACTTGCTGTGTAATTTTTGAATTTTCACTGTGCTTTTCTTTTATCTTCTCTCTACAGTACTCTTTCCATTCATTATCCCAATCCTTGAAGTATTAAATATCACCATATTTCCAAAAAGCGCTCTGAATTTTTTGATAAAATCTGTAAAAAGGATAAAAGAAAGTCGCCTCAAAGATAATCAAAAGGTAAATCTAGTGGTGGTTACATGAGGGTGTTCACGTTTTGAAAATTTGTTAACCTGTACACATATGATTTGTGTACTTCTCTGCATTTTTTTTAATTAGGTACAGAAAATATAGATTTTAGAACTGAGAAGTTATTAATATATCATTTTGGAGGGATGAGAAAGGTGGAGGTTGGGGAAGAAATAAGAAAATGAGCCAGAGAGTGATGTTTAAATTTAATAGTAGGCATGCATATTAGTATGTCATTGCATAAATATTGTTGAGATAAAAGTTTTATCACCTCCATTCAATAAACTGTTAAAGGATAACAACTACTATTTGAGAATGATTTTACCAATATTATAATTTCCCCATATGTTATACTGGTAAAGAATCACTTTGATTCCAAGACTCCTATTTTGTAGATTGTGCAATGAATGGAAAGCCCCATCAGGCAGTTGGTGGAGTGAATTCTGTGTTAAATTGGAGCCCTCTACTAGTCTGGCATGGGCCATGAGGCTGCAAGCTCATTAACCCAGGTTTGCCTCCATGAAGACTGGAGGCCAGCACAAGGATGTCTGCAGGTCAGGGGGACAGGGGTTTTGTACCCAAGATGTCGCTGAAGATTGTATAAGGTTTTGAGAGGGTCAAGGCATTGAAGATGCTTCCAAAAACACTGACAATGAACTTTGCAAATGTGAGGGGATTAATTTGTGTGATCATTCATTAAGAATTAAAATTGGAAGGGAAAAAGGAACAAAATCATGGACTTTTCCTTAGCAAACAAGTGTGACAGGAGACAACAGGCAACTCTTTGGCAAAAAAAGCTGTTTCAAAAGACGGAGAAACCAAAGGTCAGAGAGAGGGAAGACCAGAAAGCAGTTGGACTGATGACTGGGCTTCTCTCTGGGAAACGTCCTGTTCTCCAAGGTCTGTAGGTGAATGATAGTTCACTATCTCGCAATAGTAGTCAGCCTTCTAATTTTTAAGGGGCCATATTCTCAGGAAAGAGGTTAAATACTGCACTCCTGATTTGTCTATGACTTCACAAGTAACTTTCTATCATAGAAATTTCTTTCTGCTTACAGCCATATGTGGACTTTCTTCAGCTGATGATTAACTCCCAGAATTCCAAAGAAACAGCCAATCATAAAGGTAACCAAGGAGAGCTTCAGAGGGGCCACAGTGGGGAGATGCAGAGGTAGGAGGCAGTTCTGAAAATGTGCAGGAAGTTTTCCAGGCAGATGGGAATTTAGGCCAAATTGAAGAAAGACACTTGTGCAAAAAGAAAGAGTAGACCATGGTACTTCCTAAAAGTTTGCAGGTACAACTTTGTTCAGAACTCGAAGGGCAAGTGTAACAAGGATGTCATGCCCAGAATTCAGTTATGAAATGGATCACTACAGCTGAAACTTTGGGGATCTTAGTTCCGATATCAGTTCTCAGACTCCTCCAGAACCACGAAGTCGGAACCTCTGAGTATTTGCATCAAGGTTTCATCCCTTCATTCATCACTGGGCACATTGCCCCAGTGTTGGTGACCTTAACTTAGAACACTTTTAAACTTGTGTTCACCAGCTTATTCTACTGTAAAGTGTAATCCCCCCCTCCTTTGTTATTAACACATAACTTCTGGGAGAAGCCTTGGAGGCTGTAAGTATTCTGTTCCTCTTCCAATTGCCACCCACTGGTTTTATCATTCATGGATGGTTTTTGACTGAAACCGTTGTTATTATGATTACATGATGTCTTTCTAAACCCATCATTCTTCTGTATTTATGAACTGGTGTTCTTTCATAGGGAGAGCTCTGCATTCTCCCCCAATCATGTATTTATTTATATCAGTATATCTCGTGTACCGCTAACTTACTCTCTCATATCACTCTTCATTTTTATTTTCAAATTCTCAGGTTTGTCCACTGGAGCCCTTTCAAGTTGGCTTCTATATATAAAGATTACTTTTGTCTCCTGAAAAATTTTTTCAATAGGCTATTTTTTAGCAGAAATTAAAAAACAAAACTGAGTGAAGAATAAAGAGTTTCCCAGTATACATTCTGCCCCCCACCTACATATAGCCTTCCTCAAATCAGAAGTCCATACTGGAGTGATACAGTTGTTATACTCAATGAACCTAAACTGATAGATTATTATCATCCAAAGACAATAGTTCACACCTGGGTCCAATCTTGGCATTGTAAATTCTATGGCTTTTGATAAATGTATAATGATGTGTGTCCACCACTGTTGTATACAGAGTATCCTGTATCCTTTTCATTTATCATTTTCCAAAAGCTTCCTCACTTCTTAATGCAAGGCGTTCCAGCTTTCTCTTCTGTTTTCCCTGGAATAAGCCATTTCTCTAAGAAGTTCAGGTTCCGTCTACTGAGAAATGGTGTTTAGAATCCAAAATCTGGGTTCTAGGAATGCTCGTTGCTACCAAGGGTTGTTTTTGTTTGTTTTGCTTCCAGATCCTCTCAGTGGACAATTTTCAGAACATCAACTATTTTTACACAGTAATTTAAAATTTAAAAAAAAAGATGTTTGTATCTACTCCAAAGCACTGATGCAAATCAGCTCTCTCTCACACACAAAAAGACCCTGGTGTGCTTTAATTCCATTACATGAATACTCCTAAATAGTTAATTTGAAGCTACCAATGGATTGATAACCATCTCATAAAAGTCTGGAATTTTATAAAATTAGTTCTTGAAAGCAGGTATAAACCTACTTCAGCACACTCTAAATATATCTATAACTGTGTGGACACCTACTTTTATCATTCTATCTATCTATCTATTATCATCTCTTATTTCTTTAAGTACATGATTCAATACAACTTCCTGTGATGAAGGAAATATTCTGTATCTGTTCGGTTCAATATAGTAATCACTAGATGTAAGTATCTCCTGAGGACATGACATGTGGCCAGTGCCCCCAGGAACCTGAATGCTAAATTGTATTTAATTTTAATTAAAATTTGAATAGTCACATATTAGACAGCACAACTCTAGACTTTGACTATTATGGAGTTTATGTTAACTGGGGAAAGAATTTGATGGTTTAACTTATCCACAAGAACATCACAGATAGCGTCATTGGAGATATCATCATCTACAATCTTATAGACCTTTATTACACTCATTTTATATTACTTTTATTATTTATTTCTTGGTTGGAGCAGGTACCACATAGAGTTGCATGCTCTAAGTAACAAATGTCCTACTACACCCATCAAATAGCTGAGCCTGAGCATGCTTTGTCTCTTTGGAGAAAATAAAATTGGAGACTAGAGTATAACCACAGGGCTGCTTGGTAAGCGTGAAGAAGAGCGGGAGAGGGGATGCGTACTTAGAGGATGACCTCGGGCCGGGATGAATCCGCATCGCTAGTTCTACTCTCTGGATCTTATTTTTCTAATTTTCACATTGGGCTGTATCCTTCCATGGATGCATTCTTTCTTTTGCTATTTTAATGCAAATAACTAGCCTAGGATCATCACAACTCTTCAAGATTTTTGTTGATTTCTGTAGCTTCTATATGTATCTGGAACATCCCTTTGAACACATGTGCACCAGGTCTTGTATTACCTGATGCTTCTCAAGGGCATAATCCATGCTTCTCAGGCTACATTGTGCACATACATCTCCACATCTCATGAAAGTTCAGAGGTTGTATCCATAGTTCTAGGATGGGATTTGAAAATCTGAATTTGTATTGGGCTTCCAAATCCTGCTCATGCTGCTGGTCCATGGACCATACTTTCAGTTGCAAGAGATTATCTATAGCCCATATTATACTCTTATGTTCCTATAAACAAGTTTTGATAAAATATAATTTAATTTCCCCTACCATATGGTATCCCAAAGAAAGACAATGCCAAAGAATGCTCAAACTACCACACAATGGCACTCATCTCACACGNGGCATCATCAACTCGATGGATGTGAGTTTGAGTGAACTCTGGAAGTTGGTGATGGACAGGGAGGCCTGGCATGCTGCAATTCATGGGACTGCAAAGTCAGATACCACTGAGCGACTGAACTGAACTGAACTGACCATATGGTCTGACTGGAAAAGGGAATGGCAAACCACTTCAGTATTCTTGCCTTGAGAAGTCCATTAACAGTATGAAAAATCAAAAAGATATGACACTGAAATAGAGGAAAACAATAGAATGGGAAAGGCTAGAGATCTCTTCAAGAAAATTAGGGATACTAGGGAATATTTCATGCAAAGATAGGCACAATAAAGGGCAGAAATGGCATGGACCTAACAGAAAAAAAGAAGATATTAAGAAGAGGTGGCAAGAATACACCAAAGAACTATACAAAAAAGATTTTCTAGACCCAGATAACCACGATGGTGAGATCACTCACCAGGAACCAGACATCCTTGGGTGTGATATCAAGTGGGCCTTAGGAAGCATCACTATGAACAAAGCTAGTGGAAATGACGGAATTCCAGTTGAGCTATTTCAAATCCTCAAAGATTATGCTATTAAAATGATGCACTCAATATGCCAGCAAATTTGAAAAACTCAGCAGTGGTCACAGGACTGGAAAAGGTCAGTTTTCATTCCAATCCCAAAGAAAGGAAATGCCAAAGAGTGCTCAAACTACTGCACAATTGCACTCATCTCACATGCTAGCAAACTAATGCTAAAAATTCTCCAAGTGAGGCTTCAACAGTACGTGAATTGTGAACTTCCAGATGTTCAAAATTAGAAAGGGCAGGAACCAGAAATCAAATTGCCATCATCTATTGGATCACAGAAAAAGCTAGAGAGTTCCAGCAAAACATCTGCTTTATTGACTACACCAAAGCCTTAGACTGTGTGGATCACAACAAACTGTGGAAAATTCTTAAAGAGACGAGAATAGCAAACCACCTGACCTGTCTCCTGAGAAATCTGTATGCAGGCCAAGAAGCAACAGTTAGAACTGGACATGGAACAGCAGACTGGTTCCAAACTGAGAAAGGAGTATATCATGGCTGTATTTTGTCACCCTGCTTATTTAACTTTTATGCAGAGTACATCATGCAAAATGCCGGGCTGGATGAAGCATAAGCTGAAATCAGGATTCCTGGGAGGAATCTCAGTAACCTCAGATATGCAGATGACACCATCCTTGTGGCAGAAAGTGAAGAGGAACTGAAGAACCTCTTGAAAAAAGTAAAAGGGGAGTGAAAAAGCTGTCTTAAAACTCAACATTCAAAAAATGACGATCATGACATTTGGACCCATCACTTCATGGCAAATAGAAACAATGTAAACAGTGAGAGACTTTATTTTTTTGGCTCCAGAATCACTGCAGATGGTGACTGCAGCCATGAAATTAAAAGACGCTTGCACCTTGGAAGAAAAGCAATGACCAACCTAGACAGCATATTAAAAACAGAGATATTACCAACAAAGGTCCATCTAGTCAAAGCTATGGGTTTTCCAGTAGTCATGTATGGATGTGAGAGTTTGACTGTAAGGAAAGCTGAGCACCAGAGAACTGATGCTTTTGAACTGTGGTGTTGGAGAAGACTCTTGAGACTCCCTTGGACTACAGTGAGATCAAACCCGTCCATCCTAAAGGAAATCAGTCCTGAATATTCGTTGGAAGGACTGATGCTGAAGCTCCAATATATTGGCCACCTGATGCAAAGAACTGACTCTTTAGAAAAGACCCTCATTCTGGGAAAGATTGAAGGCAGGAGAAGGGGACGACAGAGGATGAGTGGTTGGATGGGTCACCAACTCGATGGGCATGAGTTTGAGCAAGCTCCAGGAGTTGGTGATGGACAGGGAGGCCTGGAGTGCTGTAGTTCATGGGGTTGCAAAGAGTCGGACATGATTGAGTGATTGAACTAAACTAACCATGTAGCTTTATTATTGTATCCTTCAAAAAAAAAAAATCAAGCTGTGCCTTAACTAAAATAATTTAAATTATTCTAGAAGGAAATGCTGCTCCATTTTACTTGGAGCTAAAGTTCTTTTACAGTTCTCTAAAGGACACAATGATAACACTGTAGATGTTAGACAGAAGTGCTGTCTCTTGAAATTACCCAGCTGTGTTGGTGGGGGGTGGCATTGCCAGGAACAGAGGGCCAAGAATAGCATAGACTTGGGAAAAACTGGATCAAGACAGATCTTGGCTTTTTCTTGGCTCTGTGAGGCAGACACAGGGTGGAAATCACTCTGTTTGATTCTGAATTACTTTTACATGATTTCCCCTAGGGGTTTGGGAGTTTCACTGGAATGTCTCACCATTTAAGCTATGGCTTTACCTAAAATGTCTTTACTTTTTTTTTTTTTTTTTTAGCTCTCTCTGACCAAGAACTCGTGGCCCAAAGTGTTATCTTTATTTTTGCTGGCTATGAGACCACTAGCAGTACTCTCTCCTTCCTTCTGTATATTTTAGCCACTCACCCTGATGTCCAGCAGAAGCTGCAGGAGGAGATTGATGCGACTTTCCCCAATAAGGTGAGTGATGATACCCAGAGAGGTGAGGGGAAGGTGAAGCCTTAGCATGATTGTCTTCTCACCACTCCTTAGGAGATTTCTGCCCAAAGCATAAGCATCAAATCATTTACCTCCTTTCCCAGGTGGTGCAGTGGGAAAAAAATCCAATTCTTCTTCCAAGGCAGGGGATGTGGGTTTGATACGTGAGTTGAGAAGGTCCCCTGGAGTCAGAAATGGCAACCCAGTCCATTGTTCTTGCCATGGAAATCCCATGGACAGAAGAGCCTGGTGGGCTACAGTTCATGGGATTGCCAAGGGTCAGAGAAGACTAAGTGACTGAGCAGGGCACATTTAGGAAAGATCTAAAGGATACAAAGCAGAGGGAGAAAACATAAGTACTTCGTGCTACTCACAGCAATGTAAGTGCTTTGAAAAAAGTGCTGGTCTTGCGGTATCAGTTATCAGAATACTACCAAGTAACATGCACAGAACTTCCGTGGCGTCTAGCAAGAAGTATTTATTTCTCTGGTGTCTGCATTTGCTGTTCAGGCACTACATTGTGTCGGACTCTTTGTGACCTCATGGACTGCAGCACGCCAGGCTTTCCTGTCCCTCACTATCTCCCAGAGTTTGCCCAAGTTCATGGTGTCTGCATAGCTATCTGTTGATATTGGCTGGACTTGCTGTGGTCTGGGCTGTGGTCTGTGGCAGAGCTAGGCTGGCCTTGGCTAAGTGGCTGTGTTGCAGGAAGGGGGACCCCTTCCAGGGCCTGAAACTGGGCTCTTGTCTAACACTCAGAAATGAATTGTCCGAGGAGACATGTGTGCTAACAAAGCAAGAGATTTTACTGGGAAAGGGCACCCGGGTGGAGAGCAGTAGGGTGAGGGAACCCAGGAGCACAGCTCTGCTGCGTGCCTCACAGTCTCGGGTTTATGGTGATGGGATTAGTTCCGGGGTTGTCTTTAGCCAATCATTCTGACTCAGAGTTCTTCCTGGCCGTACATGCCTTATTCAGCCAAGATGGATGCCAGAGAGAAGGACTCCGGGGGGTGATTGGACATGTGATGTCTCCTTTTGACCTTTCCTGAACTCTTCCAGTTGGTGGTGGCTTATTAGTTCTGTGTTCCTAACCAGGACCTTCTGTCATAAAACAACTCATGCAAACGATTACTATGGCACCTGGCCAGGGTGGGCGGTCTCAGTCAGTGTGCTTTCCCTAGCTCAGCTCCACACGTGCTCCTCACGTGTCTCAGTCTCTACCTGTTTGCTTCTCAGGGCAGCAGTAGATGTCATGAGCAAGAGGGCTAATCCCATGGGTGACTCTCAAAACTCTGCTAGCATCACACATGGCCAGTATTCCACTGGCTCAAAGTGAGCCATCTGACCAACCCAAGTCAAGATGGGAGGGCACCACAGAGTTAATGGCGAAGGGAATGGACACAAATAATGGTGGAGGATTGGCACCATTAATTCAGTCTGCTGCCCAGTGTAGACTTTAGACCAGGTGAAGCCTGCTGTACAAGAAAGGATAGACGGTAGGCAACAGAGGACACGAGTAAGAGACCTGACTGGTTTTGGACAAGTCTTATGACCTTTCAGAATCCTAGGTCCTTCAAATACTTTGTAGGACCTGCATAAATTGGAGATGATTTTCTTCTCTGGTAAACCCCATATTGGGATTCTTATGATTACAAGAAGATCGAAAGGCTGCTAACAGACCAAGGCTAGCTAAGGCATTGCATTCTCTCCTTTTTATAAGAATACTAATAATACTAGTACTATTGGCTGATATGTGCTTCTTACTTTATATGTCTGTTCTAAATACTTTCTATTTAAAAATGTGTTTGCTGCTGCTGCTGCTGCTAAGTCACTTCAGTCGTGTCTGACTCTGTGAGACCCCAGAGACAGCAGCCAAATAGGCTCCCCCATCCCTGGGATCCTTCAGGCAAGAACACGGGAGTGGGTTGCCATTTCCTTCTCCAATGCATGAAAGTGAAAATTGAAATCGAAGTCACTCAGTCGCATCCAACTCTTCGCAATCCCGTGGACTGCAGCCTACCAGGCTCCATCCGTGGGATTTTCCAGGCAAGAGTACTGGAGTGGGGTGCCATTGCCTTCTCCGAAAAAAGTGTTTAATTTTCAAGAAATTATTAGTCAGGAAAGGCTAGCTTATGCCTCAGTAACAGACAAGCCCTGGAATCTCAGGGGCTTTCATAGCAAAGTTTTCCATCACCCACGTGTACACACTGAACATGGATTGTTAGTGGAGGATGGATTGGACAGCTCTGCTTCACAGAGTCACTCAGGAAAACTGACTTAGAGCATTTACAATCTTATAATTGCCTTATCTGAAACATGAGGCCTTCTTGTCATCTGTGGAATAAGGAACTCAGGAGTTGCTTACTGGGTTTTCAACTGATTTGTCTCTGAACTGACATAATTGCCTCAGTTCACAGCCTGTCGGCAAAGCTGGTTTGCCATAACTTCAAGTAGGCTGGGAAACATGTGGACTGCATGGATGCTGGGTGAGCAGTGAGTGTCTCTGCCACACTACCCTCTGGAGGGTCAGCTCCATCTGTCTCCATGTAACATATGAGAAACCTGAGCTACAGGGAGATGAAATACTTCCAGACACTAGTGTGCCTGGTAGTGATCAAGTCAATATAACCTTAACCTTAACTATAACCCCATGTGACAGCCACGTATCACCCCCAGTGGTCTCAGATCTCAGCCCAAACTGGAGTTCTTTGTGGCGTGCAGATAGCTGGACCATGGGGCTGGGGTTGCTTGTTTAGACCTTCAGACCTTAGGGTCACACCTGTAGGGATAATAAGACACCCTTCTAGCTGCAGATGGTGGGGTTCTGATCCTCTTGTAACCTCCCTGCATCGGAAGTTGTGTTCTCATTCATACTCTTCATTTGCGGATTGGGTTTAGAAAGGAACTTGTTTCTTAAATGTAGATCCTGTGGACATTTTTCTATGCAATAACTCTATAGCAATGTTTCCAATTGCTATAGAGTTTTCATATATTGTTTCCAGACTGTATGTGTATAATGAAGAGGATGAGCAGTCAGGAGTCTTCAACTAAGAACCTTCATGTTGAATAGGGGATTTGCTCTTTTATACGTTCTTTCCTTGGTACAGACGTGTGGCCTCACTTTGAAAAAGAAACTGACTATGTCCCATTTCACTTAAGAGTAAGGGTCCTAGACTTGGTCACATTTGTTCTCATGAGAGAAAAGATACACTCCACGATAACCTGTGGTGTTTCACAAACTATTTAGAGAACTGTTCCAATGTTCTTCCATTGGCATGACTACTGCCCATCTCAATGGGCATTGAGAGGTCAAATGACATGTAAAATGTCTATAAATGCTAACATTCTTTACCGATTTAAATTATTCCCTGGAGTTCCTAACATTTCAATAGGCCTGCATAGATGGAGTTGAAGGTTAATCTGCTATCTTAATTTATCAAAATCTATTTCTTTCTTCCCAGGCGCCTCCAACCTACGATGTCCTGGCACAGATGGAGTATCTTGACATGGTGGTGAATGAGACTCTCAGAATGTTTCCAATTGCTATTAGACTTGAGAGGGTCTGTAAGAAGGATGTGGAAATCCACGGGGTGTCCATTCCCAAAGGCACAACAGTGATGGTGCCAATCTCCGTGCTTCACAGAGACCCACAGCTCTGGCCAGAGCCTGAGGAATTCCGTCCCGAAAGGTACAGGACCCCAGGGAAGGGGACCCTCCTGAGCCAGTTGCTCAGAGCGTATTCTGACGACTCTCATTATGGATAACAAATGTGTGACTATATAATTGCTTTCTTTTATACCTTTTTATTGTTAAATGTCTTTTTGTATTCCAAGAATATTATTTGATTAAATAATAATTAAAATTAATAATAATTTAATTAAAAATTTTACCAACCGTGAACTAGAGAAAAAAAATTAGCTCTGTACATTCTCAATACCTTAAGCTTTGCTGTTGTTTAGACACTAAGTTGTGTCCAACTCTGCAACCTCATGGACTGTGTCCCACCAGTCTCCTCTGTCCATGGGATTTTCCAGGCAAGAATACTGGAGTGGGTTGCCATTTTCTTCTCTAGGAGATATTCCTGACCCAGGGATTGAACCCATATCTTGTGCATTGGCAAGTGGATTTTTTTACCATTGAGCCACCCTGGAAACCGAATAACGTAAGATAGGTCTCATTAATAGTGAAATGTAAATCCTGCGGACATTTTTCTATGCATATACTCATTGTTAAAACTTGGAATGGCATTACATATAGTCTGATTTTCAATTGCTTTCTTTATTTAACAGTAAACTATAAACAACATTCTGTGTTTTTTAAATATATTTATATATCTTGCATCTGCTATAATTTACTTAACAGCTATATTATTTTAGGTGTATTGGTTTTTATTCCTTAAAATCTGTCTGTCTGTTCTCCTTAGTTCTTTGAATCCATCACTAACATTCCCATATTTCCATTGCTTTAAACATTGGCTACTGTTTCCTCTATTATTATTGTGGGACTGTAGGCTGAGGACCTAGCGGTCTCATCCCAGGTGGTTCCAGCAGCCTCAGTGAGGATGGAGACACAGGTGCCCTCATTCAGTCTGTGGCTGCAGACCTGAGCAGCTCCCTTCTGCCTCAGTGTTTGGTGACCTTTCAGAGAGCAGTCCTCTGGTCTCTAGACGTCTAGACTCTCTCCTTGGAGGGGTTAATATTGTCTTCTGGGAATTCAGAGTCAGGGTCTGGTTTGGGCACAGATTGGACTCTGGAAAGAGCTGATGCTCTCCCATTTGTTTTATGGTGAGTAAAATTTGGATTGAAGATTTTAGCGCCCTAGCTGGGATCTAGCCCTTTATGCGCCCCTGACTATAAGCTCCCTGATGGCAGGGACGGTGTCTCATTCACCCTGGTGTCCCTAGTGCTAGCACAACCTAGACACGTAACATTGTTGAAAGAAGAGTCAGGGTCCACCAAGACCTCCATCCTGGACCAGCGAACCTCAGCGTCTCTCTCAAGTTCAGCAGCTCCCCCGCCTGCAACCTCAGGAACCTGAAATCAGAGACCACGCACTGTACTTCCCTTGGATTCATTCAGCCATCATGCAGAGAGGTAGTGTTCACCTGGCAGGGACTGGGACAGGAAGTGAGAAATCCAAATGTTAAAGCCTATTAGTAAGAGTTTTGAACATATACACTGTATATTCTATAGGCAAATATCTATGAATCATGTTTAATGTATCTGTTTGTGTCCATTTCCTGCTCAACAGCCATCAACCAGGTCTGCACGACTCACATGACGCCCTTCGACTAATTCTCCATGCATCTGAAATCACATTGTCTGTAAATAGTCCAGAATAGTCTCCAAAATAGGGACTCTTTAAAATACACAGAACCACAATGCCATTATTACTTACCCCAAATCCACATATTTCCTTAATATATTCAAATATTGAGGAGTCAAATTTGAATTGAGCAGAGGTCTAACCATCAAGGACTTTATAGGTTTGTGGAAATGACAGACACAGAAATCAGTGATTGAACCAGAGTAGAGTCATATGCCCACATAAATCTACTGACCTCAACATTCTCTGTATGTGAGAGGAAGAGACACACATACACAAGAGGAGGGGAAGGGGAAGCAATTGAAAACTAACAATTAAAATATTCAGAGACGTTTCTCCTGCTTCCTTCGTCTCTGAGCACATGAGCAATGTAAGTTCATGGAGGCGGGAACCCACTCTTCCTGCAATCAGTCTCATTGCCTGTCTTTCAGAGCCTGAGCATCTCACCACTCTGAATGTAAATTTCATATTTAAAGATGCATTTTCTTTAAACATCCTTCATCTCATCTGCTCACCAGGACTGAAAGCTCCTGTGGGGTCTGGAAAATGGGAAGGCCCTGGGGCTTACCTTTCTCACAGCAAAATCACCACAGCAGGATTCAGTCATCTGCCCACAGGAGTCTTCCTTATGCTACTGGTTGAGGGTTTAAGTTAAAACCTCAGACCTGGAATTCCTGTGACTTTTCTGTTTCATTCACTTTTTCATCTACGGTTGTGGATCCAGGTTCAGTAAGAAGAACAAGGACAGCATAAATCCTTACGTCTACCTGCCTTTTGGAACTGGACCCCGAAATTGCATTGGCATGAGGTTTGCCATCATGAACTTGAAACTTGCTATTGTCAGAGTCCTGCAGAACTTCTCCTTCGAACCTTGTAAAGAAACACAGGTTAGCAGTTCACTCTGCATAGTGTTTTACTGAGATGTATCTCTCTGTGTCTATAGGATTGTGATCTATTCAATTGACAATTTAGTTTAGAGACAGAGAATCTGTTTGAAGCCATCTGTGACCTTTACTTGTCAACCATCCTTGGAGGGCTAAGTCTGCGGCTTCATGACGACCCAGCTGTAAAGGTCATCTAGAGTCGATGCAATAGCACGTCATGGCTACACAAAGTCCAGTGAATTTGAGCAACTTTTAAAATTTGGTGTCACGTCCACTAGAAGGAAGGAAAATGTCGTACAAAGTTGTGAGAGCAGAGATGACCATGTCATGACTTTTCAGTGATGCCCTTGTCCACGGGAACTTACAGAAACTCTTCTGACAGTGACTCTCAGCCACTATTTGTATAAAGAAATAATTTACTGGGGAGCAATATCCTGATCCTGAGGTCATCTCAGACTCTCTAAAATAATTCCCCCAGAGTGTGGCATTGGGAGCACCCCCACTGATCCTCCCGTGCAGCCACAGTGAGCCCTGAGTGAAAGTACTTCTGCGGGATGGGAAGGGCTCCCACAGCCCCTCGCCTGCCAGGAATCCTGCTGCCATCCAGCTGGCTCCCTTTGCATTCTCAGAATGACTGTGTGTCCTTCCTGTCCACCCTACAGTCTATCCTCCCCCTTCGAGCTCCAGTTCAGTCCCAAGCCCCTCCATCCATCCAGGGCCCACTGTCCCCTCTGCTGTGTTTACAGGTACCACAGGCTGGCATCATGGGTCCTACCACCTAAGAATACTTTGACCCTGAACCAGCCAGTTTGATTCCTTTTTTTCATTTATACCTACGAAGGTCTTTAACTCTGTCCCCTCATTTTATTGCTTCCATAAACGCCCAGTGGTGCCTTGACGTCATCAGGCAAATGTTTAAGGAGTGACTTGCAGTTGATTAGAGCTCCTGGACACAAATATGAAACAATTTTAATTTTAAAATTTATCAAATGTCATTTGTGTTATTGCTTGTTTTATGTGTGTGTGTCTATCTGCAGGGAAAATGCATACCGTTTGAAAGTTTAAAATCACAATTTGTTGCAGTTATAGCAAGACCTGGAATCACTCTCTGAGGCACACACAGAACAGTTGGCATTGATTCATCTCAAGCATGGCCCTAAAATAAGGCTTATTTCTAGGAGTCATACATTTTTTTTTTACTTTATTTTATTTTACAATACTCTATTGGTGGAGTCATACATTTAATAAGCAGCTGCTCCCTTTGAGTAGCTTTCTCAGGGAAAGGGAAAGGGAAGTCACTCAGTCGTGTCCGACTCTTTGTGGCCCCATGGACTGTAGCCTACAACGCTCCTCCATCCATGGGATTTTCCAGTCAAGAGTACTGGAGTGGGTTGCCATTTCCTTCTCCAGAGGATCTTCCCAACCCAGGGATTGAACCTGGGTCTCCCACATTG
>SJYV01004708.1:0-18353 GCA_006410875.1 Neotragus pygmaeus
CCCCACCTCAGCGAGCACGCGCCTCGCACTCAGCAGGCGTCACCTGGAGTCGTCGCCCTCGGCGAACCAGCTGGCCCTCTTGATCCCCTCGAGCAATCTCAGGGCTGATCTGAAAACGCTTTGTCAGAACCACTCTGTGTTACTTAACCTTCCAAAGAGCTTTGAAAAGGAAAACAGGCATCTCCACGTGCCCAGGGCCCAGGAGGGGCTCGAGCTGCGAAGGGCCCGCCATCAAGGGCATGTTTAAGGCTCCCGTCTCAATGGACAGCCTTAACACAGCACAGCTGAAAGCAGGCTTCAGAGCTGGGCGGAGTCGGCGGACAGCGGCCTGGCCGTCAGCTGAGCAGTGAGTGGGCCCAGGCTGCAGAAGGTAACAGATCTCAGGGAAGGAGGCGGCCCTGAGCGGGGAGGGCCCTGGTCAGGTTCTGAGGGTCTGCGCGTCAGCCTCGGGACTTAACTTAGCTCTGCCTCTCCCGGGGCCTGACGCTCGGAGCCCTTGAGCCTGCCAGACAACGCCTCCGTTGCTGCATAAGAGCAAGAGCAGAGGTCACTCTCCCCAGCGCCTCACGGACACCGGCCTCTGTGGTCCTGGCGCTGACTCACGTCACAGGAGTCCTGCCATTCAGACGTGCGTGTGCAAGAAGCCGGAATTGGGCGAGAGGACTGTATTAACTCCCAACCTTGTGAAAACAAAGGGACTTTCCTTCACGTCCTCACCAGGAACACATCCTCCAGGCCCCACGCAGCCCAAGCAGAGGCCTGTGCACAGCTGGCCCGGGTGCTGCGGGAGCGGGGCTCGGCACACCAGCGGGCCCTCCCCCACCTAAGGACCCCACAGTCACCAGGGTGACTGAGGCAGTGCCCGGGAGGCCTGGGCCAGGGGACAGCTGCCCGCCCCAGGTCAGAGGGGCCAGGGGCCCGGCCCTAGACGGAAGACAAAGAGGCCACGTCTGATGCAGTGGGGGGTGCCAACAGTCTCTAATGCAAAGATGGCCGGCCCGTGGAGACTTGGGCAGGTGACAAAGTGACTCTATTCATCTCAGTAAAGTTTCAGATAATTTAAAACCACTGAGCAGCTGAGCCAGATGTTGTATTAGTTACATACTCCGGCACTGCTGGAGGCTAAAATCATAAATACACATCAACAACTGGTCAAGCTTTGTCATTATCATTTAGCTTTTAATTGTCAATCAACATTCTGAAGACCATTCATCCGCTAAGAATGTTCCCAAAGGGAGCAGTCCCACAATTCAATGGTTAGGTCCATGCCGACTGTGAGAACGTCATCACGATGTCGACTTGTCTGGGGTCAGGGAGGCTAAACGCTGACAGGCTGCGCTGAGACTGCGGCGGTGCGGGGCAAGGCCCGGCCAGCAGGGTCCGGAGGGCGAAGGATGCTAAAGCGGGGTGGGGCTCCTTACTTGGAAATGGTCTTCGGCCGCCTTGCCACCCATGTTAAGGACATTCAGAGAACTGGCTCGCTTCATGCTGCACCGGCCCGGCGGACATGCAAGGACAAACCATCGGCACGTGAGTTACCAAGAGTGGGGAGCGCAGCGAAGCCGCCCCTCTGCGGGGGCAGGGCCGGGGCCGCCCCTGACCGGGAGCGGGCCTGCAGCTCGCCCAGTTCCCAACACAGATGCCCCAGATATACCATATTCCGCACTCGTTAGATAAAAACCGCAGTTTCTCTGCATCTTCCTCGGCAAAAAGCCTGTCTCGGATAAACCTCAGCGTCCTCAGAGCCTCCCTTTCGGAAGCCCAGCTCCTCCGGGAGCCGAGCGGCCCTCCCAGTGCAGCCTGTGGGCCCACAAACGCGGCCCTGAGCAACTGTGCCAAAGCGGGCCCGCGAAGCTCACCACGGAGATCCAATGCATGAACGTACTATGTATTGCATAGATTTTTCCACATTAAATTTAAGAAAAAACCTTTTATTAGTAAAACTCTGAGGCTAGGGTTTCTCTGCCTAGAAACCAAAATTTAAAACAGATTTCATGGCTTTGCATTTACACAAAACATAGTGCTTTGTACATTTATTTACTTTTTCCTTCGATTTGATACCTTTAAAATACTTACTATATCCTGCAAATTACCTACAATCTAAATAAATTATAGTTATAAAACAGTGCATTGCTTACTGCCACTACGGATGACCTCAAACAGAAAGTCACCTTAGCTTTAAAAGCTAAAAGGACCAACAGGAAGGGTGATTTTTAAGTGTTTTTAATAGGATCAGTAACTCTGCATCTGACCTGTTGACATCAACAGGGACCACTGTGCTGAGCGCGTGGCCGTGAGGCGTGGAGGCTGAGCGCAACCAGACAGGCGCGCGTGCACTCCGGCTGCAGGCACCAGAGGCCCAGGGACGGCCGAGTGGCCACCAGTGGCGCAAGCGGAGTGCCAGGCACACAGCAGGTACGTCCTGGCATCTCACCCAACAAACTACACCGAAAACAAAGCCTTAACTAACTTATCCCCCAAGTAAAACTCGCTCCCCAGACTCCCCCAGGACAGGACAAAGTGAAACTCGCTCCCCAGACTCCCTGCTAGGACAAGACAGAGTAAAGCTCGCTCCCCAGACTCCCCCTGGACAGGACAGAAACATCCCCATGGAACCCGGAGCCCTTCACAGCTTTTCCTCTGTCCAGAACCTCTCAGGAGCAAAGCGCGGACATCTGGGTATGTTTCACGATTCTCCAATGTAATTGGCCAGCTAGCGTTTTCTAAGAAAGATACACCACCTTTGTGCTCAAACTTCTTTTTACAAGATGAGATGAAAGAGTAACCTGATGCCTGCCAGCACCTCCTCAGCCTGACTTAAACCCTCGGGCTCTGCAATGCCAAGGCGTGCTGGGCCTCCGGGACTGTGCTCTCCGCAGGCCACAGACCCCGCCCCCACAACCCCCAGCTCGGGGCCTCTCTGTCAAATGAGGCCCAACCAGCAGCACCGGCAGGCCCAGGAACTTGCTGGAAGGGCAAGACCCCCGCCCACCAGAAACGCATGGACGGGCCCTGGCCCAGGAGACCCTGAGGCCCGCTCAGGTTGGAGAGCCGCCTGCCCAGTGAACCAAGATAGTCACTCTTATCTGGAAAGATTCCTTTGTTTTATGCATTTGATAGACTAAACCTTCTAAATTACTTACTTTTCAAAAGTTCTGTAAGATGCCATCCCAAGTTATACTACGTATGAATACTGTTAGTCTGTTCCGATGTGGGCTTCATCCTCATCAGGCCTCAGCTCGGGCTTGCCCGGCCCTAAACACCATCAACGGGCCGTGGCAGAGACAAACCATGAGCTCCGCCACAGCCCGGGACTCGGGACTGGGCTCCGCATTGCAGACAGGCTGTAAGACGCCCAGACCCTCAGGCCCGCCAACGTGTGGCCACCCCGGGGGGCGGTCTATAGACACCAAATGCGTGCTGTGTGGTCCCTGCACGCCTCAGAGCTGGCTGCGGAACAAGTGGAAACTCGGCAGGCGCCCAGCAAGCGGCTCAGCCCTCCCAGCATTGGGAACAAGAGGGTCAATCTTCCAAACCTCAGAGGGGCAGGCAGCACCCCATCGTGTTAATTCTGGAAATCAAACGGGGGCCCCTCAGGACCTCCTTCCCTAACCGTGCTTGTCTCCTCCAGGCAGCACCGCCGTCTGCACAACCCCCGCGTCCAAACCTTGCAGCAACTTCACAGTGGATGTCGGTGGAGCTCACACAACTCCCTGTGCAGACGCGGCTGCAGATACTCCTGAGAAGCAGGGCGACGGCAGCAGACAGACGTCCAAGCATCCCTCTGGCCTCAGAGCCGGTGGGAAGCAAGTCCTGCAGCAGCCGAGCGGCGCTGGGGGCAGAGCTGGCGCGGGCCCCTCTCCCCACCAGCGAAGCTTGGGCCCGAGGGCGGGGCTGGGCGCCACCAGGGGCCTCGGGACCTCGGCCCGCCCTGAGGACGGAGGGACGAGGCGGGACATGCCCGACTGCAAAGGGACCCAGCTTTATATTCCCACACATCACCCAAAGGAGTAACGGGTCAGAGTTACTACAGCACTCAGCGTGAAACGCTTTAAAACTGAGTCATACTAAGAACCAGCGTTTAAACAGCAGGCACCGTGTTAGGGAGGCTGAGTCTCACAGTCCAGCTGACAGCAGAGACGGTGCTTTGGAAGAGACGCGTCCAGAGAAAGAGAGCTGTCTACCCCAGAAACAACCCACACCGTCTACAGAAGGAACGCAGGAACCAGGCGGCTCGCCAGCACTGCCGCGAGGACAGAGAGCCCTTCCCTGGTGACCCTCACGACAAGGAGCGCCCGGAACCAGAGTCCTCCGACAACGTAAAAGCTCTTGTTCAAAAGGCCCTAAGGGTCCATCACTGAGACCTTTTTCTAAACGCATGGCAAAAGCTAAGGTTTTTTAAATCTCCAAAAGAAATTCATTGTAACAAAAAGTCTTGTCAAACTATTTTCTTCCTACAGTAATACCTGTATGATGGGATTTAATATACTTACAGCTGGCAGTTGATTTCAAGATTAGAACTGGCTTTAAAATTGAATAATGCATGATAAGAGAAAAGAAGTTAGTATACTCAGTATTTTAATATTAAATTCTTACTTTTCAGCTGCTAAGGCTTTCTTTGAACATGTTACAAAACTAAAGGATTCCATAAATTTCTTTTAAAGGCTTCAGCTCTTTTAGCCTCTAAGCAGGAAATTTAACATTTATTTCTCAACTTGTCCTGGCAAATAATTAGACTGCGACTACTGAACCCTCGCATGGCTGCCACGTGGGGTGCAGGCTGGAGTGTGCGCCGAGGCCGGCGGGTGAGGAGGGCGCGTGGCGGGGCGCGGGGCTGGCGATAGTTACCCGGGGTTCTTTGGTTCACTGTCTCGTGAACTTCCTCCCTTCAGCTTCCTAACCAGCTTCTCACTGCTGCGTCTAATGGAAGCCCGGAGTTTGCTAAAGGAACCACTGCGTTTTAAAGATCCAGTGCCATCCTGAAAGAAACGTGAACAAACGTGANCTTTGGTTCACTGTCTCGTGAACTTCCTCCCTTCAGCTTCCTAACCAGCTTCTCACTGCTGCGTCTAATGGAAGCCCGGAGTTTGCTAAAGGAACCACTGCGTTTTAAAGATCCAGTGCCATCCTGAAAGAAACGTGAACAAACGTGAAGCTGCAGGGGGCTCTCCTTCCAAGAATCCACATCACGATCGACCTGCCGGTCTGTGACCTGCTGGTTATGGTCCCTACGGAAATTACCAATTTACCATGTATGTAAATACACTTCAAATACACTTCAAAGTCTTCCCATTGTAAATTTCATTAAAGATAACCCAAAGAATATGAAAACCTTTGAACATGAAAAAGCTTATTCAAACAAAAATAATAAAATCCTCCAAAGAAAATTAATTAGATTACTGTTTTAAAACAAAAGATACACAGAAAGTCTCAAGGAAATTAAGACAGCTTCTAGAAATATCACCAAAATCAAACTCCATGTTTAATAAATATGGAGGCAGGGGGTCCCCAGAACAGTACAGGACCTACGTGGGCAGCACCCTCCCAACAGCGCCGCCTGTGTGCGACAGACATGCTGCCACTCTGCTCAGGCTTACAGGACTGCTTTATCACCTGCGGATCATAATAGCGGGACAAGGAAACAAAACATTCATTCTATACACACAGCTAAACCCTTGGACCTGTGCAGGAAACAAGTAAAAGTGCGCCCAGCTTTCCCACTCTCGACATTAATAACTGAAATACGTGGCAGTATCTGGACATGAAAATCAAACACTCAAGAGTGAAAATGTGTACAGAGCAACTTTTATTCTCAGAAGGAACCACCTGGTTAGATGAACAGGAGCCCCATCCCTCCCCCTCTAGAAGCTCCGGCAAGGCTGCATTCCATGGAAAGCGTGAGAAGTTCTATAAGGCAGACAGACACCAAGACACAGGTCAGTTGGAGTGAGTTTATTAGAAGTTAGAAAGACACAAATACGCAAATCACTGAACACTTAAAGATTAGTAGAGAAAAGCAGAATCGCCAAAATTCCACATGGAGACTACACAGCAGATTCTACTTGAGCACGATCCAAAGGGGAGCGCCCAGGGCCCGGGGGGGCCCGCCGGGACTGCCGGGCGCCCGGGAGAGCACATGCCCTACTCTGACAGCCTAGGAGGATCACGGGCACCGTCATGCCATGGCAGGGACACGGGGGACTACCAACTACCTCTCACAAAGGGGACGGCGAGTCGCGCTTCCTCGTCTAACTTGTGTATCCCACAGTAGGTGGTGTATTGACACAGTCCGTATTACTAAGCACATATCTGGCAAAGCTACATGTACACAGAGATAAGGAACCCCCGACAGGACAGCGGCACCGGAAGGAGTGGCCAGTCAGAGAGAGAACCCTAGGGACGCTAGACAGCGGTCAGCACTGGAGAGGGAGGAGGAGCCCGTCATGCAGGAGACAGCGGGAGGCGCGCAGGGCGGCTAGGCCTGTCAGACAGAAAGGAGAGAGAGCCCGTGAGCGGGCGGAGCACGCCCCCGAAGCGCGGCCCGGCCCACAGTATTTCTAGGTCACAGCTCCGTGGCGGCGTTCCAGCCGCTTCGGTCTTTGGGACTGCCTGCTGCCTGCTCCCGCCAGCCCTGGGTAAAGCAGGCCCTGGGCCTTCTGCAGGCTGCCTTTGCTTCACCCCCTCATCACGCCGAATCGTCATCAGAATAAAATCCAGCAGTTTAGAATGTGGACTGGCACCGTGGCAGAAACCTCCTTGATATGCAACCGTGAAACGGCTTTCAAGTTACCGTGCATGAGGAGATTCCGAAATGAAAAGCACAGTGGCCATAGGAAGACCCCGCGGTGGGCGAGGAGAGCGCCCACACCAGCCTTGACCCAGGGATCCTACAGCCCTGCGCCCCACAGGGACCCCTGAACTCAGACAGGACTTCCTCTAAAATACACTGACATTTCAGACATTTCAAGAAACACTGGCTGTCAAAGTTTATAGCACATTTTAAACATGCAGTTGATAATCCAAAGTAAAAGTAACTATGGAAGCGGATCTCCGCGGCAGCGCGCATCCTGGTCCTGGCCGGCGGGGAGCCCGCCCGCAGGGACCTGCGCCCGTCCACCCGCGCGGACTCACCATGCGATGCTGAGCAAGTCATTTAACCAGCCCGAGCTTCATCTTTCTCATCTTTAAAATGGAAAAATAAAACTTGTTACCAACTCCCCATCAGTGCTGGGAGGACAAGAAAACATAAGTTCTTGCTGCTCTTCAGAAAAAGAATTTTATTAAAATGTTAATATACTTCTGTAAACAATACAACTTCCATTCACTTCAAAATTCAGTGCTACACTATAGAGTGTCATTTATAATATTCCTGTCCTAGACACTCAAGTACGGAAGAGTCACTTCACTCAGGATCCAGAAGTGCCTCTCCCAGACACGCACACACACACTCTCTCTCCCCGCCCCCACTGGGCAGGCGGGGGGGACAAACCTGGGGAGGGGTGCCCGCCCTCCTTGCTCTCAGCCCCTGGGACCACCCCCTGGGACCCTCCCCTGAGAGAACCATCAGAAGAGCACCAACCCACCCAAGCCGGGTGGGCTACCACTCAGCACACACTTGAGGGGTGGGAGTGGCCCTGAATTCAACTTGGAACACAGACTGGATCTCCATTCTGCCACGGAAGAATGTCTGCATCAAAGAGTGGGCTTCTGAACAGGCGGTAACAGCACAAGGAAGGGGTCAAGAGCCGCAGAGCAGTGTGCGTTAGCTACGGACTCAGGTGACTTGGTACTTTCAAACTCTTCCTCTGCTATGTTCTCGTTGTCTTCCTAACGTCATTTTTTAAAAATAAAAATTAAACTGTTTGTAATTAACAGGATATCTCATTCCCAGTAATCCTAGGAAAGAGCTTACTGGGTGAGCAGCTTTCAGAATCGTTAACATGGGGGGCAGCCTGACAAGAACGCTGACTTGGAGCGGGGACCCGGTCCAGGGCTGACACACATGGGCCGCAGAGACCCACGAGGACCCCAGGCTGACACTCCACCCAGAATGGGAGGCGTGCGGGGCTTCCCAGAAGCCTGCTGGGGCCACGGCCAACACAATCCCGCAGTCACAGCGCAGCCCTGCGGCTCTGCATGGCCCGCTGGGGACCCGGTCCAGGGCTGACACACGTGGGCCGCAGAGACCCACGAGGCCAGGGTCACCCAGAGAGGGCTTCTCTGCACGGAGCGTCTGTGTCTTCAGAGGCCGGACCATAGAGACTTATCCTGAGAGTGACTGCTAGACCTCAAGAGTCTACCTAAAAACAACGCCTGATGGAGTTACTCTTCCAGGTACTTCAATCATGATCTTTACGGTACATTAAAAAGAACAGAATTGTACCCCTCTAAACAAATTATCTACCATGTTGAGAATCTGATCCAGAAACTTCACCGGAATTATTAGGACGTGCCCAGCAGGCTTGCTGCTCCTGTATTTTAATAGCAGACGATCCAGCTGGGTGCAGAGCCAGCCGGGCAGGGTCTGCAGGGGTCGCAACCATAACCCGCTTGTCCTGACTGCCCCTCATGGTCAGTGTCACTTCTGAGTGCTGAGAAGGCCTGGGGTCCGGCGAAAACCCAGGTGAGGGCTACGCAGCGCTTTCCCGCCGCCGTCCGCACTTCTGAAGGGGCACTGAAACCCTTCTGCGCCTGTGTCCACTTGGCTCACCTTTCTTTATTTATTAGGGGACACGTTCTTTTACCCATGAAATCCTTTTTTAAAATATTAAAATCTAACGTAGAGCCCCAATATAAAATAACACCTAAGTAGCATTTGCTCACTGTGAGTGTGTACCAAGTCCTTACGATAATGAAGACACAGGCGGCAGGCTCGCAGAGCCCGTGATCTGAAGCGTGAAGCTACAGACAGGTCCAGCCTGGGCGCCTGCCTCAGCTCTCAATCTGTTCCTATCTTTCATCCTGACCGCTAACACTGAGAAAATCAATGCCCACAGGGAAGTGGCTGCATATAGCAGCAATTCTGCATCTGTCTGCCTTAGAGCCCCAGGGAAGCCTGCACTCACGCCGAGATGGCATCAGGCGCTTAACCTCACGCCTGAGCAGAGAAGGTGGGGACAGCGTGTGTGAGCCCCAAGCCCAGGTGACGCTTACAGCAGGCTCCTCTGACTCAGCAAAGCTGGAATTCAAGAGCACCTAAGGGTGGGTACGGCTTTCTCCCCTCTTCTTAAAACATATGCAGTGAAAATAAAACAAGTCAACTGCTGGGAGCAGCATGGCCCCCGAACCTCAGCGCTCCCGCGGGAAGCCGGTCTGAGAGCGAGGCCCACGGGAGCGGGGTGGTCTCAGCGGGCTCTCGCTGCCCCTGCCCGGTGAACTTGCTGCTTACTCGCTGCCTCACGGAAGACCCCATTTGCGGGGGGTGGGGGGGTCCTTATGCTGCCCAGAGTGATTTTAGGTGCTGCACTGGATGACCTAAAATCTAGATCCTTTTCAGCCAATGAACCCACTGCCATGCCAAATGCCCTAGATTTTGTCGAAGACACAGAGCTGCTGGTGTCTGGGAGCTAAGTACCAAGTGCCCAGAGCCCCCTGTGTGCACGTCCTGAGTGACAGCCCGTCCCAGCGAGCGGAAAGGTGAGAGAAAGCGGGAGCAGGCAGGCACTGGGCGGGGAGGGGGGGCCTCCTCCCTCTGCCTCCACGACTCCCCGGCTCATCCCGTGGGGAATGAGGCAGCTCTCCTCAGCCCGGGTCTCAGTCTTGAAGACTCAGAGAGCCCTGAGGTGGCAATGATTTTATTACGTCATGATGTCACTCAAACACTGACCTAGAAATACTGTCTCAAGAGAAAGCTCGCCCAGAACCTCACTCGGAAGGACCAAACCCCACCCCCGGCTCCTGAGGACAGGCGGANAAGAGAGCCCTGAGGTGGCAATGATTTTATTACGTCATGATGTCACTCAAACACTGACCTAGAAATACTGTCTCAAGAGAAAGCTCGCCCAGAACCTCACTCGGAAGGACCAAACCCCACCCCCGGCTCCTGAGGACAGGCGGAGGGTGGGCCCCCCACACAGAGCGCGACAGCAGCCAGCGTGGGGGAGCACGGTACACAGCGCGGCTGGACGTGGACGCCCGCAGGGCCGCGCCCCGGCCGAGGCCCACCGGGCACGTGGCCAAAGCACATGCTGATTGGTTGTCTTGGCACAGGAAGAACCACAGCCAGGAAGCTGCCAGATAAAGGCAGTAGACGGCCTCTCGCTCGAAGTCTGGCCAGTAATGTTCTGCGTGAAACGCCAGCCCAGAGTGCTGACCCCTGCCCAACTGCTACAGCCAGAGAAAATCCCAAAGAACAGATTCAGAAAGAGAGACTGTAAGAAAGACCTCAACTATTTGGCAGAACATCTGCACAGTTGTGACTCGTCAGACTGCATTCTTCACTGCTGTTTAGTCCAGCTCTTTGCAGCTCCATGGACCATAGCCCACCAGGCTCCTCTGTCCATGGAATTCGCCAAGCAAGAATACGAATACTGGAGTGGGTTGCCATTTCCTTCTCCAGGGACTCTTCCCGACCCAGGAATAGAACCCAGGTCTCCCGCATTGCAGGTAGATTCTTATCACTGAGCAACCTGGGAAACCCTCATCAAATTGCATTATATGACTTCCAAAACCAAAAACGAACACTACACCTGACTGTATTAAAAGTAAACTTGCATTCAACCCTCTCCCATAAAAGTGAAATTTCAAAGACACCAGCTCAATGTGTTACACCACTCACTGGAAAACGTGCAGAAGGCCCCACGCTCTCGGACAACCCTGGAGAAGAGCAAGGGGAAGACGTTCCCTGGAGGCAGAGTCTGTCGGGAGGTGACAAGTGTCGGATGCAGGCACAAGCTTGCAACCCAAAGGCCCCGGCAGGCCCTCCTCCAGGGGATCTTCCAACCCAGGGCCTGAGCCTGCATGTCTTGCGTCTCCTGCAGAGGCAGGCGGCTTCTTCACCACCAGCGCCACGCGGGAGGCCCTGTCCTGTTCTCTTCTACAGACAAGTCCTATTGGGATCATCATCTTCCTTTGAAGGCTTGATTAATTCTAACAAAATCTACAGCAGCCTCGTCAGTGAAATTAGGAGCACTGAAGTTAGCAATGAAAATGGGTTAAGTTAACAAAGCGAGTTAGTTCTCTGCCGCACTAACCCTAACGTTAAAATCACACCAGGTGATGGAGTATGCGCTAACCAACCAGGACACTCAATCAGCATTACGTGCTCAGAAGAAAGCCAACAGCTCTCACAGATTCCTAAAGAGAAGACAATCTCCTCAAACAAGGAACAGACTGCAGTATTAGCAGAAGATTTGAACTTACAAAAGGCTTGTACTTAGTTTGAGAAAAAGAGGCTGCCTACAGGTGAGCCGGGAGATGCCGGGCCGCGGCCGCGGCGGCAGGGCTGGGCAGGCGCGCTGTGCACTGTACTTACCCCGTTCCACTCTACGCTCATACTCACTTCCTCCCCTCCGTCAGGGCCGCTCTCGTACTTGACCACGTCCGCGCTCAGGCTCTCCCGGCTCCGCCGCTTCTCCGTGCTCTCAGGGTCGTTCAGCACTTCGGCTACTCTCTGCTTGTGAACATTGTCGAGACCCTGCGAGGCAGGCAGGGGGACAGGGTTTGACCCATTAGCGCTGAAGTTTCACTGCGGNTAGATATGTGATATTTTTAATATTTTAGAATGTATAGTTTAAGCAAATACTCCTTTTGAAATGTACATATGTACTGTGGAGAATTGTGGGTCAACTGGTAAAGAATCTGCCTGCAATTCAGGAGACCCTGATTCAATTCCTGGGTCAGGAAGATCCCCTGGGGAAGGGAAAGGCTATCCATTCCACTATTCTGGCCTGGAGAATTCCATGGACTGTATAGTCCACAGGGTCACAAAGAGTCGGACACAACTGAGTGACCTTCACTCACTTCTCTAGGGAGAGTAGACTCTGTGGATGTGCTAAGGGCCAGGGTGGGGAAAGCTGGCATTGCACCCCCAGCTGAGGGCCATGCTTAGCCATTGATCTCTATTAGCAGAAATTGGAGGAAAACAGCAGGGAAATGGAAAGGTCAGACTGAAAAAGAAAAAATGCTCGTCAAGAAGACAGACCAAAGAATTGAAGGGAACTCTTCAGACGTATTTAAAGAACACATAGCACGGTTTTTAAAAAAGTAAACGTTGGCCATGTTGAACTTGGAGAAGGCCAGTTAATACTGAGGCAAGTGACTGCCTGGTGATATTCCTCAGCTTGACATCTGCACACCCTGGTCAATGTGTCTGCTCTCTGTGGCTGTGTCATCAGCCACCTCAGCCTTGAAGTAGTCCAGAGCAGTGTGTTGTGTAAGTGCCTGGGCTCTGCTGAGTGGTTCTCATGTGGCGGCAGGTGGGAGGCTGGGGCTGCAGTCACCTGAAGCCTGGGCGCCCAGGAGGTTCCCTCCTGCAGCTGGCAGGGCAGCCCTTGGTGCTGGGATCTCAGCTGAGAGCTTAGCCCGAGCTGTGGGCCGTCTAGCTGGCTTATAGCCTTGGCATGCACGCCACGGGCTTCTTAGAGCTCTGGACAGGGGTTCCCAAAGGGAGGGAGAGCACGTCAAGAGGCCGAGCAGGACCTGCAGTGCTTCCTAAGAAGCCCCGGGGTGCCACTTCTACTGCATTCTGTTGGCTGAGTCAGAGGAGTGAGCCCAGATTCAAGACGAATGAATTTGACTTGCATCTCTCCAAGGGAGGAGTAGCAGAGAAATCGCCACTGTCTGTGTTATTTGAACTGTGATGAGCACAGGTGTGGTTCCAGTAGGACATGCTGCTCTCTCGTGCACAGCAGCAGGGTCCAGGTAGGACCTGCCTGCTTCACTCCCACACTTGGCTGTCGGTACCCTTTGGGGGCTTCAGAAAACCCACTGTGCTGCCTCCAGTGATGTGGCAGAGGTGTCCCCATGTCCTGGTAGTGGGTGTATATGGGTGTTTCTGAGAAGAGGGTATTTCTCAAGACCTTAGAAGCATGCCTCCTGCCTGCCTTTTCCTCCTACTTATTGCTCCGTTTTAGTGGTTGTTTTGAACGCTTTCAGGTTTTTAAACATTTCCTTTCTGCATGATTCAGCCTTGCTACCTTTAGTATAAGCGCTTGTCTTGTGATCTGTTACTATATAGGAAGCTGCACATATGGAGGCTCTTTTCTTGGGTTGGGAGAGGGAATGAAAGAAACAAGACTTGTAAGGTTATTAGGCCAAGTCTATACAAATGAAGTGACCCATTGGAAGAAGTTGATGTTGTAGTGTAAATGCCTGTGAAAGCAGCATATATTAACATCTGCTGTCAGATACTGTACTAGTAGGTGCTTTTTCCCCTCAAATAGTAGGTGTTCCTTTATACACTGACTTACTTTTATTCAATAGTCATGAAAAGTAGTTAGTATTTTCTCCATCTTTTAAAATGAGTAAAGTTGTAACCAAGTGAAAAAGTAACTTATCTGAGGTCACAAGGCTAGAAATTGGCCGTTTGTTTTGTACTATCCTGTACAACTTCTCAAAAATATATTATTATTCTGTTAGTAATCAGGTCACTGTCAGATGATTCGGAGGTGAGTCCTCCGAATCACCAGGTGCAGTGAAACTCTCTTCTTTATGTTATGCTGTGTTTGTGGTTTGATGCTTAGACTCATGTGTTCATTGAAGTATATTTCATGGCTCTGTATGAAGGGAATGAATTGGCTTCGAGATTCCCAAACTCAAAGATGAGAAGACCCTGATTATGTTCTGTCCATATTGCATTGCTCTGAGACATTGAAGCCACATTACATAAAACATGCTTTCTTTGGGAATTTTGGGGGGTTGGTAAAGAGAGCTGTTAGTCATTAAGAAACGTCTCAGCAGCCATTTCCTAAACGGTCCATCCGCCCTACTGAAGTTGCTTATCCCTGGCAGACCATCCATCTAGGATGGCCAGTGAGATCTTGTAACAGCCAGATCTGAGCATGTAATTCTTGTACTGAAAACCTCTCACAAGTCTTAGCTTGCCTGTCCACCTCTGACCCTGCAATGGACTCCATCAGGCTGTCCTCTGTCTGTTTCTGCACTGCTGCCCTGTAAATGAATCCCTCAGCACCATTCTTCTAGATCCCATATATGAGTTAGAACACAATATTTATCATTCCCCACGTTTATTTGTACAAACTAAAACAGTGCTTCCTCTCTCTAAACCAGTGTTTCAACAAGTCTCATGAGACAGAATCAAACTAAAGCCACAAGCAGAAGGCTGCCGACTGACCTGTTTACGAGACCTCATGGCTGCTTCTTCCAGCGTTTCTGCAGCTTCAAATTTGCCTTGACGTCTGTAAAGTGCCCCGAGGTTTTTTAAAGTAGTTGTGACAGTTGGACTGTAAGGAAGCATATAATTCACAAACCGATTCAATGTAAGTTTCAGAGCAGCCACTATCAGCAGCACCTGATCTAAAGGACACACATACTTAGGTCTGGCTAAAGGTAAATTCCTGCAGTACTTTTTAGCTGTAAAACTCTGAAAGCCTCTTCTAACTCACGCACCCCCTCCCTACGGCACTGAGGCCTGCGGCTGGTGGGGCAAGCCCCAGTGCTCTCTCCGCTCACACGGCCTACGGGGCGTCTCAGCAGGAAGGCCTGCGCTGGCTCGTCGGGTGGCCACCGGCTTCCCCGGAAGCAGCGCTGACTGTGCCAGGCAGCGTGGAGGACACGCACTCTAGCGCTGCCATCTACCCTCCCCTTTCCCCTTCAAGGAGGGGGAGCAGAGCGGAGCCAAAACCATCTCCAGCGGGACCCTAGGCAGAGAATGCCGGCTGTGTGTGCAAAAGAAGAGCAAGTGGAGTGAACACAGACGGCGCTGCTGACAGAGCAGCCTCGTTAACAACGAGAAATAGACCCAGCTCACGTCACTACAGACGTGCTCCAGGAGCCTTTTCTCTCACTGATGGCAGGAGCTTTAGAAATAAGCTGGGAACTCCCTGGGGGTCCAGTCAGTGGCTAGGACTCTGCACTCCCCATGCACGGGGTCTGGGCTCGATCCGGGGTCAGGGAACTAGACCCCACATGCTGCACTGCAACCAGGTCGGAGGGCCCCAACTAGAGAGCCTGTGTGCCGCCAAAGACACTGCAGGACACAAGAGATTGACGTGTGCTGCAGCTAAGACCCAAAGCAGCAAAAAAGACACCACAGTTTTAAATAAAAAAAAGATAAAGCAGCCAGACTCCATGTTTTGAGACAGTTTACACAGTACTGGGGGAAAGCATGTGACATTCAGAGATTACGGTAAGTGCTATGGGGAGTCAGACTTCCCATTTATTAAATATTATTAAATATCCCATTTATTCCAAACTAGGGGTTCAGAATATAAAGGTTTTCCTGAAATAGTAATAGGAGACCATCTAGTCAAGGCTATGGTTTTTCCTGCGGTCATGTATGGATGTGAGAGTTGGACTATGCAGAAAGCTGAGCACGGAGGAATTGATGCTTTTGAACTGTGGTGCTGGAGAAGACTCTTGAGAGTCCCTTGGACTGCAAGGAGATCCAACCAGTCCATTCTGAAGGAGATCAGCCCTGGGATTTCTTTGGAAGGAACGATGCTAAAGCTGAAACTGCAGTACTTTGGCCACCTCATGCGAAGAGTTGACTCACTGGAAAAGACTGATGCTGGGAGGGATTGGAGGCAGGAGGAGAAGGGGACAACAGAGACTCAATGGACCCGAGTTTCAGTGAACTCAGGGAGTTGGTGATGGCAGGGAGGCCTGACGAGCTACAATTCATGGGGTTGCAAAGAGTCGGACACAACTGAGCGACTGATCTGAACTGAACTGAACTAAATGGGAAACTAGTAAACTGAGTCTTAGACGATAGGTGAAAGTTAAAACAGGAAAAGACTACAGACAAGGAAAGCATTCCAGTCAGAAGAGGAAACAGCACTGGGCCAGGCTGGCGGGCTGCTGGTGGAGGAGCCACGCTGCCCTCTGCAGACAGGAGGCCCTGAGGCTGCAGGAGAAGGGCTGTGCACCGGACACATCTGCCAAGTGGGGGCTTCACAGGGCCGCCGGCCTGTCCTGCGAGTCCACCCTACGGCCTTAAAGGCCACGTCTCCGCTTAGCCATCTCTCCTCCTGCAATCTGGGAGCCAGCCTTAAGACACAGCATTAATGAACAGGGCCCATGTTTTTGCCCATGGGATCATATCAAGGTGGGTTTTGTATAAATTATCTCACTTACAAAGTTGCAGGGTTTTACTGGAATCTGGGGCGAATTAGGGCCTGTGCAGCCACACCACCTTGAGGAGCTTCACATACGAGGTGGTTTACAGGCCGCCCTCGAAGCACCCCACCTCCCACAGCTGAGGCCTGTTTCCCAGGCAAGCAGACGCACCTGTCAACTTTGCAGGCCTTGTACCAGCCGCCATACTCTCCAAAAGACGCCCCATCCTTCTGCTTTCCCTAAATTGCAACAAAGAATTTCAAGTAGATAATTATCAAGCAACAAATTCAGTTTAGGAAACTTTACGAAATGATGTGCTCTTACTTTGCATTCTTCTCTCTCCTCAGCATGCATCCAAATGGGCTTATTTTCATCTATGGAAGAAAAAATAACACGCTGTGAACTTAGGCGTAAGAGAGTCCATTACGTAGAAGTTGTCAAGCTCCAGCGTTGGCAAGGTTTCTGTTGTGTTTTCCATATGATCCTTCTCGGGTATTACTTTTCACAACTAGGACAGACTAGGCTTCACACTGGAGAATAAGGACTCTGACGGCAGAACCAGGCCCAAGAAACAAGGAGGAAATGGCCGTTTACACGCCGTTCTGTGAACAGAAGACATGGAATCAAAGGTGCCGACCCAGACAGGGAGGCTGCTGCCAGCAACACGGGTACGCGCGCACGTCCTCGTCAGGAGGCTTTCTGTCGTTCGCCAACTTGCTTCTCCAAACATTGACTGAAGGCCTACTATTTTCTGAGAGCTAGGGATTCACAGATAAAAAAGAACTAACTCCAGTTCTCCAGCACCCGTGAGGCGTGAGAGTGACCCTGTCTGCTAATGGGCTATTTGATGATGTGTGTGTTGTTTTCTAGCCTCTTTCCTAGCAGGGTCCAAACTGTGCTCCCAGCGAGCTGCAGACACTGTTCGACTTCCCTCAACAAAAAGCCAAGCTGAGTGTCTACAGCCATCCTGACCTTCTGCATCCGGGGTTCACAGCTCCTCTGCTCAGGTTTCCAGGGCGCAGAGTCTTTAGCAGAGAGAAGGTATGTTTCTTTGTAGGTGTCTCCCAATGGAGCTTGGGTACAAACCCTATAAGGAAACTTCCAATGCTAGAACCTTCACTTAACACTTGGGACCACTTAGAATTTGAGAAACCCAACATTAGACAAAGTCCAAGTAGTAAGATCGTGAGAGAAAAAGTGAAAAAACTCCACATCAATATTCCTTTAAATGTTCCTTAAAAGAACGCTGACACATACCGTTCATCCAAAACTTCCAAACAACTAACGTACCACAACACGGCAGGCAAGCAGTCTTGCAAGCGAAGGTTATGGCCTGAAACATGCTAAGCTGTCAGCATAAAGGAAAATAATCGTAGATGTGACTCTATGTAAAGTGTCATTGCAACTATACAAATCAGTAAGGAAAAAAGGAAGGAGAGACACTAACACCAGTGAAAGGCGTAGCTGGGTAATGAAACGACAGAGATTCTCCTGTTCCCGTCTCTGCACTTATTTTTGAGGTTTCCCACAATGAGGATATATTTCAGGCTCCGGAGAACAAGACCTGTGTCCTCGCCCAATCCAACCACTCATAACTTCCCCATCTGGACAAGGCACTGAGCTGCAGGGTGCTCACTCCTAAAATGGAGTAAGGCGTGACCCACTTCACACAACTGCTGGGGAAAGTAACATTACAAATTTCAACTGCTTTCTTTTTTCATTTAAAGACTAGTGTACATGGTTACTATTATTATGATTATTTGGCATGTCATAGGAGAAGAGTAAAACTAGTTTTAAATATTGGTTTTAAAAGAGTGAATGCTTGCACAGAAAAGGAACCCATAAACAAAATGAAAAGCCAATCTACAGAATGGAAGAAAGTATTTGCGAAGGATACAACTGACAGGGGATTACTCTCCAAAATAAACAAACAGCTCTCAATTCAGCAACACAAAATAGAACAAACAACCCAATCAAAAAATGGTCAGAAGACCTAAATAGACATTTCTCCAAAGACGATGTACAGATAAGCAACAGGCACATGAGAAGATCTCAACGTCACCAATTATCAGAGGTGCACAAATCAAAACCATAATGAGGTACCACCTCACCCCTGT
>SJYV01004710.1:0-43361 GCA_006410875.1 Neotragus pygmaeus
TTTTTTTTTTTAATAAAAGCTTATGTTAAGATTTTTTATAAAATGAAATCAGCATAATAGCAAATTCTGTGGGACTCTCCCTGTGAATCATGCCAAGAATTAATCCTTGGAGGTTGGAAAATCCTTGTGGATGTATAGTTTGGGGAATATATACACATCCAAGTTTCCTCCAGTTTCAGAACAAAGACACACACACACACACTCGATGAACTAAGAAAGGAAGGAAAGAGATCAGTAATGAGAGAGCCCACTAATGGGTTGGCTTAAGTATAAAACAACAACCCATGACTGTTCTAGAAAATAATCAATCAAGCACTTAATTTTAAACATAAAAGTAAGCTGCCAGGAGACTGCTAATAGATAACCAAATAAATTAACAGTTGTAGGTGGGATTTGAAGCCAGGTCAGATTTCCTTCCCCCGCCAAGCTCTGAGCCCATACAGATAAAGGGGCTCCCCAGCTGGGCACTTGACGTCACACTGTTTCCAAGTGGGAAATCTCCTTTTAGCCAATATCCCCTCTCAGCGTGCTGGTCACTTCAGGGAACCGTCCTTTGTGCGTCTTCCGTTCATTTTATAACACGGTTACTCTACAATGTTGATGGGCGACTTGGCCTTGGCCCAGGTCCGCAGTGGGTTAGCGTGGACATTAAAACCTTCGGAAACGTAGAAACAGGAAGGAACACACTCCCTGCTGACCTTTCTTAAAGGGACAATTGTGTAAGTGCTGTGGTTACCTGCGTTGGAGGCCCAACCCGGCTCTGATGGACAGCGCTGCCCTCTGAGAGCTGGCTCAGAGCCACGCGGGGAATGGTGGGCGTGCAGGGCACATGCGGCACCACTCGGGTACCTGCAGAACCATAAAGGGCAAGTGAAATGCACACGTCATCCCACAAGTTGTTTCAACCCGGAACTCAGTTTTCTTCCAACATTCAAACTCTTTGCAGAGTTATTGATGAGGAAGGACTAATAACTTTATTGTCTGTCTCTTCTCCCTCTACCCATGACATTCTCAGGGCAAGTGACCAAAAGAAGAAGCAACAAGGAACATGAAAGGCAGGACTAGAAAACCGATCCCCTGATTCCTAGAAAAGGTTCTGCGAGGGCTCTGAACTTCAAGGATAACATTCATTCTGACATCACATCTTCATGAAAAAACAACACAGCGAAATTCCACCTCCTAGAGTATAGTCACACTGAGTACAAGACAGCAGGAGTCATCTGCTAACCAAATGAGTAACCCAAGTCATTAATAGCAGACCATGCACTGAGTCTTTAACATATCCACCAGGCGCTGCCCCTTACTAAATACATTAATCATGCGATCTCCTTTAATCCTCTTTTGAAAATTTGCAAAAATATCCTTTGATCCAGAAAACCCACTTCTAGGGATTTTTCCTGTGGAAATGACTGAGGATATGCCCAAAGATTTTTTTTTTCTATAAGGCTATTTATCAAATACAAGCAAAAAATGAAAATGATGTCCAATAATAAACAGGTGGTAAACAAATTACAATACACATCCATACAGCATAACCTTGTGTAGCCACTTTATACTGTAAAGGAATAGGTGAGGACAGATAAGACTTGCCCATGAGAGAGTATTCGGTGAGTCATGAGTATAGAAGAGTAGGAACACGATGAGTATTTTTAGAAGTTTAAAGCAGGCAACATAAATCTGCATAAAATACATGGGATGAGATTCATCAAGTGCCATTGGAATGTGAGCGATTCTTTCCCTTCATTTTATTTCTCCTTCTAATTTCTTAAAGTTTTATGATAGGAAACATCTTTTTAAAATGATGACTCAAGGGAATTAATTCCCTGGCAGTCCAGTGGTTAGTCATGTTCACTGCCAAGGGCCTGGGTTCAATCCCTGGCCAGGGAACTAAGATTCCATAAGCCACACAGCATGACCAAAAAATAACAATGTTAAATAAAATTTGAAAAATGACTCAAGTACCATGTCCAGTCCCTTGGAGGGAGGGCATGGCAACCCACTCCACTATTCTTGCCTGGAGAGTCCCCATGGATGGAGGAGCCTAGCAGGCTACAGTCCAAGGGGTTGCAAATTCAGACAGGACTGAGCAACTAAGCACACACTATGTCCAATTGTTCAGAGATGTGAGTTAACTTAGCCCAGTTCACATGCAAAGCCCTTCTGGTCTACAGCGTGGTTTTGCACACATTGTCTCAGCGGACCTTCAGAGCAGTCTTTCTGGGTGGACAGGGCAGTTGTTTTCAAACTCGAGATTTCCAAACATATAAAGAAATTAAAGAGAAAGATACAAACAGCCCAGAGCCTCCCTCTGCCCCTCAGCCGGCAGCACCCAGGCCTCTCTGGAGGAGGGCTGCCCAGGCTGTGGTCTACCGGCCTGGGGCTCCAAGCCCTCCTGTCCACTGAGGGTGCCGCAGCTCCAGCTGCTGCGTCCTTGGCTTTCAGAGTACCTGTCTCATTCCTGTTTTGACTTTCCCCCCATGGGTGTTTGGGTTTTCCAGAATTCTCCTCTGCTCTGGACAGGAAGGGAGTGTGTGGTCAGGGACCATTCCAGGATACATGGTAAGCAAAGTCTCCCAAAAGGAATGGAGTCGGCAGTGTGATGGAGCTGGCCTATGCTCACCAGAGCCTATTATTAGCATCTCTTCCCAACTCTACCATCAGTGACATCACAAAGGTAGCTCAGGAATTGGCCGTGGTGGACATATTTACACCATGGAAACCGACAAACTCTGAACATTGGAGGGCCTATTCCCTCCCAGGAAGCCTGCTGTTAAGTGTCCAGCACAGGGCTGAGTGGTCTTAGAACGAACTAGAAATCCATATAACGGAAATGAAGTTCGACTATCCGGACTCTTGCTGTAAACACGATTATGCCTGCAGAGACTAATGCAGGATATGAGTGTTGTTTTGAAATGATGTCACAATTCAGAAAACTGCTTCCATACTTACAAACCTGCCAATTTGCCTCCTCTCCACCCTCCTTGTGGCCACTTAATTTGAAGAGGATCCAAGCAAGAGGAAACAGTCAAAGGCTATCTAAGGCATTTTTTAAAATCTCCAAACTTGATGGACCCAAGTGACGTTTGAAACAAGAGCCACTTGGGTGCTCTGTCCAGGACAATTCCACCGCCTGGACCCGAGGTCCCTCTCCTCCAAGTGTCCTCGTGGGCGAAGGGGCTCTCGGGTCCCTGCTCTGGCTCCCAGGCCTGGGCCACCTCCAGGGGTGCTTCCTGAACCAGCCCGGCTCTTTTCTGCACTTGTGGACGACTCAGCGGGGAGTGAAACTTGATCAGGAAATAATTTGGTCCAGATGGTGCTGATGCAGACAGAGGTAACGGGCAGAAGCATTCAGCAAGGCACATTGCTAGTCTGGGGGAATCCATTTACATTTCTTTGAGGAGTGTCTGTACAAGGATGCCCCTACCCTCCAAGGTTGCTTTGGGTTACCTGGCTGCCTGCACATATCTGCGCATGCGCCAGAAGGGACTGTCCGCTCTCCAGCCGAAGGTGGGGCCGGACCGACCTTTTCTGCCTGCAGCACTGTGACAGCTCAGCTGGGTACTCGGCCTGGCCTCCGGTGGATGTGGAGCGGATGAGGCACAAAGCCCTGAAGACATCCTCAGCTCCCAGGGATCGAGCGATGCGGCAAAGGATAACGGGGCTGCTGAAAGCATAGCAGATGTGCGGAAGGGTGAAGGGGCTGCCCGGAGCGGCGGGCTCCATTTCGGTCAAGTTTGGAGGCATAGAAGAGGCTGCAATCCACCATTTGACCCAGGCTTGTTTTTTGTTTTTGTTTTCCTCTCGTGTCACAGACTCGACATAAAATAAGACACAAAGGAAGTACACTCCTCATCTTCAGGGCCCAACCCTCAGAAGAGATGGCTTTGCTTTAGGAAAAATAGGAGACGTGAAATCAGAGACGCCATGGTGTGTGAAAGGGCTGCGATTGGATGGGAAGACAGGGCAGTCTGGCCCATCAGCGGAGCGGACCTCAGAAAACCACGTGGAGCCACGCGCGGCCCTGGGAAGTGCCTGCTCCCGAGCGGACACCCGCTCGCTCACTCCAGCCTGCGGCCCTCGGGCCGAGTGCCCTGGAGAGTTGAAGGGAGCCCTGCTTTCCAGGCCTCTGATGCTGGAAATCAGGCCTCCATTCGGCCCCTCCAGCCGCAGCTGATCGAAAGAGAGAAACCTTCACTCTTCAGGGCCTCTCTTGGTATCAACAGGTCCTTGAGAATTTATTGGACATAATTGGGGTTTTACTAAAAATATTAAAATCTCTAGTCACCACGGGGTAGCTCCCACTGTAAAGAAACAGTGATCTATATAATGAATCTGGAACAATGCAACCTTGAGACCCACATAGACCATCTCCATCATCCTGAAAAGTTCCCTTTCAGGCAAGAGTGTTTTGGTAAATGGTCACCAACCAGGTATCTGAAAAAAATGATCTATGTATATGTGTGGATATTTATTATATTAATAACTTTCACCAGTATAAAAGCCACAGGCACAATTTACAGCCCATAACAAAATACACAAAACTCTTTCCTATAAATCCCACGTAGTCAATAAATTCTCAAAGAATGCTTTTTATCAAGCTCTTGCGTACATGCTTCCCTGGTGGGTCAGTGGTAAAGAATCCACCATCCAAAGAAGGAGACACAGGCTCCATCTCTGGGTCAGGAAGGCCCCCTGCAGAAGGGAACGGCACCCCATTCCAGTATCCTTGCCTGGGAAATCCCACGGACAAAGGAGCCTGGTGGACTATAGTCCACAGGGTCCCAAAGAATCGGATGTAACTTTGCAACTAAACAGCAACAACAGTGTTTATCTGTAGCCAACCTAGACAGTTCTGACATGAATGCTGATGATTTTATTTACAATAATGAGTAATACGAGTGTGACATAACTTCACTTGGAGACATCCGATACTACTTTCCACATAATAGGATATTTCCTCAAAGTTTTGTGCTGTTCACAATGACTGTAACGGCTACAGATGTGACACCTTTTAAAACACACTGAACATTTTTCCATCACTCTAAGTCTAGGTAAGCACCAAAACAAGCAAGCCCTGAGTTGTTGTGTGTGCTGATTTCCAGTGTAAACAGCCCTCTTGTAGTCAATTTCAAGCTACCCACAGGGTGTCACCGAACAAAGCTGAAAAGAATGGTACGGTAGCTCATCATTATACAGTAGTTTCACCACATAGGTGTCATAAACACATATAACCTCTAGAGAAACAATGAAGTATAGTAAGGTCATGGGGGAAAAATGTTATTTTTTAAAATATAATTTTACTGTAAGATATTAACATGTTTTTAAATAAATTTATACTACTTTTGGCTGCGCCGGGTCTTCATTGCTGAGCCGGCTTTTCTCTAGTTGTGGAGAGCGGGGGCTACTCCCTAGCTGCGGTGAGCAGGCTTCTCCTTCCGGCTTCTCTTGCTGGGGAGGACAGGCTCTGGGCGCGGGCTCAGTAGTGGGGGTTCTGGGCTCCAGGGCAGAGGCTCAGTAGTTGTGCTGCATGGGCTTAGTTGCTCCTCAGCCCGTGGGATCTTCCCGGATCAGGGATCCAATCTGTCTCTCTTGCCCTGGCAGCCGGATTCTTCACCACTGAGCCACCAGGGAAGCCCAAGATACAACATTTTTAATGATTGCTCTGTAACAACCTGACATTTTAACCAACTGGCCAGCACACCCCTGCTTGTATCGCCGTGCAGTCAATCCCATCCCATAAGTTATATATACATACTTGCTGTGAGGTGCTAAATCACTTCAGACGTGTCTGACCCTCTTGTGACCCCAGGGACTGTAGCCACCAGGCTCCTCTGTCCATGGGATTCTCCGGTCAAGGACACTGGATGGGTTGCCAGGCCTTCTCCAGGGGATCTTTCCGACGCAGGGAGTGAACCCATATCTTCTCTCCTGCGTTGGCAGGTAGGTTCTTTACCATTAGCGCCACCTGGAAAGCCTGTATATATATAATTTTTTAACAAGGAAAAAGGTAAAAATATAGAATACCGCCTGTACTCTCAGGGTAAAATGATTATGTCTTAAAATACCAGGAAGACAAAGCTTCAGCCCATCGGGCTGAGTGGAAGGAGCAACGCCAGCCTGGGTGCTTTCCTTCGGGAACAGGTTACTGAGGGGGCTCCTGGAACATTAGAACCACAGCTGTCAAACCACCGAAATGAGAGCTGGCCACTCCTGCCGGAGAGCTTATCACCAAGGCTCAAGCCAGGCTTTTTTCCAAAACTGTTTTTAATTCTAATATCCCTCCTGATGGCTTACCGTAGACTAATTTAGCCAGGCGTTATGCTAAAAATGGAAGCTAATGATTTCAGCAAAAAGTAACTAAGCCGGTACCAACAGAGTATATTGTAAGAAACATTATCGCGGGTGCCTTTGTTTTCCACTTGCCTGTAGAAAGGCTTAATAAGATTGCCTCAGCAAATGCAAACCCGCTCCCTCCCCTCCTGAGAGCGGAGCCTGTGAATGTGGCCTCTGGAGGCAGCGCCTCCCCAGAGCCCTCCCAAGGCTCATCTCACGCGGGGAGCCGCGGTTCCGCTGAAGAGTGCCCACTGCTGTGGCTTGCCATGACTGCCTTTGGGTGGACACTGACAGCATCAGCTTCCTCCTCTTGGCGTGCCCACCGGTGCCCACTGGTGCCCACCACTCAGCTCCATGCTTCACAGCTTGGCACACTTTACACTCTCCTGAAGACACTGTAAAAAGACGCATGCTTTCAAGGCAAAGATCTGATATTAGTCATAACACACAACTGTCCAACCAGGACAAATTTAGAAAAAAAAAAAAAAAAAATCAAGTTTTCCGGTGCTGCTGTTTGAATGAACCAGAATGTGGGAAAGTAAGCGCACACTTCAATATCACTGTTGCTGTTCAGTCATTAAGTTGTGTCCAACGCTGCGACCCCACGGACTGCAGCACGCCAGCTTTCCCTGTCCTTCACTGTCTCTCAGAGTTTGCTCAAACTCATGTCCATTGTGACATAATTAAATATTTCAGCTGGCAATGATTGAAGCAGAAATCAGGTTTTTTGAGCCATCCGATGTTCAGATTTAATTCATTTGATGTATGTATCCTGAAACCTTATGATGCCAACTTCTACTAATATAAAAAGAAATTTGAGTGTTGCAGAAAGCCACCTGAACTGGGAGAAATTACTAATGGGGCTTCTTACGATGGAATCCCAATCGTTAGGTGATTAGAACAAAATTCCTAGGAATGATATTTACAAAGTCCAGGGCACAACCTTGATGAAGGGATTTTAATTGTATAGTTTTTGAAATAATGGAAGAAATGGTTAGTTTTGTCTTCTTCTGAGGATTCCCATATTAAGACAGAAACTGCAGGATCCTAACTTAGGACGCTTGTTTTAGGGTCAACTCAGAATTTTCTTTCTCCAGCTCGTAATATCTCAGTGAATTTCCCATTTCCACCCAATGTGGGGAAGCATGTTCGTGGGCCATCTTCAGGATCCTGACAGCAGGAGTTTTGCGGGCCAATTTAAGAGCTTAGAGATGCAGTACGGAGGATGCAGGCAAGGGCTCTAGGCTTACACACCGGCACACGCCTCCAGGCACACAGGTGTGAGTTCCTGCTTGCGCCGCCAGCTTTAAGCTCTGCCCTCCGGCTAACAGAGAGGTGGGCTACTTGCCCATCGCCCCTCCTCCCGCCCCTCCCACAGGCCCCATCCCGGGAGTGGGGGGAAGAGCACAGCAGGGCCCTGGGATCGCAGCCCCCGAGGTACATTCTGGGGCGGGCGTCCCGCTGCTGTGCCCGCCCAGTGGCGTGGACCCACCCTGGGTGCAAGACGTGTTTTGGATAAACACAGTGGCGTGAGATTGAGCAAACGACCTCTCTTCTTGCATGCCTTAGGGTTCCTTGAATTAAATATCCAATTTATGAGAACACATTAGCCAAGGGGGGGGAAAATGCAGTGATTCTACTAGGAGACTCATCCCACCAACTCAGTGTATCTTCCCCCAAAAGAAATGAAGAAGAAAATGAAGTATCTATTATTATGTAAATGTCCTAAAGTCAATTTAGTATTGTTAATATATTGTACCTTCTGACAGGCCAGTTTGGACAATTTGGAACAGAAAATCCAGTGACTGTTCATATAGCTACATAATCATCATTGTCTAAATAATTTCAGCCGTAAAGAAAAATGTGATAGAACCCTGGAGAAATGTCACATTCTGCTTAGGGGATTACTTGAGCAGGGATGTGTACTCTGAGGTGCGAGCAGGGAAAGTCATGGGTTTTTACCAGTCAGCATCAACTAGCCATTGATGTACATTTAAAGGGCTTTTAATGATGAGTTCCATTTCTCCTGATACAAAGTTTCTTTGGGTGCAACAATTTCCTTTAACCTTAAAAAGGTCAGTTTTTCCAGAATGCATATTCTATAGAAGAGTTCCTTCCTCCTGTGCTAAACAGACAGGGTTCTGAGTCTTATAATAACCCTGGCAAGCTAAACTGCCTCCTCATCGCGGCTTCTGCAAGTTTGCTGTATAAGGTGATTCATCACTTAAAGCCAGGTCTGGACACAAGTTCAGCTTAAAGAAAGTGCCAGCAGTGCACTGCTAATTACCAGGGCAAACACTTGTCTTTCAAAGTTGACAAGTAGGATAATTCCCACTGACCATTAGTTCTAAAAAGAGCGACTGTTGAGTCCATCCCACCAAATGCTCCGCCTTCAGGCATGGGCCCCTACCCGTCTTTAGTTAGTAACAGTGGAAGGCAACACTTCTTAGATCAACAAACGCCTGGGCAGCGATCCTCATAATTAAATCCCCCTTAGCCTCTCACTGGGCTTCCCCGGTGGCCCAGATGGTAAAGAATCTGCCTGCAATGCAGGAGACCCAGGGTGGATCCCTGGGTCGGGAAGATCCCCCAGAGAAGGGAATGGCTACCCACTCGAGGATCCTTTCCTGGAGAACTCCATGGGCAGAGGAGCCTGGCAGGCTATATAATATAGCCCGTGGTGCCGCAGAGTCAGACACACCTGAGCCACTAACACTTTCTCTTTGCCTCTCACTACAAAGGCCAGTCTGGCCCACCACAGAGTCAAGGATGCTTTTCCTGACAGCCGAGGCACTGTTGATTTGGAAGTTTCCTTAGCAATAAGGGTCTTCAGACACCGTAGCCAGAGCTGTTGGTTGGAGTTTCCCCACAGCATCTCTAAAATAACATACATTCAGCTCTACGGCAGTGGAGGTGAGCAGGCCCTCAGCGAATTTCCGAGAGGAGGAGGGAGAAGGGTTGCAGGCAGGACCAGCCTTCCAGCGCCAACCCTCAGAGCTCACTTCACTGCAGGACAGTCCTTCAAAGTCCACCTTGAACCCAGTTCCCCCAAAGCGGGCAGAAACAGATGGGGACAACTCTAAACATCTGTCTATGCCATGTACCCTCTTCTGGAAACACAATCCACTGATAGGAAAGCCAGTTTGGAAAAAAATAAAAGTAGATGCTACTCAAATTTCAGAGCTGTTATCAGTGGGGGAAAATTATTAACGAAAGTGAATGGCATGTTTCTTGCATTACAAAGTAAGTTCCTCTTAATAATTTTGATTAGTAACAAATTTGGATTGCTTTTAAAACAATATATTTTTATGTATTTGGTGTGCTGGGGTCTTAGTGTGGCACATGGGATTTTTTTGTTGTGGCACATGGGGTCTGGTTCCTGATCAGGGATCAAACCCTGACCCCCTGCGCTGGGAACACAGAGTCCAGTCTGCACTGGACTCCCAAAAGTCCCTGAATTACTTTTGATTTAACAGAGACCATGAATCACACTGGTTAAAATGTGAATAATATCATATTTATTAATATAGTAAATCCTAAATATAGAAGATCTATGGCTCCATGAATACTTTCACTGGCTTTAAAAAAAATCAAATAAATGCTTTTTTGAAGAACAGAGTTATACAATGGCATCTTAAATATCCACTGAAAATGACTTAACATGAAATATAATAAAATTAATTGTCACATTAGAGTGGTTCTTTTCCTTTTCTCCAGATTTCCTATAGCATGGTTACATAATTTTTATAATAAAAATTGTAAATTAAAGAATTTGAGGTTATAAAACATAGTTGGCTTTTCAAAAATCTTCAAACAAATAAGGCAGGAAAGGGGACATTCAACCAAGATGAAGAAGATGCTGGGTGGAGAGGTCCCGGAGGAGCTGTGGGCGGGCAGCCCTTCATTTCCAGCTGCATTGCCCCTGGAGACAGCAATCAGGAGCCCCCTCTCCTGCCACCTGGATTCCCACCAAGGAGGGGAGGACAAATCGCAACATGCTACATGCTTATCAGCCCTGTGTGCCTGGGGGTCTCAAGGCACTTGTGGAACCTACACTTGATTAGGTTTGATGGTGAGGATCGTGGGGATCACACACGAAGACCAAAATGACCGATTGACAGTGATGTCCCAGGAGCAGTCACTGTGGGACCCACACCATCAGACCAGCATTCCGTACCCCACGGGCTGAGGGAAAGAGCAGGCACCTTTCTTCTCTAAATCACATCTCCTTTACTCAACTGTGTTCACTTCAATGGAGAAGGCAATGGCAGCCCACTTCAGTACTCTTGCCTGGAAAATCCCAGGGATGGAGGAGCCTGGTAGGCTGCAGTCCATGGGGTTGCTGAGAGTCGGACATGACTGAGCGACTTCACTTTCCCTTTTCACTTTTCTGCACTGGAGAAGGAAATGGCAATCCACTCCAGCTGTTCTTACCTGGAGAATCCCAGGGACGGGGGAGCCTGGTGGGCACTGTCTATGGGGTCGCGCAGAGTTGGACATGACTGAAGCGACTAAGTGCGAGACTTTAAACAGACCTCACGCACACTGCCTGGAGAAGGAAAAGGCAGCCCACTCCAGCATCCTTGCCTGGAGAATCCCATGGACGGAGGAGCCGGGGGGCTACGGTCCGTGGGTCGCAAAGAGTCGGACACGACTGAGCGACTAAACCACCACCCCCACCATGCACGCTGACAGCCCACAAGGCAAACTCTTCACACCCTTGCGGGGTTGGTTTTTTTTTTTTTTGGGGGGGGGAAGGTTGCTACAAAACCAAAATTGGTACTGAGAATGTGTGTGCATCTCAGAAGATAAATTTTTAAAACTCATTTTTTTAAATGGTCTAGTGGAATTCCAAACTAGTAACTTAACCCAGGGAGGAAGGACCATAAGTGCTTACTGTGTTGGTCTATAAAAATAGAAAGCCCTCAAGAAGGACTTCAGAGCCCTTTCCTGGAGAAAGCACACAGTTTGTGGCCAGAGGCTGTGGTGCACGGATGTAACTTCCTCCCTAACGGCCCGATGCGCCCTCCTCGCCTCGGGGAGGCCGGGCACCCGCACCTCCCAGCGGCGAGCCGCCGGGGTCACAGCTGCTGGCTGGTGAAGAAGGATTTGGTCTCCCTGCAGGTGGGGTTCACGCAGAGCGGACAGCTCAGGGTCAGCTGCGTGGAGCAGCGCTCCTTAGACTGGAGGTGTGAGTGGACCAGGTCGGCCAGGGCCTGCAGGACAGACGGAAAGGACAGTCAGAAGCACAGACGGCTGCTCCCCACGCCGCCTTCACGCCCCCAGCTGCCCAGAGGAGCGCTAGGGCGTGGGGCTTCTCTTCACCTGAATTATTGATTTGCATCCTTTGAACCCAATTCTATAATGTCTTCCTTTCCTCAGAATTCTCAGCTTAGAGAAAAGGCGAAAATTCAGGTTTTAGAAAACAAAATCCCCAAACCCCACCTGCTGAACCTTGTCTCTGGAAGGCAGATTTTAAATTAGACGTCGTGATGGGTGGGTAGAAATAAGAAAACAGGGACTCTGAAGGAGGAGAGAGCCGGAGTATAAGCGATTCGATTTTATTTTTCTAATTAATTGGAACTCAAAATGTTCTAATATGTGAGAAAACCAATATTCTGTAAGAGTTTCTCAGAGGACCGCTCTCCGACATGTTCTACTAAAATGGTTGTAACATTAGAGATACCTTTGAGAACAGTGGGTTTCCATTAAGAGACTCTGCTCTTCTGATGTTTTCAAGTCCACACTGAATCAAATGAGAAAAGGGAGGAAAAACACATACACATTTTATTTTCCTTTTTTTTTTTAAAAAGAAACTGCTACAAAAATATAAATACACATACAGATACACACACAACTCAAAGTCTTGGTACCCAAGTATTCGCAGACCACCCAGAAACGAAAAACAGTCCTGAGACCAGGCACAGACACTGATTTTCACCTCTCTGTTATCAAACTGCTCATCAATTTCTATTCCCACCTCCAAGCCCATGACCTTCCAATGGGTGCTTTGTTTCCAAACCATTTTTGAGGTTCTATCGGATAGAATACTCAAATAATTTAAATCTGCTTACCATTCTTTTTTAGTCCACCCTTCTAATGCCTACTTACAGACTCTACCTAAGCAGAATGTTGCCTTAGAGACTTAAATTTTTATGCATGCTTTGATTCCAAGTGCCAAAAGAGGTAAATTAGTTTAATGTGTATTGAAACTAGATTGGATCAAATATGCAGAGTTGGGATTTTAAATATATTCTTACCTAGAAAAATCTAAGTTAGAAAACTAAGGATTATTTCACAACCATCCTTACTCCCCTCTCCAAAAATATCCTGTTAATTCCAGCTAATTATCCCACAAATAATTGAGAAATATCTATCATTTACTCAGGTAACTAGGATCTTCTCTTTCCCTTTCTGAAATGCTGATGGCTATTCGGTTGCTTTATCTTTTAAGTTAGAAGACTAGAAACAGGAAAATGGTGAGATTCAGCAAACACAGTTCTCAACAGATCGATCATATTCTAAAACTTCATAGAGAGGTAAGCTGGTTATCCTGCTGTTGGTCACTGTCCTCAACCACTGTTTTTGTTTTGGCCACACTACACAGCAAGCAGGTTTAGTTCCCTGAACAGGGATGGAACCCTTGCCCCATGCAGTGGAAGCGTGCAGTTTTAATCACTGGACCACAAGGGAAGTCCCTAGAAAGCCTCACTAAATGAAGTCCATAGACAACCCTACAGTCTCATTTTAGCCAATTACAACTTTCCCATAAATTTCTTATTGGAACTGCTGACAGGCCCCTTAGGCGCCCTCTACTTTCACGACCAGCAGGCACACACAAAAACGGGGCGGGGGGAGTTGCTGCTGAAGCTCCCCCCAACCCACTCTCCACCCTGCCCTGCACCTGCCACCAGGTCCCAGAGAGGGAGGCGGATTCTTCACGGCCAGGCCCCCACCCAGCACACGTGGGATCACCAGGGCTAGGAGCTGGGATGCAGGATGAGCAGGGAGGTCTTTTTGGGTCCCCAGGGCTCCACGGTTCCCACAGAAACAACGCTAGGAAAGGGGGCGCAGGTTTAGGCCGGCCCTCAGAAGCCCTGAGAGGGGTCAACAGCGGTTTTCCTCCATGTGGATGACAATCACATCCATCTTCCATTACAAGACACTCAGGATGGTTGGTATTTGTTATTTCAATAATCAGATTGATCACAGCATAGTAGCAAACAGCTAATTAGGTGAGTGCATAAAAGAGGTCAGGGAAATTACAACACATAACTGCTCCGGAGTTCATCCCATGGTCTTTCTTAAATGAGGAGGATTCTAGTGCCTCGAAACCCACCAGAAGCAGTGTCACAGCCTGAGCAAAGGGCACTATTAGGTAAAGAAAGGAATTACATAGAGAACAATAAAATTCTTTTCTTCCAAACTGGCGAGAAGTACACTTATTTTTTTCTCAAGGAAGTGTGGTTTTTACTACTTTCAATGGGTACAGTAACTCAAACTAAACACAATGATGTTGCCTGCAGTGATGCCCGCGTCACCCGTTTTGCAAAGGCACGAAAGTGCTTTCCCCCTGCACACGTGGAAATGAAGTCGATTTGCTCAGATCAGAACTCGGATGAAGTATTATCCAGAACAATGAGGCCATAGTACATGCAAACACATATGCCAAGCAATATTTCTGAATGATACAACTAGATTACTGCAGAGAGTTACCTTGTAAAACAAATCACATTTCAAAAAAATAAAATCAAAATGGGATTAATAAACCACACTTACCTCATTGGCTAGAACTTGAGAGTACTCGATGTCCAGCTCATAGAGCGTTTCGATGTGATCGCTGGTAAATGCTATTGGAACCAAAAGGATGTTCTTCCTTCCCCTCTTACAAAGCCCTTTGATGGCCTCATCTGTCTGAGGACCCAGCCAGGGCATCGGGCCAACCTATGAGAAAGCAGGCGTGCACACAGGGACCGTGTCTCACCACAGTCCACTGCCCCGGACACACTCACATGCACACACCTGCGCACACACACACACACACACGCAGCCTCCCTGTAAGAGTGAGGGCCATGCTTTACACCTCGCTAATGGGTTTTGGTATTTATTAGGCTTGAATCCTTCTAGAAGCTGGCAAAATATAAAGAAGAATTTCTGTGATTTTAACTGAAAATAGTCTATTGTTTGAATGGAATCAATGGAATTCTGCTCATCACCTATTTTCCTCTCCATCATATTTGCTTGCAGAATTCCTCCTGCCTCATATGAGCAGTCAGGTTATTGCAGAACATTCTATCTGCATGAAAAGGCCAAATCTGATCGTTTTATAACTAAGTCCTAAAATAGACATCCTCCAAAGAGCTGACCACCTGCAAACACGTGGAAGCCACTTACCTTGGACTGCCAAACCAGCCGGTAGGGATTGGAGTAACCCAGCTTATCCATAACTCTCTGGACAGTGGCGCCCACCTCCTGAGGATAGGGGTCCCCTCTGTTGACCACCTGCAGCAGAGACACAGGAGTTCAGTCTTTAACACCGTGCAGGGTTCTGAGAACTTAGGGCTGGATGGGGAGGCAGCCTGGCCCCTGGGCTGGAGGCTGCCCCTCATCCTCCACACTAATGCCCAAGCCAGCTGAGCTCAGGGCCCAACTCACTTAGATGGATTTCATCGGCCAAAGGCACACAGGGTACCAAATCAGCTCTCGGGTTCCTAGGAATGCATCAGATTCTACATCCACGTCACCCAGAGGAGGCTGGACAATACACACAATACCCCGGCTGGAACAGGGACGACACAGAGACGCTGGCAAGGGATGGGCCTTCACTCTTGGTAGTTACCTGAGGGCTAATTTTAATTTTTGACTGTGCTCTGCAGCTTGCAGGGACTTAGTTCCCCGAACAGGGACTGAACCTGGGCCATGGCAGTGAAAGCCCGGGATCTTAACTGCTGCAATGCCCAGGGAACTCCCTGATTTTAGAAATGGAATTGAAAGAGTGCTGCACAGACAGTGTATAGAACTACTGAGTTCATGGGGACCAGGTGAACAAAAGGGTGAACACTGGTGGAGTAAGAGAAAGAAACAGCGCGTGGTTCGGATTCCAGGCTCCTCGAGAACACGGCCTGTGCCTTCGAGCTCCTTCCAGTTCCTTCTCCCCACTCCTCCCACAGCAGCGGACCATGGCCACGCTCTGAGCACAGAGTCTGCAGGCGCTCCTCACCTTTGAAAGTGTGCAACAAATTTTCTTTTTACTGCTTTAATATTTAGCTGTATCGTTGCTCTTTAGCTGCTAAGTCATGTCCAGTTCTTTTAAGACTCCATGGAACACAGCCCACCAGGCTCCTCTGTCCATGAGATTTCCCAGGCAAGAATACTTGAGTGGATTACCATTTCCTCCTCCAGGGGATCTTCCAGACCCAGGGATCGAACCCATGTCTCCTGCATTAGCAGGTGGATTCTTTACCATTCAGCTACCTGGGAAGCCGATTTAGTTGTATACCAACTTTCTAACCCCTCCATCCTGCTTTATTTCTTCTCACAATACTTATTACCTTCTAATGTTTCATACTACTTTCTTATCTATTATGTTTATTATCTTCCTCCTCCCCTTCGTTCCCTGAATGCAAAGATTTTTGGGGTCTGTTTTGTTCATTTCCCTATTTTGTGATAGAGGATAAAACAGTGCCTGGAATAGCGTAGGTGTTCAATAAACACTGTTGAGATGAAATGAGCTATTCTATGATATGGCTAAAAGTGAGTTTGCCATTCGAAACATGAAGGCAGAATGAACGAGAGAAATACAAAGTCACCGTTAGACCAACAGAGAAATGTCCACTTGAAGCTAAAAATCAGTGAGCAAAAGTCTGAAAAACAGTAAGATATGCACAATCTCCAAGTAGCTCACTTAAGATATTTTTAATCACAAAGAGACAATAGTGACTTTATAATGGGCAAATCCAGAAGACTCCACCTAGGGCAAATGGCCACGTGCACTCCCAACATGATGCACTCAGAACCACAGACTACCAGCGGGGGGAGAAGGGGTTATTCTTCCTGATAATAAGCAACCGCAGTCTATACATGAGAAAACACCCAACACATCCAAATGCAGGAGCATGCTGCAGAATAACTGTGTGTGTGTGTGTGTGTGTGTGTGTGCGTGCGCACACGTGCGTGCTAGTTGCTCTCTCGTGTCCAACTTTTTCCGACCCCATGGACTGCAGTCCGCCAGGCTCCTCTGTCCATGGGATTCTCCAGGCAAGACTACCGGAGTGGGTTGCCATGTTCTTCTCCAGGGGATCTTCCCGACCCAGGGATCAAACCCGCGTCTCCTGCATCACAGGCAGATCCTTCATCATCTGGGCCACCGGGGTTGCTACGAAATCGTGCTTCAAAAATAGCAAGTTCAGCAAAGACAAAGACAGGAGGAGGGACTGCCCCAGACTGGAGGAGCCGCAGGAGCCAGGTCAAGTGACTGCCCTGGGAGGTCCTGGGAGGGGAAAGCCACACCCAAGGCAGAGCTGGTGAAAAGGGAGTGAAGTCCTCAGCTAACAGCTCTGCACCTCGGCTCCGTTCTGCTTCCATCGCTGAACCCCCGGTTATGTGAGATGTCAACGTTAGGAGAAGCTAAAGGAACTCTGTACTAATCCGTAACTTTTCTGTAAGTCTAAAATGACTTCAACATACATAATATATATATATATATATATTTTTTATGTTATCAAGGGGGAAAGGGGCTTCCCAGGTGGTGCTAGTGGTAAAGAACCCACCTGTCAGTGCGGGAGATGTAAGAGATGGGGGTTCGATCCCTGGGTTGGGAAGATCCCCTGGAGGAGGAAATTGCAATCCACTCCAGCACTCTTACCTGCAGAACCCCATGGACGGAGGAGCCTGGTGGGCTACAGTCCGTGGGGTCGCAGGGTTGAACACAACCGAAGCGCTTGGCACGCAATGGGGAGAAGTCATTAGGAGCAAAAGCAGAACAGGGCTTGCAGGAACAGCTCTCGTGCTCGACAATCCCTCCGCCTTCCCGACCCCATCCTGACCCGCCTGACTTCAAGGTGTGCCTCAGTTCTACCCAAGACCCTGGGCAGGAAAAAAAAAAACAAACCCACAAAAAACCTGGAAGCCGCGTGCTCAGTCCCTGAGGGGGAGAAAGGGAAGTCAGGGAGAGAGGAGCGGAGAAGACAGGACCTGGAACGGTTCACGCACGATCACGGGCTTCCCCCCTCCCGCTTCCCTCTGGCCCTCGAGCCGCTGCCTCATTACACACGGGCGGGTATGAAAAAAGGACGCGGGCCGAGCAGGAGGAAGGACGGGTGAAGAGGCTGCGCGCGGTACTAGAGAGGAGGGCAGAGCCTGCCTCTGGAGCTGCCTTCCCGGATCGCGCCCCGGCGAGAGGAAGACACAGGCTGCGAAGGGCTGGCCCCTGGCGACCGCCAGGCGGCGCCCCAGGCCAGCGAGAAGGGGGCCCCAGGGAGGCCCCGGGTTAACCTGTTAGCCCTGCAGCTGAAACCTTAAGATGCCTACGGCAGTAATTCTCCCCGCCTCCAGCTCTGACAGCCATGTTTCAGGACACAATGCTAGCTGCGAGCTGAGGAAATGGGCTGCCCACCCCAAGCGTTTCTGTACATCATACATACACCAGCTCCATCACTCTTGTCTCCAAAAACGCGATAGTCATGGCACAGAGGTGCTATTTTAACAAACACCCGGTGTAATATGAGAAACCAAGGAGTAACCAGATCGTAACTGGATACACTTTACATGGACTGGCCAAAATGTGCTCCCCTTGGCGAATGAAAAACGAATCACTTCCTGGAATTCAAACAATTTCGGTCAAGTCTTGAGGACAAAAAGAATGGAGTTGAGAGCGCTCAGTCTGAATATGGAAGCCCATATTCAAGGAACCACCCAAGTTCCTTGAGCAGGGCAGGCGAAAACAGCCTTCTTTAACTGTCCCATTTAATAAAAATTCTCACATAGCAATGGATCTTCAACTTATCATTTTAAAGGAACTTAGGAAGATAATGTCTATTCACAATATCATAGTCTGAATTAATTATTAGGTTTCAAGAGCTTCCCTAGTGTCTCAGCTGGTAAAGAATCCACCTGCAATGCAGGAGACCTGGGTTTGATCCCTGGGTTGGGAAGATTCCCTGGAGAAGGGAAGGGTTACCCACTCCAGTCTTCTGGGCTGGAGAATTACATGGACTACATGTCCATGGGGTTGCAAAGAGCTGGACACAACTGAGCGACTTTCACTTTCAGGTCTCAAGAAATGAGTCTAGAGGGTTGACTCATTGGAAAAGACTGATGCTGGGAGGGATTGGGGGCAGGAGGAGAAGGGGTCGACAGAGGATGAGATGGCTGGATGGCATCACTGACTCGATGGACATTGGTTTGGGTGAACTCCGGGAGTTGGTGATGGACGGGGAGGCCTGGCGTGCTGCAATTCGTGGGGTCACAAAGAGTCGGACATGACTGAGTGACTGAACTGAAATTAGCACCAAGCTCAGTTTGAGATTTTAGAGTTCCCTCCTTGACCTCAGCTTAGGCTGAATGGAAACTGGACCCACGTTATACCTTTTGAACCCTCTACCACTGGGTCATCCAACAAAATGTTCTTACTTACAGACATTGGCAGTGAGTGAGCAGAAAAAAGAATGACCACCTCGCGTCTCTTCTCAGGAGGAAAGTGATCCAGCTCTTTCAGAATGTGGTCAGCAAAGCACTACAGGAACACCAAGAAAGGGGGGGATATGGAGGGGATACGGAGGGGGCGGGAAGAAAGACATGGGAGGAGAAGAGAACATTCTGTAAATAAGGGCTACACCACAAATCTCAGCGAAGCCCTCACACACGGGAACTGCCTCTGTTAAGAGAAAAAAAACCCTGCAAACTGTATAGTCTCTCTAGCTTTGGTTCATCATCAGAATGGCTCATAACGGTTCCAGGGGCCTGGGGAATTTGATGGGAAACTTCTAAAGCTTGCTAATGGCTCACTGAAAATGAACGCTCTGGACCTGCTTCCCCGTGGGAGGCACAGGGCACATTTCCAGATGGAAAGGAAACGCAGATGGGAAGGAGGAGTTGTTTTAAGACCTCTCACTCGCTCCGTTAGCAGGAAAACCGCTTACAGGGTCTTTCTGAATCTCCCTTAGTTTGGCTTTCAGGCATATCACATTAAAATACATTAGACAGAAATAACCGAGGGATAAGAAAATATGGTTCCTTTTTTACGACCTTGGCCTCCCTGAGTCAGACTTCATAACGACCTTCCTAACTGCAGATGAGAAGGTTGCACAACTCTCGTTCAATTCACAGAGAGGGGAGACGCGGCCGACGGGGGCGCCCGTTGGGTCCCATCTGTGGAACCTGGGCCAGAAGGCAGCTCCCGCTCCTCCACATCTCTGTCCACCAGACCAGCCAAGCCCCTTCCGTGGCCAGCACGTCCAGAGTCACACCAGTAGGTGCTGAAATACCAGATCTGAGGAGGCCTCCTTTCATCTCACTCTTTAATCATGCTGTCATTCAACTTATAAAGCAAATGGCTACAAAGGACATGAATGGGTCAACCGAAAAAACTGGAGTATGAACATAGGTTGGATAGATTTCAGTGAAGCTTGCTGAAGTTGAAGATTGTATCATTGTTACGGAAAAGAATATACTGTTTAGGTGTGAAGAGTGGTTTTATACATCTCTGTGTGTGTGTATGTATATACATCTTATTCTCAAAAGGTTCAGGAAAAAATTATGTATACATAGACACCTATGCACACACACATAAAGGGTATGCAAATGATAAAGTGGGATAAATGTTAACACAGGAATTTAAAGAAAGAGATGAGGGTTCCTTATATACTATTGTGGTAACTTTTATGTATGCTTGAAATTATTTCCAAATAAAAATGTTTTTAAACATAATATTAAAAAACTATAAAGGACAGTTTACCAAAACCATGTAAATTTGCACTTGTTGGCATTTTTGATACATCAGTGGTTAATATGACAGGATGAGCAATTACTCCATAACAAATATTGGAATATTATTAGTTTTCTCAGAACCCTCAAATTTTGATAAATTAATGCTCAAAGGCACAAAATGGTGCCTAGAGAGTTTGCTCCCTTTTCAAAATTTATAATTTACCTACAGAGTTAATGTGATAGGATTAAACACCAACATAAACAATATTTTCTGGTGGTCTTTGCAGTGTTAGTAGACTAAGGGTGCTCAGAAAAGATTGTATTTGTACAAGCCCAGACAAGGAGGCCCAGTGCAAAGTTTAAAGAGAGGCTGCAACATACATTTACTCTAAATATTCCAGCAGTTAGATAACAGAAGCAAAATGACTATTTTCAGTAATTACTACTTATCATAAGTAGCAATATAGATTAAACACAAGATTTTTAGTTCCAGCTTTTGGGTTTTGTTTGTTTTTTTCCCATTTCCACTAGATATCAAATCTCCTTGTGTAATCCACATAATACTAACAAACTCTAAATTTTTGTTTCCTCAAGATTTTAGTAGGACTTCTCCTTTTATCATCTTGCATGCAAGTAGAGACACAATTCGTTACGGCTTACTGCAGACTCTAAGCCGTCGACAGCACCGAGGAGCCGTGGGCAAGCTGAAATCATCTAAAACCCATCTGCGGTCTTTTCCAGGCGCAGCCCCTCTGCAGAATGAAAGCGGCAGGCGGCTCTCAGAGCCTTCAATCACACCGTCGAGGAGGGCGGATAAATGCCTCTAAAATTCCCTTTCATTTTATGAAGGGAGACTTCCTCAGTTAAGAGACCTTTCCATCTTTCTGCTTCCCCCCTTTTCAAAGGACTGAATTTTAATGCAAATCTAATTACTGCCTGATCAGGGCAGGCAGATGCTGCACAGATCCCCGCTTCTCTGCTGCCACATGGCAGTGCTGACCCGAGGCACCCCTCGTCTCCAACCCCGGGCCCCGGGGCGGAACAGGCAGGCCAGGCTGGGGCTGCAGGCAGCCGGGACGGGAGCCGCCTCCCCGGAAGAGCGACCTCGCGGGGACACCACACCCAGACTAGAACGGCACCCGCCCCTGAGAGAAGGCGCCTTCTTCCCACTCCTCGCTTAAAACTGAATTTCAGCCTCTGCGTTAACCCTTGACGGCGCCTAGGTGCCCGAGGAGGACGCGACTGCTCAGGGCCGAGCCGGCCAGTTCCGCGAGGTCTACCGCCCTCTAGCGGGCACAGGTGGAAGTGACGCCAGGCTTCAGAAAAAGGGTTTAAACTAGAGGAGCTCCGGGTCCCTTAGTATTTCTTCTGCCTAAACTGACTCAAAGGTAGAAAACTTCCACCAGCGGGACCAAGCAGTGTGTGTATGATGAAGGACTATCCCCAGTGGCACTCCCATAGTCACAGGGTGAAGAAGTATATGACAACACCATCTCAGAGCTTTGGAACTGCAGTTTTCACTGATTCTCTTAAAACCAAGCATCTGTTACTATAAACATTACGGATATAAACTGCGTAGGGGAAATAGGAAACTTCTTCCAATATAGACACTTTCTCAATTGAAGTGTTAAATTTATTCTATGTCTCAGAGCATGCAGATATATTCCCTTTAATATCTTTAAGTCTTGATATTTTAACGGATTTAGAAAGTCGAGAATCTATTAGTCAGTTATTCAATTTATGAATGGAGATTAGATAAACACCCTGCATAATTCTTTTCCCTTGCATAGTCCTTCACGTTCTTTTGGTCACTGTGAAATACAAAATTCAAAACATAATTCTGCTACAGTTTGTAACTAATACTATTAATCTGAAGAAAGGGAAGAGTTAAACCTTTAACCTTTACATTTCTTTTCTCCTGGCATAATAAATCAAGACTCAAATACTATTTTTTCTTTTAATTCCCCAGCATACAATGTAAGAAAGTGAACAGTAGGCTCGGAAGGACACCCACAGCCAGGACAGGACAAGAGCCTGGCCCACGCCAGAGGCTGGGGCGCCGGGCAGCTGGCAGTGGTCGGCTTACCTGGATGAGGAGGGGGTGCGTCGGCCACCTGTCAATCGTGCTCCATTTCATTGTGGGCTTCCTGCCCACTTCATTATAGTATCTGTAAATGGCATTTAAGCTGCTGCCTGAAATATACAGGGCCCACTTAGTACATGCGTGCAGATTATGGCGAAAATAAAAAAACAGGCTAGTAAAGGCAGTAATTGTAAGTTCAAAGCAGGTAATTTCTGCACTGAGTCAGTCTAATTACAATCATTTCAATACTCTAAAATGCATATAGATCTAACTACCCTGCAAATGAAGGTCACTAAAAAGCAATCAGTTTCAACGACCGTTCAAAGATTAGTGAGGCCACTTCTCTAGAGAAGCGCAGTCGCGGTGGATTTACAAGATAGAAGCGGCTGTCATCTGCAAGGACCAAGTCTCACAAGGAAAGCATGTCACGTGTTTTTCCCATTATGAAGGGAATCAACCCCATTTACAGGAAACATAGCGGGTGGGAAAGGGGATAGAGAACTGAGGCGAGACCCCAGCAGCTTCCACAACCCTTGCTTCATTCTAACTGGTGCTTCCCAGTGATTTTTCTTTATCGCTGTGATGTTTCACAAATTAATTTCAATATATGGGCACTCTTGTATCCTGAATATGTAGGGCATTTTTACTTAGCATCGTGAGATGAATATTTTCCACATTATAATAAAAGCTTTATAACCATCCTTTTTAATGGCCCATTGACAAGAAAAACAGCTTATTAAGGCTTGTAAGCTCATTCTCTATTTTTATCTAGTTTATTAAATTATCCTCACTCCCTAGAACAAGTTAAATGGGTACCAAATCCTTGTAGGTACTCTACAAAAACTTGTAGTTCTAAGCAAGAGATGGTTAACATGAAAATTCAAAGACTACAGAAAGGAAAGCAGATGGTGCCAACCCAGGGCAAATTTTTCCTGGCCTAGAGGATTTGGCACTGGGGCCAACCCCTAATCCTATGAGACCAACCCTAACATGGGGCCTCCTCGTCAATCTTCACATGGGCCAAATGCTCTAAAACACGGCCATGCTCCCTGACATCAGCAGTTTCTCTCCTAGAACTATTCATCAGTCAGGTTTCCAGATAAAAAACGCTTGCCAGCACAAAGCCGTACTGACATCACATGCACTCTCAGGCTAAGACTCGATTTTAAAAATAAATAAGTACATCAAGTTCCATTTTTTTGAGCAGAATACAATGAGTCAGATAAACTCAAATGGAGTCCATCCCAGGTTCAAAACCCGTCTCTCCAGAAATCATGAAGCAGTCACCCCCAGCTGCATGTTGCAAGCCACATTTCACAGGAGAATCTTCATTGTCAGATGGATTGGGGTGGCCAGAAAGTTCGCTCGGATTTTTCTGTGACATGGTGCCTGAAGGAACTTTGCGGTCAAGCCAATCCAAAAGGAATTCCGGGAGCCACAGGAGGTCTCCCGGATCAGTCAGAAACATTCGATGGACTGCCTAAAGTAGTCATTAAGGGGAGAGCATAACTAAAACAAAAAATATTGCCTGATTTAAAAAGTGATTGATACATTGAATTACTGGCACTGCCACAACGTGTCTAAATAAAGCAACAGGCAAATGGCACTCTAGTGGCCGCCAAGAACGGACGCGCCTCCACATCTCTGCAGTGAAGCCACGCCTTCCCTTACGCCCCAGGGAAAACCTGCACAGACCTTGACGTTTTAAACACACAGGCAGAGCCAGCTGTGAGATACAACGGTAGTGATCCTTTGTCACATAAATAACCATCTTCCTGCTTAATTTTGAGAGCAGACATTTACATGGTGAGGTATATTTTTTAAGGCCAGGAAAAAATATAGCTTAGAAAGGTCATACAATTTTTCTCCAATAACATGTTAGACATGTTACCAGATGTTTTAAAGACACATATCCAAAAGAAATCACAATTCAAACTCTTGAGGGTGTCTGAAAACTTGGGCACTTTCACAGGGGCTCTGAATAAATATTTAAGGCACACAGCAGGCTTCCAAGATTTCTTTCAGTAGCCTTTTGTTTTCTCCTTCCTGTTATAGAAATAATATACACTAATGCCCAAAAGCAATTTAGAAGCAAAAATGTGCTGACCCCAGAGCCTTGAAAAAGAATGCAAACAAATGTGAGTGACATTAGACGATTTACCTATACCTAAATGATACAGAGATTGGCAAAATATTACCCTCCAGCTCCAATTAAATATCTAGGAAACAACGCCTAGTAATACTTCCCCAAATCTAGAACACTGAGAGAAGTTAGCAAAGGAAACCCTAAATTGGGCTTTGGTTTGACCAGGAACCAATCCATAACCAAAATACATATCCATATTTCCAGTGTTATACGGATACCTCTGCCTACAAAATGGAAACATCTATCACCTTTGCTGCACTAATAAGAATACTGGCGTAGCCATAAAAATAAAGGTTTATTACACAAACGCAGAAGGTGGCTTAAGGTGCATTATGGATCCACTCTACATGCATTACAACACTGGGCACTGGAAGCCACTGCTTTTCACCCACCATTTGTAATTCCCGGTCCACTGGCTAATAACTCAAGGGACAGATGAACCATGAGATTTCAAATAGACTGACCTGAACTCTAGCGTTTAACACAGACAGGCTGGATTTGCCATTCAAATCGAAAGAGATCCATCCTCTGCTGCCCTCCGGCCTCCGGGTTCCCTCCGCCGGCAGCGGGCAGGCTTACCTGTGGTGGAGCAGCTATACTGCGGGTACTGCGTGAAAGCAACCGCCCTCTCCAGGCCGTCCCTCTCCATCTCTTCAATTGCCTCCTCTGTTAACGGGTGGACGTAGCGGAATCCAATATAGTATTTGTGTGGGGCTGTTAGGGAGCACGTGTGGAAAGAGAAAGCATTCATCTTGATATAGATTCCGAACATAATGCAGTGCCCAGAACAAAGGACAGTTAACCTGACTTCCTATGAGGCTGATAATGTGGGCAAGCTTAGAATATTCCGTGGATCTTCTCCATCCTTTCACTCGTAGGTGCATTTTTCACCACTCTTCTCTGTGATCAACCTCCCCCAACACACACATGCTTTCATGGAGTGCGTGGTTTTTAAAACTCAAGCTTCTGTGCCTTGTTCTCTGCTCTTGGCCAAGACGAGAGACTCAAAAGCAAGGAGTCAAGAACTAGCATTTATTCCTAAATATAACCTCCTCTATGGATCATGCACCATGGCAGACACTGCACTTTTCCTTCTTATCTAAACCCTGTTTTTCAGATGAGGAAACAGACTCTCAAAGGTTAATGAAGCCACCCAAAGGCACACCTAGCAGACGGTCCAGCTGAGAGTCACTGTGGTCTCTTCACCCCAGAGCCTACGCTCCATCCATGCCCACCTCTTCACCCCAGCCTTCTCATCGCCTGAGACTCCAGGGCACCTAGTCCACATGAGAGCTCTGGGTTACTCGATAAAAGTTCACTGATAACAAATGCTTGAAATGATTCTCCTCACTCACATGAAAAACAAGACTAAACCCAACAACAATGCTTAAGTTGGAGGCACTAAGTGGGATTTAAAATTATTCTTCTGGGACTGCCGTGGCGATCCAGTGACTAAGACTTTGCTTCCAATGTGGGGAGCGTGGGTTCGATCCCTGGTCAGGCAACTAAGACCTCACATGCTGAGTGCAATGGACAAAACTTAATAATAAAATCATTCTTCTGGCTCCTAAATGTCCCAAGTCATGGGCTGTCTTTGTGTTCCCTCTTCCATCACTTCACCAATTCTACCTCCTCCTTTATTATTTTAAAAGCTCCTCAACCAATTTTTTTAGGCATTTATAAAATCATAAAACTGGAAGCTTTCTATAGTTACCCAGGGCTTCCCAGGTGGCTCAGTGGTAAAGAATCCACCCGCCAGGCAGAAGACTCCAGTTCTATCCCTGAATCGGGACGATCCCCTGAAGAAGGAAACTGCGACTCCCACCAGTATTCTTGCCTGGGAAATCCCATGGACAGAGGAGGCTGGCGGGCTGCAGTCCACGGGGTCGCAAAGAGTCAGACACACCTGAGTAGCCACGCATCTCGTTTACTTGCCTTTTCACATGATTATGCCCAGCTTATACTCGGGGATGAAGCCGAAAACACACCACATAAGCATTACGTCTAGTAAAGCCAAGGTCATCTCACTGTCCAGGCCTCAGCCAGGGCTGCAGCTAAGAGTATGATGCTAAATTGCCACAAGAAACATTTAAGTTAAAGAGAAGAAAAAAATAATACATTAATTGTGTGTGTCTCTGTGTATATACTATAATGTGTATTTTATATATATGTATATATGTGTATTATGTGTGTATATGTATATTATATATGCATATATGTGTATTATATATGTATGTGTATGTATGTATGTATATGAAAGTGAAAGTGAAGTCGCTCAGTCGTGTCCAACTCTTTGCGACCCCATGGACTGTAGCCTACCAGGCTCCTCTGTCCATGGGATTCTCCAGGCAAGAATACTGGAGTGGGTTGCCATTTCCTTCTCCAGGGGATCTTCCCGATCCAGGGATCGAACCTGGGTCTCCCGCCTTGCAGGCAGACACTTGAACCTCTGAGCCACCAGGGTCCTATGTATATGCATAAATGTGTATTATATATGTGCATATGTGTATTATATATGTGTGTATATGTGTGTGGTGGATAGAGATATATAAAGCATCCCTCAGTAACTTGACCAGGGGACTGAATCAGTGGACCGTGCTGTCAAGAGCAGAGGCCGAGTGTCGACAGCGGGGGAGAGCCACGTCTGTGCGTGGGAAGGATGGTCTGATTCAATGATCGCCAGTGACGACTACAAAAAGAGGAAGGAGGGGCACAAATGAAACCTTTCTCGGCTGCCTGTCCCTTTGAGGCCTCCCATTTTCTGGTCTCTCGCATAAAGCATGGTGGCCTGCCGTTAAGCCCCGCCAGAGGAAAGAACCTGGTAAGCAAACCGCCGGACGGATTGTTCAAACATGACATGGTTCACGCTAAAGCTGTCCACGATCACAGTATCATCAGGCCCGTTTTTCAGGAACTCTTGGTGCTCTGAGCTGGGCTGAAGTGGAATTTGCTTTCTGATCTATTTTGAGACAATACAACGATCAGACAGACAGAGCAAGATCCCCCAAATGCTGTGGGTCAACTGGCTTCTGGCGTTTTCCTTTCCGCTGCCCGGAGTTGAAAGCCGCAGCCTAAACGCCCTGGGCCTGGGAGTTTCTCAGATGTTAGAGGCCTCCCTCATAGATAAAGGTGGGGCAGTGACCATATCTGGAGGTGAGACAAGGACTCTGGAAAGAACAGATAATGCTTTCTAAACAGTCCAGTTCAAGACGGCCTGCAAAAACATGTTTCAGCAAAAGCGACAAGGTGCTAGGCCTCTCCAGAGGAACTAACAAGCCTTCACGGAGGCTCCCAGCTCCCACGGGGAGAGGAAGGAGGCTCCAGGGTGGCAACCAGCAGACCCCTGTCTGGGGCACCACACCCAGCCAGAGCGAGACCCGCAACACACGACTTGTGGACCCCGCCTCGTCCAGCCTCAGAGCAGATGCCCAGTGAGCACCCTTTGGTGAGAACTATAGAGAAGTAAAAAAAAAAAGAAAAAGGAATAAACAGAAAAACCACTTTTTTAAACAGTAAAACCTCATTAACCTCCTCTCCATTCATTTAGCGATGCGCGACAGTTCAACTACCATGGGCCATAGTTCAAATGTCTGATTCGTACATGACTCTTTGAGAGAAGCGCATGAAGTTATTATGATGCTTTTTAATTTGTAGCTGATCATGGTGAATAAGAAAAGCTCAAATCTTCTGAATTTCTATCACGTAACCATACTAATGCCTCTCAGGATTATCTGATTTTAATGTTCACAGTGATCCTAGGAGTGGGAGTGTGTTATCATCCCCATTTTCCAGATGGGGCTCAGCGGGTTGAGTCATCTGCCTGATCTCACACAGCCAGGAATGGGGAAGCCAGCTGCACCTGAAATGACCCCATTTTGCATCCAATAAAGAATAAAAGTCTTTTAGCGAGTAGCACTTACTCAAGAGCTTCACTGAAAGCGGACACAGTGCATGTAACTAGACATCGTTTGTAAAATATACTTTACTGTACTCCTTTTTTAAAAGTGGGATCACGTATGATCATTCATTTTTGGCCGCGCTGGGTCTTTGCTGCGGCACATGCGCTTCCTCTGCCTGCGGTGGGCGGGGGCTGCTCTCCCGCTGCCCTGCGGGAGCTTCTCACGGCGGCGGCTTCTCTTGTTGCCCAGGCTCTAGGTGCCCAGGCTTCAGAAGCTGTGGGCCCCGGGCTTGGGCTGCTCCGAGGCAGATGGAACCTTCCCGGACCAGGAACAGCAGCCGTGTCCCCTGCACTGGCAGGCGGATCTCTAACCCCTAGACCACCAGGGAAGCCCTAAAAATGCATCTTAGATTCAGGCTTTTCATGAACTGTAAGGACTAGACCTCTCATCTGTATTCCTCTGTCTTCCTTAAATGACTGCGGTACAGTCTAACTCTGTGAAACGGATCCCAAGTTACATTCCCTCCTGGAGCACGCTGTCTTTAGTCAATACGCAGTTCCGTGCAGGGCCTGGGCAAGTCTCAAACTCTCTATGCTGGCTACCAGGCAACAACTGTTTGCTCCCCAAATGGGCATAGGAAACATTCTCATCTAATTGTAATCATCACATTTTTTGTTTGCTTGTTTGCCTAAAGAGAACTTTTCCAAATATACGTAAACAAATAGACACAGTTCAGAAATAAACTTGATAATTTTACAGGCTAAAAACTGTAAGACGGAAGAGGAATGAGAAAGAGATGCCGAGACAGGGAAGCAGGAAGCGGGAAGGAAAAGCAGCCAGGAGGGAACCCGTGCTAGTCCCCGAGGCAGCGGGAGGCCCACTGCGGGCCTCGGGTCCCCCGGCCAAGTGTGGCCAGCAGGTAACCTGGGCGAGCCCCTGAGGGAGCCACGCCTGGTAACCACCTTATTAGTCTTTCATGCAAAGTTCGCCCAAAGAAGCTGCCAAACCTTGAGGCTGTTGCAACATCCTCATCAGCCGCCATACAGGTTTTGTAAAGAATCACTCCAGTAAGCCTTCAACAGATTTTCCTCTCGGCCCCTAGAGCAGACTGGCCTGGAGCAGCAAGGCCCCACAAGACTAGAAGCTTCTGGTGAGTAGAAGCCATGTGTTTCGACTTTGAGTAGCAGCATCAACCAGGGAAGGGCACTGGCTGGGCCAGTGATGAATGCATGTGTGGTTGGTCGTGGGCCTCCTTAAAACACCCCCACCGCCCCCAGAGCAGGCCAGTTTGAATGACGAGATGGGCACCTACCACGCAGGAAAAAGGCAGAATTGAACTCGTCTGCCTCAGAGTCCCATGTATGGGCGGCAGAGGCTGGTGACACGCCCTAGGGTCAACACCAGGTGTCTGACAGTGAGCGGACTATTGCTCTTCAGTTGCTAAGCCGTGTCTGACTCCTTGTGAACCCATGGACGGCAGCACGCCAGGCTCCTCTGTCCTCCACCGTCTCCCAGAGTTTGCTCAAATTCATGTCCATTGCGTCGGTGATGCTAACAAACCATCTCATCTTCTGCCACCTTCTCTCTTTGCCTTCAATCTTTCCCCACATCAGGGTCTGTGACACTGATGATCAGGGAATGGGACGCTGGGGTAAATTCAGGTCATTCTATGGGGCTCTTTCCAGGCTGCCCGGGGAGGTGGAGGCCACGGCTGGCCTGCCTGGCCCGGAAAAGCCAGCAGCCTCACCACAGAGAGGGGACAAGGAAGGATGCGTGTGTATTCCTTTTCCAAGGCCAGAAACTCCACTAGGGCCTTTATGGTGATGGGCGCAGGAAAAATGGTGTCTTCCCAGCACCTTTGTCCACTGAGGGCAGCAGAGCAGCTGCAGATCTGGTTCACGCCGAGCCTTTTATTGTGATAAACTGTTAATGACTAGAGAGTGTGTTCTCTATCAGGTAGGTGGGAGACGAGGTCAGTCACGTTTCCCTCACTGGACAATTTAAAAGACACACTGTGTCACATGTGGCTGAACCGTGTCAGCAGCGCCCTGCAGCCACAAGCGAAGGGAGAGAGCAAAGCGGATAGTCAAAGGCGCAAGTGAACAATTTTCCAAGTGAGAAGCCCTGCCAAGGGCCAGAGCCCATTGTACCACGTGTGATGCAAGATGTGGTTCCAAGAGCAACTCGAGTCAATACTCGATGAGATGCTTTCGGTTCTGCCTAGCGGGCCTCTCTCCTTGACGGTCTCACTCCTGTCCTGATCCTGAACTCTAAACTTCCAGCAATGAACACATTTCATGTGTCCTAAGATGCACATTTTTTAACACCTTGCATTGGTCTACAGCAGACGCTGTCTTAAAATTAACTGGCAGAGGTCTTATGTCTTTGTGAATCCCATGGACAGAGGAGCCTGGCGGGCTACAGTCCATAGGGTCGAAAAGAGTTGGACATGACTGAAGCGACTTAGCACGCATGCACATTATGCAAAAACAATGGTGCATCCTGCAATCAGTGGTGTTTCGAACGCAGTTAAATACAGCACTTCGAGTTCCTTCGTGCAGCTGTTTCATTGTGTACATTATAATTTGTGTTAGAGGTTCTCAGAGAACAGCCATCAGATGGATGCAACCCTCTTTAGTGCCATGCCTGACGAGGCCTTAAATGACTCACAACGAGGGTGTTGCCAAGAGCTGAAAGCAGTTGCTGAAAGTTGCATAGAGACTCATGGCTGGAGTGACAGCTGCTGACTCTGCTCTAAAGGCTGATCTAATTAGCCATCCACACAGAACTAATTCACTAAGTCACCCAGTTGTGTATGACTCTTTGTGACCCTCTGGGACTGTAGCCCACCAGGCTCCTCTGTCCATGGGATTCTCCAGGCAAGAATATTGGAGTGGGTTGCCATGCCCTCCTCCAGGGAATCTTCCCAACCCAGGGATCGAACCCCCATCTCTTACATCTCCTGCATTGGCAGGCAGGTTCTTTACCGCTAGCGCCATCTGGGAAGCAGCAGCCTCAACTGATTTCCCAAAGATTTCTTTCTTCCCGGGACAATGATCTGTGCTTCTTTTTTTTTTTCACGGTTGGTAGCCTCTTCCTTATAATCCAGCTCAGCACACACCGCCCACTTCCTTTTGAGGCTAATGTTCCAAAACCTTTGTTTTCCATTTGTAACATAAGGAAGCAGTAGAAAAGGATATACAGCTGAGGACAGAGGATAATGATAACGCCAGAGAACTGAGGTCGGTGGCTGGGCCATCACGTAGGAACCCTGCAAATCGCGAGCTGCTGGTACCCAGAGCTGCTGGTACCCAGAACTGCATTTGGCATCCAGTAACGTTGTGGTTTTCCTAACTGCCCCTTGAAGGAACAACGCTAGCAGGACACGAGTTGAGAAATGCCCTACCTGTGTGCGGAGACAGCTCGTCCAGCAGCCTCACCATGCCTTCCCCCTGCTTGGAGGTCCACATCTTGATGGGCGATCCGCCTCCGATCCTGCGGTACTGCTCCTGAATTTTGGGGGTTCGGCGTTTGGCGATGAATGGTCCCAGCTTACTAAATCATTGAACATCAAAATCATTTTATTCCAGCTTAAGCAACCTCAGAAACATTTTCTACTCAATATAAAACAAAAAAAAGGGCAAAATTTAAGAAGAGTCTAATAAAATCAAGCCTTTAGAAACAGAATCTTAAGGTCACTGACACCAGCCAGATTTTTCGACCCAGATTAGAGAGAGGAGCAGCCTCCTCTGCCCCACAAGCAGCTCTGGCAGCAGGAGCCCCACCACCCGTGCAGAGCCTGCGGCTGTGTGCCAGCCACGAACTTAACCCCTCTTGATCCTGCACCTACAAGAAGTGGGACAAACAAGACATTTGGCAGTGCACAGCCCTCTTAATTCAAGAAAATGCATATTAATCCCATAATATACTTGCCCAAGTGAGCAAAGATGTACGGGCAAGCATGTTCATTGAACACTGAACACAGTCCAAGTGTCCATCAGTGAGGCACTGGTTAAATAAGTGAAGGTATGACCATACCATGCAGCTCTACACAGTCATGAAAACAGAATGAGCCAGATCTATACCATCTGTTATGGAATAATCTCCAAGAAACACTAGTAAGTTTCAAAAAGAAAAGTAGCAAAGTGACAAATAACATACATGAACCCATTCACATTTGTGTAAAAGGCGGGGATTGTGTAGGTGTGTGTATATTCTTGGATGTCCATGGACTATTTCTGGACCTAATAGCACTTACCTCTGGGGTGAGTTAGTGGAAGGCTAGAGTCCAAGGGGAAAGAGCCATCCACTTTTTACTGTAAATACTTTTTAATTGTTTGCATTTTTATCATATGCATGCATAATTTTTTTTATTTAAAAGCCCTATTTTAAAGAAAAAGGAAAGGGCCGCGCTGGTGGTTTAGTGGTAAATCCCATTGCCAGTGCAGGAGACACGGGGTTAATCCCCAGGTCAGGAAGATCCCACATTCCACAGAGCAACTAAGCCTGTGCGCCACAACTATTGAGCCTGCGCCCTAGGGCCCGGAGCCGCAACTCCTGAGCCCAAGGACCCTGGAGCCCATGTTCTGCAACAAGAGAAGCCACCGCAATGAGAAGCTTGCCTGCCACAACTGGAAACGCTCGCTCCAACTACAGAAAAGCCTGTGCAGCAACAGAGACCCAGCACAGCCAAAACTAAATAAAATTACTTTTAAAATATAAAGAAAAAGGAGAGAAGGAAGACGGGAAGAAAGAATGAAAGGAAGGGAAGAAGGACACCACAAATCCACCTTCACATTGCAAGCGAATCATACTCATTGCTTCTCTGAGTGTCAGCCAGTCGTCAAGCACCAGGCACAAATCTATCTCCAAAGATCTTTAAAGGTCCTTCCGCAGGGTGCCCAGACCACTGCGATTTCCAGATCTCTGGGGAGGAAAGGGCTCAGGGGGACTCCTTACTGACTGGCTTTCTCTCTCCCCTGCAATTCTGATACCATAGCTTTTTCATAGTCAACAGAAAAATAAGAATGCTGCTCCAGCCCTAACCATTTTTTTTCGTTTTGGAAACGACAGCAATGAGATGCAGGGCGGGCCAAATGCAGCGCACGGGTAATGGATAAAGGACAGGCCCCCACGCAGCTTACTCTTGGACAGGCAGCGACATGAGGTCGCGGTCCAGGAAGAGCCTCTGGAGGAAGCCCTGGACTTCTTCGACGGTTTCAGGGCCTCCCATGTTCAGCATCAAGATTCCAGTCTTCGGCTTCCTGCATAAAACAGAAGGTAACGGTGGGTTTGAAGTACTTCTTGTTTTCCTCTAAGGTAGCCTCTTGGTTCAGCCAGCAGACTCTCACCTCGCCTGTCCAGCGCAAAGACGGAACCGCGGCTGGCAGGTCCCGACGCGGCCATCGCCGTGAGCCAAGGGGCCAGGCCCGGCCCGGACGCTGACCCCCGCCTCCCAGCTCCACGCCGGCCACTGGCCGGCCCTGGGCGCCCAGGGTTTCCTATGAAATTGCCAGCTCTGAACAGAGACCCCCTTCTTTGGGGACTAAGGGTCAAAATATAAACCTAAAATTGTCCTGAGGCGGAAACTCCTGTTCACAAGACTGCCTCACGACCACACAGGTTACCTGATCTCCCCAGGCTTAAGTCTCCTTGTCTGTAAAACAGGGGGTTCACCACTTTCCTCAGGAGTTACTGGGAGGATTAAGTGGATAACGTGCCTCATTTAGCACGGCCGGCGCGTTCAGTAGGTTCCACTCTACACAGCGGAGCCATGGGTGTCCCTATAACTTTAAACCTCCACAGTGAACTACTAGCCCTGCTCTCTCTCTAAATAAATATGTCCTTATGTATTCCCTTCTCTTTGGTTAATTATTATATTATTACTGACTTAAGTTATTCCTGCTACTCCGCTTCCTCCTCCAGAGCCTGCTGAGCGTCTTTCCAGGGTCCCCTGCTGTGATGGACTACATTTCTCTTTCCCTCACCTCTCCACCCTCCACCTAAAACCCAACTACTTGAGCAACTCCTACGAAATACCGGCCTAAATTACGCAAGTTGGTTCCAAGCTAAAGAATCAACAATTACTAAATGAGCAAAGAGAAACAAAAAAGAAAATCAAGCAGCTTCTGGGGACCTTTTTTAAAAAAGCACTGTGCAAAAATGCGATATATACACAAGGTTAGGCAACCATTAGTGTTCTAATTCCTAAACATTTTCGTCGCTCTCAAAAAACTCATACCTATCACAACTATTCCCCATCCCCCTGGCCCTCACCCCTGGCAACCTCTAATCTACTTACAGATTTGCCTTTTCATAGAAACAGAATCATTTCTGGCCTATTGGCCTAAATAATATCATACGTGGTTTTCTGTGTCTGGTTTTTCACTCAGCATAAAATTTGCAAGGTTCNAGGGTCAAAATATAAACCTAAAATTGTCCTGAGGCGGAAACTCCTGTTCACAAGACTGCCTCACGACCACACAGGTTACCTGATCTCCCCAGGCTTAAGTCTCCTTGTCTGTAAAACAGGGGGTTCACCACTTTCCTCAGGAGTTACTGGGAGGATTAAGTGGATAACGTGCTCGTCATTTAGCACGGCCGGCGCGTTCAGTAGGTTCCACTCTACACAGCGGAGCCATGGGTGTCCCTATAACTTTAAACCTCCACAGTGAACTACTAGCCCTGCTCTCTCTCTAAATAAATATGTCCTTATGTATTCCCTTCTCTTTGGTTAATTATTATATTATTACTGACTTAAGTTATTCCTGCTACTCCGCTTCCTCCTCCAGAGCCTGCTGAGCGTCTTTCCAGGGTCCCCTGCTGTGATGGACTACATTTCTCTTTCCCTCACCTCTCCACCCTCCACCTAAAACCCAACTACTTGAGCAACTCCTACGAAATACCGGCCTAAATTACGCAAGTTGGTTCCAAGCTAAAGAATCAACAATTACTAAATGAGCAAAGAGAAACAAAAAAGAAAATCAAGCAGCTTCTGGGGACCTTTTTTAAAAAAGCACTGTGCAAAAATGCGATATATACACAAGGTTAGGCAACCATTAGTGTTCTAATTCCTAAACATTTTCGTCGCTCTCAAAAAACTCATACCTATCACAACTATTCCCCATCCCCCTGGCCCTCACCCCTGGCAACCTCTAATCTACTTACAGATTTGCCTTTTCATAGAAACAGAATCATTTCTGGCCTATTGGCCTAAATAATATCATACGTGGTTTTCTGTGTCTGGTTTTTCACTCAGCATAAAATTTGCAAGGTTCATTCACACTGTAGCATGAATCAGTTCTTCTTTCCTTTTTGTGGCCGAATAATAGTCATCATATGGATATCCTCTCCACTTGTTCTTAATAAAATGAGAAATAAGCAGCCTCACATTTGTTTAAAACGCCGTTATTACAAATGCTGAGGGGTCTACTTTCTCTGTCTCCTAGGCCAAAACCACCTCCAGCTAAAGCAGGGACTGCAGCAATCCTGCTGAGATGGCTCTCGTTTGGAAGACTGCTCATAAAGGGTTCTAAAGCTAATGATATGATGACGGTTTAATTGCAGTTTTTAAGAAAGTCAATCATGTTTGGTGATCATTTTAGGCAATAGAGAGGGTCAAATTTATACAAGTGGAAACTGTTTTCCTGATCGAACACAGTTTAGATGGATGAAGCAGATATCTGAAATCTCAGCGTAGATTTTCAAAATGAGAACCAACTCCTGGGGAAAGGGAAGAGCCACATTACCACAAAGTCACAGGTTTTCTCATTTAGACCCCACTGTATAGGGTAACCAGGGTCACTTTTCCCACCATTTTCTTAGGCCAGTGTTTCTCGACCTCGGCCCTGCTAATGCTGGTAGCTGGGTAATCCTTTGTTACGGGGCTGACTTGTGTATTGTAGGAGGTTGAGTAGCTACTTTGGCCTCCAGTTACTAGATGGTAATAGCACATGCCGCACCCCAGCTGTGACAACCAAAAACGTCTCCAGCTATTGCCAAATATGTCCCAGAGGACAAAAATATCCACTCCCCACCCTCTGTTCAGAACCAGTATGTTAGAGAAATGGGTTTAATCTCCTTTTACCAAACCATCATCTACTTTGAAGTTACTCTTCCATAACTTTTCCACAGCCTCTGACCAGAAGTCATATCAATGAATTAACAAACCTGTGTTTAGTTTTCTTTTCTTGATACCTGAAAATTCCACATTCATTATATTGTGAAACTGTAATGTTCCCTTAATCTTTCCACTTAGGCCACTGGTGTTCTCCTGGGATTCTGTCTTTCACCCTCAAAAAGCTGTGACTCACAATAAATTAAGTGCATTTTTCCATGGATCGCTGCCAGTTAACAGATTACTGGTTAAGAGACTTACCTAAGCCACAGAGGGTATCAATGTGCAAACGGGATTTAGAACTGTTTTCCATCTATAACACCTGAGCTCAGAACAAGAGTGGTTTTAAATGGGATGTTACTCTGTCCTGCAAACCCATGTTTTGCAAACCATGTTAATCTCATGCATGAAGGAGACACGCGATGTGAAAATACCTAAATACACGTGCACTTAATCAAAACTGTGCTGCGCATGATGAGCAGAGCGTTAGGAAGCCCCAGGCTGACACCCTTTATTCCCAAACGCGAAGAGCAAAGCTTTAGTCAAGGGTCAACATCTCCTCTCCCCTCCAGACACAGCACATCTGAGGCCAAGGTCTGATGGGCCAAGTTCCCTTTGTTTGAATGGTAAAAGCGTTCACGGCAGACATGTTCAAAGTTTCTCATTTGAAAAGTTTGCCACATTCTGCCATTTATATTCTTGACTTCTCAAAATAGAAGGTTTTTCCTTGGAACTGTTAATTGGACAAAACCAAAATTGAAGCTCATCAATTAATAAAGGAACAAAATAATTCTACTCTGCTGTATATAATCAGCATCAAGATAAAAAAAAAAAACAAAAAAACAAAAAACCAGCTCTTCATTAAATCCCCTAGATGTAATTGGCCAGAGGATCTATGCGGCCTCTAGAACAGGGTTTGGCAAACTCCAGTCCATTGGCCAAATTTGACCTCGTGCTCCCTGACTGCTTTTGTAAATAAAGTTTTATTGGAATAGAGTTCCATTCATTTGTTTACATATCACCAGTGGCTGCTCTCGCATTGTGATGGGAAAAGTGAATAGCAGTAAATAAGACCAAATGGCCCATGAAGCCTGAAAAATCGCTCAGGGCTTTGCAGACAAATTCGTGCTGTAGTATCATCCAGAGCAGTCTGAGCACTAAGCGACACGAGGCCTTCATCACATCTGGCATCAGAATGACTCACAGAGACACCAGTTCATTGTCATTGTTCAGTTGCTAAGTCATGTCTGACTCTTTGAGACACCATGGACTACAGCGCTCTAGGCTTCCCCGTCCTCACTAGCTCCTGGAGTTTGCTCACATTCATGTCTGTTGAATCAGTGATGCCATCCAACCATCTCATCCTTTGCCACCCCCTTCTCCTCCTGCCAATCTTTCCCAGCATCAAGGTCTTTTCCGGTGAGTCGTCTCTTCACATCAAGTGGCCAAAATATTGGAGCTTCAGCTTCAGCATCAATTCTTCCAATGAATATTCAGGGTTGATTTCCTTTAGGATTGACTGGTTTGATCTCCTTGAAGTCCAAGGGACTCTCAAGAGTCTTCTCCAACACAATTAGAAAGCATCAATTCTTCAGTACTCAGCCTTCTTTATGGTCCAACTCTCACATCCGTACAGGACTACTTGAAAAACCATAGCTTTGACCATATGGACCTTTGTCAGCAAAGTGATGTNAATTAGAAAGCATCAATTCTTCAGTACTCAGCCTTCTTTATGGTCCAACTCTCACATCCGTACAGGACTACTTGAAAAACCATAGCTTTGACCATATGGACCTTTGTCAGCAAAGTGATGTCTCTGCTTCTTAATATGTCATCTAGGTTGGTCACAGCTTTCCTTCTAAGGAGCAAGTGTCTCTTAATTTCATGGCAGCACTCACTTCATTATTTCTCCTTTTTTTAATGGTGACTTTAAAAAAGTAATTTATTTCTGGCTGTGCTGGGTCTTTGGTGCTGAGCACAGTCTCTCTCCAGTTGACGAGGGTGGGGGTGACCCTCCAGGCGGGCTGCACAGGCCTCTCACTTCGGTGACTTCTCTGACTGCAGAGCACAGGCTCGAGGCGCACGGGTCGCATTAGCCGCGGTGCATGGGCTCCGTGGCTGTGGCACACGGGCTAAGCTGCTCCTCAGCATGTGAAATCTTCCCGGACCAGGGACTGAACCCACGTCCCCTGCATTATCAGGTGGATTCTTAACTACTGGAGCACCAGGGGAGTTCCATCATCTCTTGTATTCAAATACCAGAAATAACCAATGTGCTCTATAACATGGATAAACAAATCATGATTTGGGAAAATACTCTTGAATGAGTGAAAGTCGCTCAGTCATGTCCGACTCTTAGCAACCCCATGGACTGTAGCCTGCCAGGCTCCACTGTCCATGGAACTCTCCAGGCCAGAATACTGGAGTGGGTAGCCAGTCCCCTTTTCCAGGGGATCTTCCCGACCCAGGGATGGAACCCAGGTCTCTCACATTGCAGGCAGATTCTTTACCAGCTGGCCACCAGAGAAGCCCAAGAATGCTGGCGTGGGGAGCCGTTCCCCTCTCCAGAGGATGGTCCCAACCCAGGAATCAAACCAAGGTGTCCTGCATTGCAGGCAGTTTCTTTACCAGCTGAGATACCAGGAAATACTCTTAGGCTATTAAAATAATGTAAACTCTTTATAGTTATGTGACAGTCATATTATTAAAAACAGGAAGCTATAAAAATAATTTATGCAGCATTATCAAATTTTGATAAGTATATAGAGTAAATATTAATACAGGGCTTCCCTAGTGGCTCAGAGTTTAAAGCGTCTGCCTCCAATGCAGGAGACCTGGGTTTGATCCCTGGGTTGGGAAGATCCCCTGGAGAAGGAAATGGCAGCCTACTCCAGTATTCTTGCCTGGAGAATCCCGTGGATGGAGGAGCCTGGTAGGCTACAGTCCACGGGGTCGCAAAGAGTCGGACACGACTGAGCGACTTCACCTTAAATATCAATAGGTATATGAGTAAATATTAATAGATACAAGTATAGAGACAAAATACTGGGTGGTGAGATTATCAGATTTTTTTTTTTCTCCTGTCTGTACTTTCTAAAATGAACTGATTTCTTTTCTATAAATATGATATAAAGTTATGAGAATTGGGGAGTTTTTTTAGATTTTTAAAATTTAATTTTAAGGCTATTTATGTTGTTGACTTTGGCTACTAGGATAACATAGTAAAAAAATAATTTTTCTCCCGGGTTCCACATCCAATCAGTTCTTCAGGTTACACCAAACCCTAAATATTTAAAGCACTCTGTACTATGGCTGGGGTGAGAAAAGAGGGGCAGGGTGGGCAGAGGAATGCCTTCCTGCTGGGCCCTCCCCCAGGACACAGACAAAGTCTGTACTTCTGGTCTTCCTCTCCACGAGTGCTCTTTCAGGAGGCCCAAGAGTCAAAAGGAGTTGACTTGGGGCCCCACCCTGGTGCCCGATCCCCAACAAACCTCAGTTCCCTGCAGATGCTCAATCATCATGCCCAGGGTCACATGTGACAAAAAGTAACAAACACAAAATAAAACCGTTTTATTTTCAAAGCTGTAGAACTCCGGCAGAACAACTGGTCTAACAGAAAGGTCAGGGAGTTATGGCTCACAGCTACTTTCTTTCTCTCTTGCCCAGTGTTCAGGTACGCTCCTCCCATCTGTGTACTCATCTAAAAAGTGCCCTTTATAGTCTTCTATGCCTCTGTACTAGAGGGAGACTTGAAAACAGCTGTGGCTTCTAATATTGAAAAGGACACTCGGCAGCAACGCCAGGCCTGCTGACGTCCAACCTGCAAACAGCAGAGGTGAGGGAGGGGACGTGCTTTGTTCTTTGATAAACGGTAAATCCTATTATGTTGTTTATAATTATGTTCAATGGGTTTATCAGTTTACTACAGAAATTCATGGTAGATTAGTTATTCTTTTTCCTGCACAGGACATGTATTTCATAAGTATAATTAGGTTCATAAACACATTTCCAGCATACACATAATTTCTGTTACATGACATGTTCCAGAACCAAGTTCCCACCTGATTTGCAGACTGCACACAACTCTGTGTCGTTTAACAAAAGCCCTGCGGGATTTTTATTTGTCAAGCAGATCTCAATGAAGCTGGGCCAAAAAATTTTAATTAAAAAAAAAAAAGGAAAAATCTATCAAAATTCAAAACAACGTGTAAAGCCTTAACTGGAAGTGAAATCTATAGTTTAACAGCTTTTGAAAGGAGGCCAAGAAAATCACATAGTGCTTCTTACATACTGGGTTTTCCCAACACCTCTCCTCCTAGGCAGCTGGTATCCACTGGTGTTTACGTCAGAAATAAAGGAAATCCGTATTAGTTTGTAAAGTCGGACTCATACCTGTTCCCCGGCTGGGCCTGAGGCTCGGGGCTCCTGGCGCGCTGGGCGGCTTCCGCACCCGACTGGCCCCTCCACGGCTGACAGGCCCTTGAGCCGCCACACAGCACTGTGACAAAATTAAAGGGCAGCATGAAATCTAGCTGGAAAGTAATTTCTTTTGAAGAGGCCCTCAGAGCGTGATTCCTGGATTTAAAATTTAAAGGGACGCTACAGCAGAGGCGATCCCAGCGTTTCTCTGCAGGCGGGTGCAGGCCCTCAAGCCCCGTCTGAGGGACGGGGTGGCGTCCCCCGGGAGGGCCTCTCACAGCCGCCTGCACGGGACCTTCCTGGAAGCCTCCTCTCCCTGCTCTGGCCGCCGGTTTTCAGATGACCCTTCAAGAGACTCGCTGCATGTTATGATGGCAGCATGCTACTCGGGAAGGTAAGGAGCCGGTGGAAAAGGTTCAGACCACTGATTAAAGGAGTGGCGTGCATGCGTGCCGAGTCGCTTCAGTAGCCTGCCAGGCTCCTCTGTCCATGGGAATCTCCAGGCAAGAACACCAGAGTGGGTTGCTGTGCCCTCCCCTGGGGGATCTTCCCGACGTAGGGGTCGAACTCGCGTCTCTTATGTCTCCTGCACTAGCAGGCGGGTTCTTTGCCATTAGCACCACCTGGGAAGCTGGGCCAGTTTTCCACACTGGCGTGGATCTCATATCTACTCACGAGCCTTCTCCAATACGGCACTGGGCCTGAGAACCCCAGGATCAAGCCTGGACCCCGACAAGCTGGGAGAATCCCTGTTTTCAAGGGCCAGTGCTGGTCCTCCTCCTCCACTCCACTCCCCAGGGTATGCCATCTGCACCGCCAAGGATTCGTGGACTTCCAGAGCCGCCCCCCCCCACCCGACCACCTCTGACCAGGCTCCCAGTGCCCAGGACCCCAAGTTCCCGGACCCCAAAGCCTCACTTCCAGGGTCTGCAGGCCTCTTTGCGGCATCCATCCTCCTGAGGGTGGACTGTACCATCAGGATTAGTCATTCTTGACCTGAAGGGTAGCCAGTGGGTGGCTGCTCATGGGGCCAAGAGTGGAACTTGAACGTGAACACTGGAGTAGGCACGAGACTCTTCCTCATGCTGGCAGGCCGGGCACGAAGAAAGAGGCAGATCTGCCCACCAGAGGCAACTTGCTCAAGGCCCTGGCATTTACACGGCAATGTGAAGAGTTCAAGAGTTCATCCTCCCAGCCATTGGCAAGGTCTATTTGTCAGCATAGTGGAACAGAACATAAGGCAGTCTGCTAGCTGCTGCTAGCGGGTCTTGTCCCAGGCACCTTAAGACTTAGTTGTGGGCCTGGAGAGAGGAGGAGGCGAGGAGGGCACGGGCCATACCCGTTACAGCATGGAGAGCTTTCATCCTTCAACAACACGGAGTGAAGCGAAACGGAAGCCATGCAGTAGGGACTGAAGCTGGCAGTGCGGGACAGTGGTTACTACTGTGCCCCACGGTATACACATGACTTCCCCACCCTGTTCTCAAACCAGCAGGTCTCAAACCAACATGTGGCTTGCAACCTTTCTGACCCTTACTTTCCCACCAAAAAATGATGACACCCTGCTATCCAAAGCCTCCTGGTAAACATTACAGCAGGTAAGACCAGTGGAGTATTTTGCAAAACGCCTGCAGGTGGCGCTAGCGGTAAAGAATCTGCCTGCCAATGCAGGCGCCTTAAAGACACCTGGGTTCGATCCCTGGGTCGGGAAGATTCCCGGGAGAAGGGAATGTCACCCAACTCCAGGATTCTTGCCGAAAAACCCCCCGGGCAGAGGAGCCTAGTGGGCTACAGTCCAGGGGGTCACAAAGAGTCAGACACGACTGAGCATGCATACATACATATAATTAGCACCCGTATCATTTTCTTTTGTGTCTAGAGCATCCGGGCTACACCTGCTCTATTTTTTTTTTTTCTAATTTTTAATCACCTGCCATGTCTATAAAACATAGGAGAATGGTATTTCCCGGCCAGTTAGATTTCCAGCTATCCAGATTGTGCACATGCTCAGCAGAGCTAATAACAGGAGCTTGAGCCAAACAATCCTTAACTCAAAGCAGAAGTGCAAAGACTGAAAGGCAGAAGTGCAACCCCACACAAATGAGGTCTCAAACCAATTCCCATCTCCTTGTTTTAGACAAGCCCAATTTGGATCTGCATGATGAGACCTAAGCAGGCTCTCAATCAAGCCACCATGTCCCCAGTTCCTTATACGAATGGGGTTATATCAGATTCTATGGGGTATCAGAATGGAAATTTGGCATTACACAATTTGACTTTTGGTACCATAATAAGATTTCCTCCTGCAAACTTTAAAAGGGGATGGGGTAGGGGTGGGCAAAAAGGGGCGAGAGTCTCCAACCAGTACATTAGTATTTCTTAGAACAATTTGGGAGCTGGGAGCTTTTTGAGCTGCTACCCTATTGCCATGCCCTTAAC
>SJYV01004711.1:0-18791 GCA_006410875.1 Neotragus pygmaeus
CTTGCAAGCACGTTCAGCCTTGAGCAGAGAGGCCCGCTTGCAGGCATATCTCCACTTTCCCTATTGTGGTTGCATTAACCCTTCAATTACATTGCAAATGATGGTGTCTAAGTCCTTGAGAAAAACAGACTGAGTTGCTGGAGATATGTACACATCTCAAAGCAACAACAGAAGGGTTTACAGTCATAAGCTCTCTGTGGTAAATGCTGTAAGAAATAGAAGCTGAGTTGTCTGGCTTGCACAGCCCTGAGGCATTTTTTTTTTTTTTTTACAAAAAGGAACTCAGAGAGGGAGCTGGGTCAGCCAGGGAAGGGGCTGTAGGCTGGCAGAAGCCATTCCAAGATTGGTCATGTCTCTTAGTGCTGGGGTTTTAAGAGTTCTTCTGTACTTCTCACTTGCTCCTAGTTTTCCTGATGGTATCTTTTGATGAAAATACACTTAATTTTTATAAAGTCCAGGTAAAACTTTTTTTCTTTTCCTTTTCTGTCTAAGGGATGTGTGTGTGATCCTGTGCTTTCCTCTCTTAGGTATTTCTGCTTACCCTAAGGTTGAAAAATGTCATAGCCCAGCCTATCCAGTGGCAGTAGTGGTAAAGAATCTGCCTGCCAGTGCAAAAGACACAGGTTCAATCCCTGGGTGAGGAACATCTCCTGAAGAAGGGAATGGCAACCCACTCCCGTACCCTTGCCTGGAAATTTTCCATGGACAGAGGAGCCTGATAGGCTACAGTCCTGGGAGCTGCAGAGTCAGACACACTGCTCAACTGAACACAACACAAGGTTACAAAATATCCTCAAATAGTCTCTTCTGGGAGATGTATACTTCTGGATTTAACATTCAGATCTATGATACATGTCAAACTTATTTTTATATATAGTTTGCTGATACACTGCTTTTTTTCCTCACATGTAAACATACAAATCCCCAGTACCATTTTTTCAAAAAGATACTTTCCCCCTATTGAATTGATCTGGCATCTTGGTATAAAATCACTTGGCTACGTGTGTGTGAGTCTATTTCTAAACAATTATGTTCTGCTGATCTATTATTTTTCATCTAATACCACACTGCCTTGATTGCTATAGCATAGGCCTTGAAATCTAGGTTGAATCTTACATACTTTTCAACATCATTTTGGATATATAAGATCCTTTGCATTCTCAGATAATTATTTTTTGAAAATTAATCTTGACAAGGATTGACTCACAGGCAAATTTTGGAAAAATGATTCCCTGATAATACTGAGACTTTCACTATATGCAAGTTTTCTATATTTATTTCACTGTTCTTTAACATCTCTTAGTGATGTATGTAATTTCCAGTGCACTGTTGTTATATATCTTCTTTAGACACTTTCTTAAATATTTGATACTTTTTGGTGCTGTTAAAAACGATAATTTCAGTTTTATGTTCCAATTGTTTATTACTAGTACATAGAACTAAAATAGAAATGAATAGAAATTTTATGTTGATTTCATGTTATGCTGTTGTACTAAGTTAGCTCTGTATTAGTGTTTTAGTTTTTTGTTGTGATTATTAAAATTTTTTAGACTCTATAAAGTTTTTTTTTTTTACAAAGCAAATCTTCTAGGAATAATAAGAATTTTACAACTATTTTCCCAATTGTTAATTCTTTTAATTCTTGTTTTGCCTTATTGCATGGGAGAGAAGACTAGAAAAATTGATAGCAAGCTTCTTTGCTGAGTTCCTGATCATGGGGGAAAGGGCTTAATATTTTACAACTAAATGTTAATTACAGTCTATAATGCTGAAATTAATGTTAATTGTAGTGTTCTTATAGATACCATAAAATTGAGGAATTTTACTCCAGTCATTGTCTGCATGGCCTGTAGTGTTGTTCCCAACTTAATTCTCAATTTANCTGATCATGGGGGAAAGGGCTTAATATTTTACAACTAAATGTTAATTACAGTCTATAATGCTGAAATTAATGTTAATTGTAGTGTTCTTATAGATACCATAAAATTGAGGAATTTTACTCCAGTCATTGTCTGCATGGCCTGTAGTGTTGTTCCCAACTTAATTCTCAATTTATATAATCTGCCATCTTTTTTCTTAATGTGACTAAATATTTATCCATTTCATTGAGTCTCTGAAGAAATCAGCTTTAATTTCACTGATTCTCACTCTGTTTTGTTTTGTTTTCAGTCTGTAGATCTCTACTCTTTATTCAGTTCAGTTCAGTCTCTCAGACATGTCCAACTCTTTGTGACCCATGGACTGCAGCACTCCAGGCCTCCCTGTCTATCACCAACTCCCAGACCCTGCTCAAACTCATGTCCATTGAGTCAGTGATGTCATCCAACCATCTCATCCTCTGTCGTCCCCTTCTCCTTCTGCCTTCAATCTTTCCCAGCATCAGGGTCTTTTCAAATGAGTCAGTTCTTCACATCAGGGGGCCAAAGTATTGGATTTTCAGCTCTAGCATCAGTNTTGAGTCAGTGATGTCATCCAACCATCTCATCCTCTGTCGTCCCCTTCTCCTTCTGCCTTCAATCTTTCCCAGCATCAGGGTCTTTTCAAATGAGTCAGTTCTTCACATCAGGGGGCCAAAGTATTGGATTTTCAGCTCTAGCATCAGTCCTCCCCATGAATATTCAGGACTGATTTCCTTTAGGATTGACTGATTTGATCTCTTTGCAGTCCAAGGGACTCTCAAGAGTCTTCTTCAATACCACAGTTCAAAAGGATCAATTCTTCAGCTCTCAGCTTCCCTTATGGTCCAACTCTCACATGCATACATGACTATTGAAAAAACCATAGCCTTAACTAGACGGACCTTTGTTGGCAAAGTAATATCTCTGCTTTTGAATATGCTATTTAGGTTGGTCATAACTTTTCTTCCAAGGAGCAGGCGTCTTTTAATTTCATGGCTGTAGTCACCATCTGCAGTGATTTTGGAGCCCAAGAAAAGAAAGCCTGTCACTGTTTCTATTGTTTCCTCCATCTATTTGCCATAAAGTGATGGGACTGGATGCCATGATCTTCGTTTTTTGAATGTTGAATTTTAAGCCAGTTTTTTCACTCTCCTTCTTCACTTTCATCAAGAGGCTCTTTAGTTCCTCCTAACTTTCTGCCATAAGAGTGGTGTCATCTGCATATCTCAGATTATTAGTATTTCTCCTGGTAATCTTGATTCCAGCTTGTGCTTCTTCCAGCCCAGTGTTTCTCATGATGTACTTTGCATCTAAGTTAAAAAAGCAGGGTAATAATATACAGCCTTTATGTACTCCAATTTGAAGTACTCCTCTTCAGTTTGGAACCAGTCTGTTGTTCCATGTGCAATTCTAACTGTTGCTTCTTGACCTGCATGCAGATTTTTCAAGAGGCAGGTAAGGTGGTCTGGTATTCCCACCTCTTGAAGAATTTTCCACTATTCTTTATTATATCCATCTATTTGCTTTCTTTAAGTTCCATAAATTTTCTACTTTTTTAAAGTGAAAAGTTTGGTCATTGATTTGAGATATTTATTTTACAATATGAAGACTTACACCTTAAATTCCATTTAGGTTGTAAAGCAATTTTCCTCCTATTAAAAAAATTTAAAATTCCTTTTAAGACATTCTTTCATTGCATTCACATAGTTTGACATGTTTGGTTTTGATTTTACTCAAGTCTACACAGTTTCTTTTTTCTCTTGTAATTTCTTGTTTAATCCTTGGGTTATTTATTAATATTAAATGTTTAAATTTAATTATTATTATTTTTTTTCACTTTACAATATTGTATTGGTTTTGCCACACATCAACATGAATCTGCCATGGGTATACATGTAAAATATAAATAAAATATTTTAGTATTTCCCCCATATCCTTCTGTAATTAGGTTAATTTTATTTTGGGCAGAGAGTTTGTATTATTCAGTTATTTTACATTTCTTAATGTTTCATTTATATGAAATGATTGCCTTAAAGATTTCCCTTTTTCTTTGTTTTTTCAGCTGTTTGATGTCCTTGGTGTGGTTAATTTTGGTATTTATCTTGCTTGGTGTGCCCTGTTTCTTGGATACATTATTTGGTTTCATTAATTAATTTTGGAAATTTCTCAGCCATTTTCCCTTTTATATACAATGCAGGGGTTAGGAGTACTGACCCTCCATGTGTTACTGAGTCCAGGCTTATATTGCTCATACCACAAAGGGCCAAATAATCAAGAGAAGAGTTGTTGGGGCAAGAAATAACCACTTTATTCAGAAAGCCAGCACACCGAGAAGATGGTGGACTACTGTCCCAAAGAGCCATATGGCTGGGGTCTGGATGCTAGCTTCTTTTATAGAACAAAGAGGGGAAGGTGTGAATGTAAGTAAAAAAGGTTATAAGTTGTTGCAAATATTTTCTGTTTGGGGCCAGACTCCAGAAGGGATGTGTTAATGTCTTCTTTCCTGAAGTCATTCACAGGCCTGGTTAGAATATTTCCTGTGAACTAAACATAGGTATTTTGACTTAACACTCAGGCATGGGAGGCAGGATTCCTAGAGATAGGCCATTATGTATAATTTAAGCTATAGGCTACATCCTTTACCTATTAACTTGTAGCAAAAGCAATAGAAAACAATGCTTAAAGTAAAAGAAACAGATCGAATATGGAGTCAGATTTGCTCTTCCCTATTATACATGCAATTGAAAATCCACATGTAAACTTTACAGTTAGCTCTCATATCTACAGTTCCACATTCAAGGATTCAACCAACTGTAGAAAAATTCAACCAGTTTTGGTATACTGAAAAAATCTGCATATAAATGGGCCTGCACAGTTGAAACCATGTTTTTCAAGTGTCAACTGCATTTATTCTACCCATATCATTTTCCTTTTCTCCTTCTGTGATTCCAATTACATATATTTCAGAGCAATTAATATTGTCCTACAGTTTGGGGATACCTTTTTACGTCCTCCCCACAACACTTTTTCCCCCTTTCTGTGTGTAATATTTTGTAGTTTATTTTGATCTGTCTTCAAGTTCACTGATTCTTTCATTGACTGCATTAATTCTACTGATGAGACTGACAAAGGAATTTTTCATCTATCTTATTTAGCTTTTTATTCTTCATTTCCACTTGATCACTTATTATAGTTTCCATATTCCTATTGACATTTTCTATATGATCATGCATATAGTTTATCTTTTCAATTAGGGACTTGCTAATGAAAGTTGTTTCTTTTTTAACCCCCTAGTTTTATAGACTCAGCAACTGAATCATATGTGATTCTAGTTCTGCTGATTGTTTAGTTGATTGATAATGTTTTCACTTGCTTCTTTGTATATTTCATAACTTTTTTAACAAGCTGTGCTTTTTGTTTAGGACAGTATAAAATAAGTTTTATATTATATATGCTCAGAAATGAGCCCCCCTCTGTTCTGCTTGGCCTTCAGTGTGGAAGACTAAGATTGTCTATGTACTTGGTCACTGAACCAAGTAGAAGTTTATTGTTGCTATGATTACTTTCAATGTACCAGGGTCCTCAAGTTCCTCCAGTGTTACTTTGTAAAGTACAAACTGATTTTCCAGAAAGTTTTCCTTAATGTCTGCTCTTTTCCTGCTATAGGCTTTTGTATATCCCTCAAAGAAAGTCTATTTTAACATTCTTTCAGCAGATTATTGTTACTCAAGCCTCAGTAACCTAGTGATAGAGAGTGGAGTATGTTCTCTGATATTCTGGCTCATTCTCAGTTGCAGGCAGGTTCTCTGTCTCCTTTGGTCTCATTGTGGAACCTTCTCATTAATCCTATTCCTTCCTCAGCAGTAGAGTGTGTCTCTATTATTCTGGGACAAGGATGTGTCCCTGTCCTTCATTCAGCTATAGACAGCGTTTTCTGTTTCTTCCTCCCAGATACAACTGGTCTTCACCCATACCTGACAGTGATATGTCTTATTGTCATTTCCCCAGTGAATTAAGACTTATTCCATAGGGCTAATAGAGGGGGATGAGTTCTATGGAGCTACATCATTGCTGTCTCCTTTTTCTTGCTCTGCACCACAAAGGAGGATCTCTCACCCTGTGCCCTGCATCCAGTCTTTCTCATGAGAAATCTAAGACTAGAATCTGAAATGTCTTTTCTTTGACTTACTTAGGAAGTGTATACTTGCTGAAGATAACCTATGTTGAGTTGATTACTTCCTGTACTTTTAAACATAATTACCCGTTGTCCTCTGTCCTCTATTATTTATATTGAAAAGTCAACTATCATTTTCATCCCTATTCCCATGTATGTAATCTCTGTCCACTTAAGAGTTGCTGTTTGCAACTCATCTCCAGTAGTTTCTCCTTTGTGGAGAATTTTGCCAGTGTCATAAGGTAAGAAAGAGAAGATGGGAGTGGATTGTAGCAATAAACTTTCCTTCTCCCAAATCTCTGTGATGACAGGGTTTTCTGAGGTGATTGGTCTTTCCCCTTACACAAAGTTCCTTTTCTCTGAGAGAATGATGTTCTTGCTGAGAGCACTGTTGTTCCACCCTTCCTAGTCTATTTAACTGCCCCAACTTTGACACATGCACATTGCCCTCATTCTGGTCACAGAAGAGACCCCTCATTGCCCTTTTTAGTCATAGTCCTAGAATGAAAATGTGAAAAGCTCAAGCATAAATCTGCAACATATACCATCATAGTGTTAATCCTATCAGAAAAGTAGCCACAGACCGTACTTGGAAACCAGGACAGGAATAAGTTCCTGTGGTGCATTTGTTAAAATGATTTTTGGAAATACCAATTTTGCTGTGCTTACTCTTTCCAACCTAACATTTACTTTGTAACAACATATTCAATGACTTCACTCCCACGAGTTCACACTTACTTGAATAGCCTGAACTCCATAACCTGGCACACCTCTGGAAAGGCTCCAATTAGCAACAAGCCCACAGCTGAATTTCAAGATGCCTGGGGCCCTATGCTTGAGACTACAGAACTAAACTCTCATTTTGTCTTTCATCTTCCTCTATGAAAGTTGCAGAGCACACCATGTTGACCTATGATGTGAGGGAAGTGAAAAATAGATTTTTATTAGTGAAAGGCATCTGAGGATTAAAAAAAAAGCCCTGTACAACAGTAGACTAGTATTTTGATTGCAAAGGCCAGAGGCCCTGCCACATTCTAATTGACATACTCTCAAATTAGATGTCTTTGCCGGATTATATAACTGCATTAATTCACCACTTCATCTTAAAATGAGTTCATTTTGGTGAAAGATTCATGAAGGGATTAAATGGAAGTGACAGCACAAAGCTAAGCAACGCTCACAGTCCCTACTGCAATGCTCAAAACTAGGCCAAAGAGGGGAAATACCATATGTTTAATACCAACAAAGACTTCCTTAATTGAACAGAGGGTTTTTTTTGTTTGTTTGTTTGTTTTGGGTTTTTTTGTTTTCATTTGTTTTGTTTTGTTGGTAAAAGTAATTTTCTGAGTTCGGCTAGATGTTCACCTTTTCTTCTGCTCTCCTAGGAGATTTAGGAGGAAGTAAACAAGGATTAAGGGCTTTACTACCTTTTAAATATGGCAGGAGACATCATCTACCTGCGGTTCAGTCTGGAAAAGTTAGAAACCAGGAAATTGAAAGGGGTTTATGAGCAATCCTTTTATTATCCCTCTTAAATGTTATCTCCAAATGCATCTTCCTTAAATCCCTGGTAAGTCAAGGTAGTTCTTCTGCACTTACTGGGCAAAGTGGCTATGGCTAAAATTAAGAGCAAAGGAAATACATCAAGCTTTAAACATACAGGAAGGAAACAGGCCAAGGCTTTTGGTAAAAAATTGAAAAGATTGTCACTCCATTAGAGCTTTAATTTAAGCAGAAGTTCAATTTCATTGAGGACTCCTTGACCCACATTTGTAGAGGAACTGGTAGAGACTCATATGAGTGAAAGTCACTCAGTCGTGTCCAACTCTTTGAGACCCCATGGACTGTATAGTCCATGGAATTCTACAGGCCAGAATACTGGAGTGGGTAGCTGTTCCCTTCTCCAGGGGATCTTCCCAACCCAGAAATCGAACCCAGGTCTCCCACATTGCAGGTGGATTCGTTACCAGCTGAGCCACCAGGGAAGCCTGAGAGACTCATACACAACAACAAGAAGAAAAATTCGCATGAAAGATTAGCGGCAGTATCCTCTGCAACCACCCACTTCTACGTGCACTTCTGGGTTGAGAGCAAAAAGGCAGTGAAAAGATAATTTGCTTTTTGCCACTCTTATCTGAGGTACATATGACTTAAGGTACCTGAATATTTCAATAGTTGTGGTCCTCATATCTTTTACTGCTATCAGGAACCAATTACAGAACTGAGAATGATCTCATGTTTAGTGGCAGCATTCTAAAAGAGGTAACACAACTTGTACTGTTTCGCCATCTCAATTTAAAATGCTCTAGTGATAAAGTGTCAGTAGTAAATATTTCTCCTTAGAAAAATAGCTTGGAAATGAATTTTCAGTAAAAAAAAAAATTCAGAGTTAGAGTAAAGCTTACTGTAAATGTGTAAATTTAAAATGTCCAAGCAACTGGTNCCAGTGGGAGGACAGGCAGAGCAGGGACCTGTGGACAGAGTCAGTTCATCCCTGAACACAGCCCAGACGTCTGAAAGGGAAAGACTGGGGTGGGCAGACTCCAGTCCAGTTGCAGCTGTGTGTTCAGTGTCTACGTAGGTTGGGTGTGTGAAGGACTACGTGTGGATCAGGGAAAGGTCCATTGGTTTTAGCAACTCCCCTTCTTCCCTGGTCCAGCAAAGGATGTTTAGACCTAAAGCACACAGATCTCCTTCACTCAGGGTGGACACTTTGGGCACATAAGGTCACCTACCCTGAATGTTAGAGAAGAGGGGTTCTGGGGCTGCCTCCAGATGATGACCGTGGTCCCAATGATAAGCAGCAGCAGCAGCACAGCCACTGTTGTGTACACAGGGTCTCCAGAGAACACATATCTGGACCCCTGAGCCAGTATCATGGTCAGGATCATCAGCAGGAGAACTGCAAGGGTCAAGAAGGAGGAGAACAGGCTGGACTCCAGAAGACCAAAGCATCAGGACCTTGGGTCACACCCCTTCCCAGGCTGCCTGTATCAGGAATGGCCACCATATCTCCAAGACACCTCAACAGCCAAAGATACAGGTTCCCACTCTATCTTGCCAATTTCAGAATATGATCAAAGAGAAATCCCACTGCTCACCAAGCAGTAAGGCACATCCGTAGACAATTTGGCCAGATTTCCAGGTGGGGTTGGTGTTAATAGGATCACACAGACTCTTTAGAATCCTTGAGATTCCTGCTTCAGGTACAGATTCCAAAGGACTTGCTTCACGTTCAGAAATATCAATTTCATTTTCTGTTTTCTCCTTCTTGCTTAAATTTTGGTCTGGTTGGTACCTGAATTAGAGGTATTAAAGATATATTATTAGGTTGGAACAAAAGTAATTGTGGTTTTTACATTGTTGAAACTTACCATTTGATATTGGAATACATTCTAAATAAATGTGGCTATATTATACAACATTTTAATGCATATTATGTTTTTTTAAATTCACTGTTTATATTTATTTTAGACTATAGAAATGATGTTAGACAAAAAGCAAATTTGAGTGATTTTTCTGTTTGAGTTCAAAATAGATCATAAAGCAGCAGAGACAACTTGAAACATCAACAATACATTTGGCCCAGGACTGCTATTGAATGTACAGGGCAGTGGTGGTTCAAGAAATTTTGCAAAGGAGATAAGAGACCTGAAGAAGAGGAGCACAGTGGCCGGCCACTGGAAATTGACAATGACCAATTGAGAGCCCCTTGGACTGCAAGGAGATCCAACCAGTCCATCCTAAATGAAATCAGCCCTGGGTGTTCATTGGAAGGAGTGATGTTGAAGCTGAAAGTCCAATACTTTGGCCACCTGATGCAAAGAGCCGACTCATTTGAAAAGACCCTGATGCTGGCAAAGACTGAGGGCAGGAGGAGAAGGGGGTGACAAAGGATGAGATGGTTGGATGGCATCACCGACTCAATGGACATGGGTTTGGGTGAACTCTGGGAGTTAGTGATGGGCAGAGAGGCCTGGTGTGCTGTGGTTCCTGCTGTTGGTAAGAGTCGGACACTACTGAGTGACTGAACTGAGCTGAAATGAACTGAATTGAGAGCCATCATCAAAGCTGATCCTCTTCCAACTACATGAGAAGTTTCTGAAGAACTCAACACTGACCCTTCTATGGTCATTCAGCATTTGAAGAAAATTGGAAAGGTGAAAAAGCTTGATAAGTGGGTGACTCATGAGCTGACTGAAAAGCTTTTTTAAATTGTCATTTTGAAGTTTCACCTTCTCTATCTATACAACAACAACAATGAACCATTTCTTGATTGGATTGTGACATGTGATGAAAAGTGGATTTTATATGACATCTGGTGATGACCAGCTCAGTGGTTGGACCGAGAAGAAGTTCCGAAGCAGTTGCATTAAAAGAAAGATCAGGGTCATTGTTTGGTGGTCTGCTGCTGGTCTGAGCCATTACAGCTTTCTGAATCCTGGTGAAATCATTACATCTGAGAAGTGTGCTCACAAATCAATGAGATGCACTGAAATCTGCAATGCCTGGAGCCAGCATTGGTCAACAGAAAGGGCCCAATTCTTCTCCATGAAAATTTAAATTCCATTTAAAATTCATGGTTGGAAACTGTAATTACGTTTGCACCGACCTAAAAACATCAGCCCATAGTCTCCCAACATAGATGGCCCCATCAACTTTCTTCCTGCTTTAAGCCTAGTGGAGCACTTAGAAAATGGCATGGATATAGAAGATGATCACCTCCCCCATCAATCCCCACCAGGTCAAGACCCCCAGTCAAGGTGTAGCAGAGTCTCACCTGAGGACGAGAACAGAAATCACCACGAAGGAGTAAGCAAGCAGAGTCCCAATTGCCATGAGGTCCACAAGGTTACTGAACTCTAAGAATAATGCTGTGACCCCTAGGATGAGGGTACAAACAAGGTGTGGGGAGAGAATGAGAAACCACCGGGAACATACAAGTTAAGGACATTGATCAAAGAAGGAACGAGTTTTGTTCACTCACCTGCAAGAGTTCCAGAAGCCAAGATGGCCATGATGGGGGTGCGTGTGCGTGGATGGATCTGGGCAAGTCCTTGGAATAGGAGCCTGTCATCTGCCATCGCGTACGTCACTCGAGACATGGAGAACATGGTACCCAGGAGGCTGGAAGAGAAGATGGAAGCATAGGTGAGAACATGGAGAAGTAGGACAGACCAAAAGTGCTCCTCCCTAGTCTACCTGAGGTGGAGTAGGATGTCTCTTCATCTTGTCTCTCAAATAACAAGGGATGGGTTACCTGAACACCTGATGGTAGATGGAGAGAAAACTCTGACACTCACCTGGATGAAAGAGCACAGAATGTGCCAACAACCACGACGTATCTGGCAGGGCCCCACCCAATATGGAGAAAAGCCTGCGGCAAGGGGCTCTCAGGATGAACCTGGTAGTAGGGCACCATGAGGGTGAGTGCCGCTGAGACACCAAAATACGCCAAAAAGCAGATCAAGAGTGAGACCACGATGCTGAAAGGGATGGACCGCTGGGGATCCTGGGCTTCTCCCCCTGCAAGATGGGAGGAAATACTGGGTCAGCAAACATGCCGGGGTGAAAGCACAAAATCAAATTCCCTCCTCCATGTTCAAAAGTAGGTAACCTTCTCCCAATCCCTATGTCTGAGGACGGCCCAACCTGTGCCCAAACCCCTGATGGGAAGCACAATGATCATGTTACCTGTAGTGGCAATGGCATCAAACCCAACAAACCCGAAGAAGCACGTTGCCGCTCCCTGGAAAATCCCATCAAAACCAAAAGGTGCAAACCCTCCAGAACCCGGAGGTCCCAAGCTATGATGAGAGAAGGAATGAAGAAGAACATGGGTGAGGTGAGTTCATCCATCCCTACTGAACTCCTCCCTTCACACCGCAAGTCCTGGCCCCTAGGACCCCCATCACTTAGACCCATCACCCCAGATCGCTTTAGTCCCCACCTTATTCTCAGCTCCATACCATCTGACACAAGGGTCCCCTCCTAACCTAGAGGAGCCATTGGATTCAGCTTCAGCCAGTGCGTAATCCTGCTCCGTGAGCTGCCAGTTGTGCAGGTCTCCCTTAATGAAGCCAGAGACAATGATGAAGCCGAGAACCAAAATGTTAATGCCCGTGAACAATTTGTTAACCAGTGCTGACTCACGGGCTCCCAGAACCAGTATTCCTGTGGGAGAGATGGAATATGAGACATTCAAGATAACCAAATCCATAGACACAGAAAGCAGACTAGTGGTTGCTGGGGGTTGAGGGTTGTGGAGGGTGGGAATGGACAGATGGACAGTGAGTGATCAGTGGGTATAGGGTTTCTTTTAGGGGTGATGCACCTGTTTGGAACTAGATGGAGGTGATGATTGTACAACATCGTGAATGTACTAAGTGCCACTGAATTATACACTTTAAGATGGTTAATTTCTTATCGTGGCCAGTGTCACATGATACACACAATGATCAAATCACCATAGTGCCCACCTTAAACTGATACAATGTTGTCTGTCAATTATGTCTCAATAAAGCTGGGAGCAATTGTGAAATGGTTAACTTGAGGTTAGATGAATGTTCTCTCAATTAAAAAAAAAAAAGAAGTTTGATCTTGGTGCAGAGAAAGAAAGTTGTCATTTGAAATCAATGATTCTGAGCTGGGGGAAATTTTATCTCCCAAGGGAATTTCGGGGATGTCTAGAGACATTCCAGTTGTCACGATTTTGGATATGGGCTTCACAATTGTCTCATAAATAAAGGACATTCAATCATCAGACAATGATTAAAAAAAAAAAAAACCTACAAGGCACAAGACAGTCCCTCAAACTGAAGAATGTTCCTACCGAGAATGTTAGTAGTGCCAAGGGTGGGAAACTATGGTCTGTGTCTTGCTTTCCTCTCTGTCATATCACAAATCCTTTCCAGTACTAATTCCCTCACCATTCTGCCACCCCAAGCCTTTCCCACCCTAGATCCCCTCCAACTCTCCTCTCTTCCCATCCTATCTTTGACCCCATCTCACCCATCATCACCAGCACCACACCCAGGGCAAGAAAGTCAGGATACTTGGCCAGGAAAGAGGGCACATGCAGTGGGAAAGTTCCTCTTAAAGCCCGAGACATGTGATTCCCAATCAGGCTGTCAAAGGTGGAGCTCCAGGCTCTGGCGACACTCGCAATGGCTGCAGGTGCAGAAGAAGAAAGATTCATGAACAAACTTTAATTGAACCCCTACCATGTGCCATGGGATGTATGTCATGGTGGGGAGCAGACAAAGTAATTAATCTCAAAGAGTTTCTTTTCACGGGATAGGGAGAGAAGATACAGCTGATTCACAAAACAGGTCATCTGCTCAGAGTGTTAGGAGGAGACCAGTGTTTTGCAAGAAAAGATAACAGGAAATTGGGACCAGGAGGGCTGGAAGGTAAGAATTGAAATTTTAAGCCTATGTGTAAAGAAAAACTTCCATGAAGCCAACAGCTGAGCAAAGGCTTCAGTATGATGAAGGGATGAGCCTGTGGGTCATGCGTCCCTCTCACCCACTCGCTCCCTATAGTTCCTTTTACTCTGGGTTCCTAGTCCATCATTGAAGGAAAGAATAGACCCAGGTACAATGAAATTGTGCCTTTTTCCTGCCACTATTACCCACTTCCCCCAAAGTGGATAATGAAGTTCTCATGAATGAGTTGAAGACCCTAATCCCCCCTCCTTGTTTCCTCATCTCAACTCCCACACCTGTCCCATCCCCATCATCTCACTGATGGCGTAGGACAGTAAGAGGTTCCAGCCAGTGACGAAGGCGCACAGTTCTCCCACAGTGACGTAGCTGTAGAGATACGCAGAACCGGACCCAGGCGCTCGGGCCCCAAACTCGGCGTAGCAGAGGCCAGACAGCACAGAAGATAGGGCGGCCACCAAGAAGGAGACGACGATCGCTGGCCCAGCTTTGCTCCTGGTCACTTCTCCAGGCAGGATGTACACGCCAGCTCCCAGGGTGATGCCCACACCCAAGGCCACCAGGTCGAGGGTGTTCAGACAACGGGACATGCGGCCCTCAGACCCCTCCCTGGGCTTGAGCGGCCGCCTGCGGACCAGCTTCTGACTGCATCGACGGAGATTCTGACACCGCATCCTAGACGGAGTTGTGGATCTGTGGTCTGCTGAGAAAACAGGACACCAAACCATCAGGAAGGTCCATCCAGCACTGGGCCTGGCACACAGTAACAGCTTAATTGTTGTGACCTGGGTTGGTAAGAATCATGAGAGTTTTTTCCTTTCTTTCTTTTTGTTTGCCAGGCTCATGGCTTGCAGGATCTTAGTTCCCTGACCAGGGATTGAACCTGGGTCATGGCAGTGAAAGCCTGGACTTCTAACCAAAAGGCCACCAGGGAACACCCCGGAAAGTTTCTTAAATTTTTATTTTAATTGAGGTATAGTTAACGTATAATATTTTTAAATTTCAGATGCAACACATAGGGATTCATGATTTTAAAGGTCTTGTGACATTTATAGTTATTATAAAATATTGGGAAAGATTGAAGGCAAAAGGAGAAGGGTGTGGCAGAGGATGGGATGGTTAGATAACATCACCAACTCAATGAACATGAATTTAAGCAAATTCTGGGAGATAGTAGAGGACAGGGGAGACTGGTGTGCTGCAGTCCTTGGAGCTCCAAAAAGTCAGACACGAGTTATTGACTGAATAGCAATATAAAACCTTGGATGTATGGCACCAAATGTTCATAGTCACAGTATTTATAATACCCAAGGCATGGAAGCAACCTAAGTATCCATCAACAGATGAACGGATGAATAAAATGTGATAGGCATATATGAATATGTATGTATGTGTACACATCTATATACATATATGTGAGGTGTTTATACTAAGTGAAGTCAGACAGAGAAAGACTAATATTATATGATATCTCTTCTATGTGGAATTTGAAAAATAATATGAATGAACTTGTTTGCAGAACAGAAACATAGGGGAAAAGCTTGTGGTTACCAAAGGGGAAAGGTAGCGGGGAGGGATAACTTAGGAGATGGGGGTTAACATACCCACACTTATATATGTATAAAATATATAATCAACAAGGACCTGCTGTATAGCACAGGGAACTCTACTCAATATTCTATGATAACCTAGATGGGAAAAGAATCTGATAAGGAATGGATATATGTATCATTGAATCACTTTCTGTACACCCAAAACTAACACAACATTGTAAATCAACTAAATTCTGATATAAAAATAATAAAAAAAGAGAAGTGTCCAGGAAACATGAAATATTTGAGAGCAATTGAATAAAAGCACATATTTATTCAGAGGAGAAAGAAGCAAAAATAAATGACAGGACTCTGTGTCCTCTCCTTTGGGGCATGGAATGTCTCCTCACTACCCAGCCCTGCAGGGTGAGGCTGACCCAGTGACCATGAGTTACTATCTGCAGGCTTCTGCCTGTGGTATTCCAAAGTTCAAGTTTAGTGTTTTGGATTAAGAGTGTAACTGAGCAGGATCCTGTGAGGTTTTCCCAAAGTAGACCCCTATCCATGTCCTCCACCTGCCTTTTATCTGTAAAAAAAACCGTGAGAAAATGCAGAATGAAAAGAGTCAGGCAAGACAAAATAATAATGCTTTAGCTGTTAAAGTTCTTCCTCAAGGATTACAGTAATACTCTGAGTCATGTCCTTTGGGGTGTTTTGCAGTTACTAAAACCCTCACCAGGTGGAAGATGTTGGCTGTACACTACCCACAAGCACAGAGATCCCAGACTGTTTGGAACCAGAAAGTTGATGATGCTGACTTCCAGTTTCCTCACCACCATCCAATCAGAAGAGTGTCCATGAGCTGATCACAGCCAGCTCCTTGAACACTATGACTCCTCACTGCCTGGTCCAGGGCAAGATACACAGCACTGAGGGCACTAGGCCACTGCGGCCCCCTTTGCCCAGCAAAGCGGTAAACTCTTCTCTTTTCTGCTTCACCCAGAACTCTGTCTCCAAGCATCTATTGGGCATCAGTGAAGAGAGGCCGAGTTTTGTCTACAAGAACAAGCATTCAAACAGCCAGAAAACTCTGATGAGAATCTTGGCTTCACCATCATCTGTGTCTTTGGAGAAGTCATTTACTTCTCTGGACCTCCGTTTCCTCTTGTTCAAATATGATGACTATAAAACAATTTTAGTTTTATAAGATGAGAAGAGTCCTGATGGCTGATTGCATAATAATGTATATATACTTAATATCACTGAACTGTACACTTAGTTAAGATGGCAAATTTTATAACATATATAATTTACCACCATATTTTAAAATTACTGCCAATAATAAATAACAGAGCCAGCTTCACATTGGGTTAACAAACCCAATGGTGATTTAATTTAACATAAATCACCATACAGCCCTCCTCCCAGATACCAAAGTCCATGGATGCTCAAGTCCCTTACAGTCACCTGGGCATCCATAGAGGAGAAACCTGCAGATACAGTGATCAACACCACACAGGGGACTGACGTCAGTGGTCCACACACCATAAACCCTATGCAAGGGGAATCTTTGATATTGTTTGAGCACCAGTCAGAAAAGTGAGTCTTAGTTCATTTAAACTGATGTGGATGAACGTAGAGCCTGTTAGACAGAGTGAAGTAAGTCAGGAAGAGAAGACAAATGTCATATATTAACACACATATATATGGAATCTAGAAAAATGGTACTGATGAATGTATTTACAGGGCAGGAATAGAGGCAAAGGCATAGAGAACAGACTTGTGGACACAGCAGAGGAAGGAGAAAGTGGAACAGGTTGAGAGAGTAGTGTAGACATATATACACCACCATATGTAAGATAAGTAGCCAGTGGGAACCTGCTATACAGCACAGGGGCTCAGCCTGGTGCCCTGTGATGACTAGAAGGGTGGGATGGGGGTGGGTGGTAGAGAGGTTCAAGAGGGAGGGGATATACGTATACTAATGATTGATTCATGTTGTTAGATGGCAGAAACTGACACAACATTGTAAAGCAATTATCCTTTAGTTTAAAATAAATTAAAAAAAATAAGCCTTAGAATCTCAAGGAACTAATTAAACCCCAACCGATTCTCACACAAACACAACAGCTCCCAGCTTTCGTCTAGAAAATGGGTCTCTCTACCCTCAGGCTGGAGCCTGGCTGACCCCCTGCACTCTGGGGTTGCGGAGGTCTCTTTAGGAAGATGTGAACTCAGCGCCTAGTCTCCCACAGAAGAGGGTGACCCGAGACTTACTGGATCCTTGGAGCAGAGCCTGGAGACCTGGGTCAGTCAGGGAGGCTGAGGTTAAGCTGTGCGGGGCTGGAGCTGAGACATCTCCAAGAAATGAAGTGGAGAGTCCTGAGCACAGAAGACAACATTTACCCCTGCGATGTGGGGTGCAGATGGGGTTGAGTGGGTGGGGAACAGTGTTGCTATCAGTCCTTGACACTTATGTGGCTACCCTCAGGAGGTGGTTCTGAGAGTTTTTTTTTTTTTAATTGTGGTAAAGTACCCATAACGTAATTATTTACCATTTTAGTTATTTTAAGAGTACAGTTCAGTTATGTTAAGTACATTCACATTTTGTGTAACCAAACTCCAGAGCTTTTTTCGTCTGGCAAAACTGAAACTCCATTCCCATTAAACAATTCCCTGTTTCTCCTTTCCCAGTTCCTGGCAATCACCATTCCTCTTTCTGCCTCTATGAAAATGACCACTATAGGTACTTCATTTAAGTGGAATCATTCAATATCTGTTCTTTCTTGTCACGCTTATTTTACTTAGTACAATGTCTACTAGATTTATGCGTATTTTTACCATTAAAAGAATAACTGATTTATTTTGGGGGTTGTTAGGCCTTTGCTCTGCACGTGGGCTTTCTCTAGTTGCAGTGAGTGGATCTACTCTCTAGTTGCAGTCATGGACTTTTCATTGCAGCGGCTTCTCTTGTTGTGGTGCATGGTGTTCAGTGGTTGCAGCTCATGGCCTGAGATTGCCCCACAGCATGAGGAATTTTCCTGGACCAGGGATCAGACCCATGTCCCCTGCATTGGCAGAAGGATTCTTATCCTTTGTGCCACCAGGGAAGCTCTTGTGTGTTTGTGTGTGTGTTAGTCGCTCAGTCATGTCCGTCTCTTTGCAACCCCATAGTCTGTCCATGGGATTCTCTGGGCAAGAATACTGGAGTGGATTGCCATTCCCTTCTCCAGGGAGATCTCCCATACCCAGGGATCAAACCCAGGTCTTCTGCATTGGCAGGTGGATTCTTTACCATCTGAGCTAAATGCTGAATAACACTCCACTATGAGTACCTACCACATTGGCTCATCCATTTAATGGTCAATGGACACTTGGGTTGCTTTCATGTTTTAGCTATTGTGAATAATGCTGTTATGAACATGAGTGCAAAAATATCTTTTCCAGAGTATGCTTTCAATTCTTCTGGGTATAGGTTCAGAGGTGGAATTGCTGGATCATATGGTTTTAAGATTTTTTCTGCTTGTGATGGAGAAGATGTTCACATATTGAGGAATGGAGAAGTCATTTTGGCTTATCCATGGTTCACCCTGAACTGTTTGTGAATTAAGACTGCCTGTCCAACCCTCACAGCTCATCTGCTTTAACCACTGAGGTAAAGAGCATCTGTTTTGAAGATAAGGATGAATGACTCCCTTCTCATGGCCTCCATGTTAACACTCCCTGTGAGATAAAGTTCCCT
>SJYV01004713.1:0-10506 GCA_006410875.1 Neotragus pygmaeus
AGCCTCCCTGTCCATCACCATCTCCCGGAGTTCTCTCAGACTCAAATCCATCAAGTCCGTGATGGCATCCAGCCATCTCATCCTCGATCGTCCCCTTCTCCTCCTGCCCCCAATCCCTCTCAGCATCAGAGTCTTTTCCAATGAGTCAGCTCTTCTCATGAGGTGGCCAAAGTACTGGAGTTTCAGCTTCAGCATCATTCCGTCCAAAGAAATCCCAGGGTTGATCTCCTTCAGAATGGGCTGGTTGGATCTCCTTGCAGTCCAAGGGACTCTCAAGAGTCTTCTCCAACACCACAGTTCAAAAGCATCAATTCTTTGGTGCTCAGCCTTCTTCACAGTCCAACTCTCACATCCATACATGACCACAGGAAAGTTAGACAGGGCTCAAAAAGAGACTTGGAGAAGTTTTTTCTCACTGGGACATGCCAGGTGCACTGAAGGACACAGGGAGCCTTTCCTTCTGAACTTGGAGGAAGGCAGTCGCGAGAACCTCACATTATAAAGCTGCATGTGTGCTGTGCTTGCTCACTCAGCTGCGTCCCACTCTCTGTGGCCCCACGGACTGTAGCCCGCCAGGCTCCTCTGCCTGTGGGATTCTCCAGGCAAGAATGCTGGAGTGGGTTGCCATGCCCTCCTCAGAGGATTTTCCAGGTTTTGAACCCAGGGTCTCCTGCATTGCACACAGATTCTTGACTGTCTGACTCACCAGGGAAGCCCTGTAAATTTGCACAGAGAAAGATAACCTGAGATGCATCTCTGATCATTACCTCCAGGAGGATGGTACCAACGAGAGGAGGATGCTCGGCTTCTGTACCTGGACTTTACCATCCAGGTGTGCTCACAGCAGTCTGCCCTCCACCTGCCCCGCGCCTCACAGTCCCCATTCTTCATTTTCTTCACTCTTCTGTGTCCCCGTTTCAGTGTGGATGTCCCTCCCTCCGGGATGTTTCTGTTCACTCTCTAGGCTCAGCTACCCCCACGTTTGAAGCTCCATTTGTGCACTCTGTTTTTTCCTTTCTAGTAAATACAATGATAGTAACAATAACAATGCGCATTAAATAGCACAAAATATGTGTCAGCTCTTCTAAGCAAGTCATGTGGATTATCTCATTTAATCCTCTCAGTAACCCTATGGGATAGATAGAGTCATATTTTAACTAAATCAAGGCACAGACAGATGTACGTACCAAGATTTTATGCACTATTAAGGAAAAATACTGCCACTAATAACCATAAGCTTCTAATAATACAAGTCTTTATTTTTCAGAAATATTAAAATGTGGAAAGTTGTGTGTCTTAGAATTAGTGCAATGCTCATGTGTAAGTTAATGGATTTTCCCGAAGTCACATGTCTAGGAAATGGTAGAGTTTAGACTAGGATTTCAGAAGTCTAGCTTCAGAATTAATCCTCTTAACCACTAGCCTGTGCTACAATGCATAGCTACTCTGTATTTATTTATGTAGTTCTGTGTTCAATTCCTAGTTATCTGAGTCTGTATGCTGTGAAAAATCAAGGATTGTGTCTGTATTATTTCCTACTTTTTCCCATTGTCTAGTGCACTGTTGCTTAATAATGACTAATGGAATGAGTGAATGAAAGAAGAAACACTGGATGTGAAAATCCCATGGGCTTCTGCCTCTGCTACTTTTACTTGAGGTGTGACCTTTCTCATGCCATTTATTCTCTGGGCCTCAGTTTGTCTGTTTAATAAAAGAGAAGCTTACATTAGATTTTCTCTAAGTGATCTCCAGCTCTGACATTCTATGTACTGAAAATCTGCACTGAAAGCCAGTGCTGGGTCCAACTGGCTCCAAAGGGTGCAGAAACAGGATCCCTCATGCTTCCTGATCCCTTGCAGGAATACACACGTGGAAACTGAGACCGTCCCACATTTCAGCTTTCAATAAACATCATGTGATGGTCGCAGACTTGAGCTCTGGGTTTGGTAGGACTGGGGATTCAAATTCCAGCCCCTTCACTTTGAACCTGCACAACTTTGGACATATTTCTGACCCTTTCTTAACCTCTGTTTTTCTTGGTGGTAAATGGTGGTAGTAATATCAGCATAGCAATCCTCAGAGGATGATTATGTGGACTGAACTAGATAAAGCATGTTAAGCATTTAGCACAGTGTCTGGTACACAAGACTTAACAAATGTTAGCTATTATTCTAGCCATGCTCAAAACATGAAATGAATAAAGTGAGTATTAGAGGACAGTTTTTTAAAAAGGCAATTAGGAGCAGTCGGGGATGCCTTTTTGGAGGGGGAGAGACCAGAGTTGGACATGAAACTAAAGAATGACTGTGGTAAACCTACACTGTCCAATATATATAGTAGCAAATAGCCATATGTGCCTAAAGTAAAATACTAATCCACAGTTCCCACATTTCAGCTACCAAGTAGTCACATGTGATTAGTGACTGTGCATCTAAGAACATTTCTATTATTGTGGCAAGTTCAATTAGACAGCTGTGACAGAGAGTGAAGAGTAAAATTATGTTTCATATATATTTCATTTCACTTAACATATTTAGGAGTGACAGTCCTATGCTGAAGACAGTGCTGTTAACTGAGATTTAACAGTGTGCAAAACCAGACCTGTTGCCTGACCCGATAGAGCTTGGTCTATCGGTGTGAAAGTGTTTGTCGCTCAGTTGTGTCCAGCTCTTTGCTACCCCATGAACTGTAGCCCACCAGGCTCCTGTGTCAATGGAACTCTCTAGGCAAGAATACTGGAGTGGGTAGCCGTTCACTTCTCCAGGGGATCTTCCAGACCCAGAGATCGAACCTGGATCTCCTGCATTGAAGGTGGGTTCTTTGTTGTCTGAACCACCAGGGAAGCCTTTGGTTGAGTGTGGGGTCAGCAAACTACAGCTCACCAGCCAACTGCTCTTTTTCATAAAGTTTTATTGAAACACATCCATGTTCACTCGTTGACATATTACCTATGACTATTTACAGTTACAGCAGTAGTGTTCAGTAGTCATGACCCCAGGGCTTGCGAAACCTATTTACCTTCTGACCCTTTAGGAAAAAAGTCAGCTCCTCATCTGGTCAAATGATTGAATGCTTTGGCCTCAGAGTTAAAGAATTTGGTTTGGTGTTTATGCTTTCCTTTTTGGATTTGTTCATTTAACATTCAACCAGTATTTATCAAACACCTAATTTAAGAGAATGTCAGACAGTGTCAGAATGAAAAGAATAGATAAAAGTTGCTGCCATCATGGAGCCCACATTCTGGTAGGGCCAGGGGACAGATGGTTAGGGTATAGGTAGCATTAGATAAATAGCATCCTATGTTAAAGTTGATGTATTATTGAAAAAGAAAGACTACAGGAACCTAGACAGCTTATTAAAAAGCAGAGACATTACTTTGCCAACAAAGGTCTGTCTAGTCAAAGCTATGGTTTTTCCAGTAGTCGTGCGTTGATATGAGAGTTGGACCATAAAGAAGACTGAGTGCCAAAGAAATGATGCTTTTGAGCTGTGGTGTTGGATAAGACTCTTCAGAGTCCCTTGGAAAGCAAGGAGATCAACCCAGTCAATTCTAAAGGAAATCAGTCCTGAATATTCATTAGAAGGACTGATGCTGAAGCTGAAGCTCCAATACTTTGGCCACCTGATGCGAAGAGCCAGCTCATCAGAAAAGACCCTGATACCAGCAAAGATTGAGGTCAGGAGGAGAAGGGGACGACAGAGGACGAGATGGTTGGATGGCATCCTCGATTCAATGGACATGGGTTTGAGGAAGCTCCAGGAGATAGGGAGGCCTGGGAAGCCTGGCGTGTTGCAGTCCATGGGGTCGTGAAGAGTTGGATACAACGGAGCAGCTGAACAACAACAGGAAGCAAGGCTGTGAATGCAGAAGAGAGGGGTGGGTGTTAATTCCAATAGCCTGTTCAAGGCAGGCACGGTCAGGGAGGTGAGGTAGAAGGAGGCTTTGTGGGTAACTGGGGAGGACAGAGTCCAGGCAGAGAAGGCAGCCAGTTCAAAGGCCCTGGGGGTGGACTTTGCCTCACATACTTGGGGGTGATGGTGGAGAGAATGTGTCGGGGCTTCCCTGCACACTGGGAGATGGGGACAGAGAGTGGTCAGGGGGCCATGGCCTCTGTAGAACTTTTTAAAAGATGACCTTTCAGCCTGAATGCAGGGGGAAGCCACAGGAAATTCTGAGTAGAGAACTGACATCATCTAGCATGTTTAAGAGGATTAAATGGCCCCTCTGTTGTGAAAAGTGTGTGGGGCCAGAGACAAGCGTGGTGCCAGGGAAGCTGACAGGACGGCTGACGGGATGGTCTAGGGCAGAGGTGCTGCTGACCGGGCCAGGGCAATAGCCGTGGCAATGGAAAGTGGCCAGAATCTAGATAGCGCATTTCACTCGTTACAGTTTTCATTTGGTATATGGTCATTATTATATATAATGATTAAATATATATCATAATATTTAGCACCAATTACGTGCCAGGCATAGTGCCCAGGACTGGCAATAGTGAGCAAAGGAAGCCACAGTCCCTTGGGGTTTTCCATCTGATGGGTTGTCTTCAGGCTTTGACATCAGGTGTGCGTGAGCTCCAGGAGCAGGTTTCACACTGCCTCTAAAGAACAAGAGACCCAGGAGAGGTTGGTTCTGTCTTAGTCTGCTGTCTTGGGCTATTATGGTGGCTTGAACAGCAAAAATGTATTTTTCACGGTTCTAGAGTCTGGGAAGCCTGACACTGAGCTGGCCTGAACTGGATTTGCAGATGACGGATGTCTCGACTGGTCACCGTGCCCGCCCCTGGCCTTGGCTCTGCGTGTGCACGCAGAGGGAGAGAGAGAGCTCTCTGTGCCTCTTCTGAGATCACTGACCCCATCATGGGGGCCCCGCTCTCATGAACTCATCTACCCTAATTCTTTCCTAAAGGTCCATCTCCAAGTATCACCACACTGGGGATTAGGGCTTTGACACGGGAATCTGGGATGGCGCAAACCTTCATTCATGGGTTATAGACACCCATGCCCCAGGATGAGAGGGGAAGGGAGCAGTGAAACAAATATGATCACAAGTGAAGGAAGCTGGACAGAGCTCTCCCGCCAGTCCGCCACACAGGGCTGGAATAAGAGCCAGCCGAGTAAGGAGCCCCAGCACAGAATCTAAGGTGCCATCCTCAAGGGATGCCTGTGAACTTGCACAACCCCGATGTCCCTTTAAACCTGGGGAGGGTAAGGATTCAGTCATGACAGTGGCCTCTCCACCCTTCTGAGAAGACTGTCCTGCCTGGGCAAGTGGGGGATAAGGGTATAGGAGTCCAGAACAAAGGGGGGCAGAGCTGGGAGAAACTGTGCCAACCACTTGGTCCATCCACTCCTTCTAAAGCTGATGAGGGTGGGTCGTCAGCCTTGACCTTGGGTCAGCATCTTGCCCCGGTCAAGTTAGTGGCCCAGCAGAGGTCTCCCGATCACCCTGCTGATGCCTGACTTCCTCACCTCTTGAGAACATCTTAAACCATCAAGATATTTCACTCCTGGGAAATAGGCCCCCAGCTGCGATTTGACCCAGTGCCTCCAGGAGTCTTTTACAAAGCGTGCAGAGCAGGTTGGCTCTGGCTTTGCTTTCCAGGCTCCTCTCGCTTGCTCGTGATAGATCCATTCATTCACGCAAGGAAGGGCTTCAGTGCTGGGCAGCTGGAGCCTGGCGAGCTCCCCATAACCTGCATTCATGTCTTTCTTCTGCAAACATCGACTGAGACCCAAAATTGAGTCGGTCTCCAGGGAGGGAGGTGGACCAGACACTGCCATCACCATCTCTTTGCTAGTAATCAAGCTTCCTCCGACCGGGCTTAGTTTTGTGTTTAGAGAGGCTGTCAGAACAAAACTGTGAGAGTGAAGGCTTTGAAATCAGGCAGATCTGGGTTAAAATGTTGGCTTTGCCTCTAAAGTGAAACTGGTACAGTTTTAAGCAAATTGCTTAATTTTCCCCAAGCCTCAATTCCCAGCTGTTTTTCATCAGACAAAAAGATATTCACCTTTGCTACATTATTGTGACAATTATAATCAGTAGAAAGTACCTGTTACATTATATGGCAAATATACATGTTCAATACATGGGAATTATTGAATCAAGGGCGAAAAGAACCCTCAGTGTTGGTAGTGCTTAACCCACAAAAGACTTAATCATGATGGAATGGAAGGCGTGGTGACAGAGTAGAAAGGGTCCCCATGAAACCATTTAAAACACTGCATTTAGCAGCAGCAGTGGCCTTTTCTGGTTATTCGATACCACCTATAGGGAGCAGCCCACTGCACCACACTGTCTTTCTCCTCTCTCTTGACTGAAGGCAGCCTTCATTTCAGTGTAAGTGGTTAAAGGTCTCTGAATAGGAGGTGTGTGTGTGTACCTGCCAGGGAGTGAGGGAAATGTGTAGCTTTTCTACCAAACATACCAAGACTATCCATGAGAATGGGGCATCCAGGAATTAAAGTTGCTCCCCTCGAGTCAAGCAAGGTCAGCTGCCTCACCCTGTGCAGTGTGAACCGACGCTGCAGTTTCTCAAATGACCACAGATGGACGTGACAGTGAAGCCTAACCTAGTAGAGCAGGCCGCTTGGGCTGACATTGCTTCATTTTAGTGACTCATGACGAGTCTCCCTCGTGTACCAGTCAAAGCAGCATAAACATGTTTTGTAGAAGGATGTGCGTCTTAGGAGTGGGAAGGATGCTCTCTTGCACCTAAGCTGTTGCTAGAAAGTGGGGTCTGCCTTGGGCGGGGGTGAGGAGGGGAAGGAGAGGTTTGTGTGCTGATGTCCTGGCAAGGGAGGCGGGCAAAGGGAGTGGGATGGATGGGAAAGGAAAGAAGGGAACAGGAGGATGAGAGAAATCAAGGGAAAGAAGCAGAAAAGGAGCGGCTCTGGAATAAGCAGGAGAACGTCTTCCTTGTTCCAGGCACCTTTATACACCGTGTCTTATGTCCTCTTCATCTTCTCATTAACCCTTGAAGCAGGCAGATCGTCCTTTTTATCTCTTGTCTTGAAGAAGGGGAGATGAAGGTGGGTCTGGGGATTTCACTTGGGCCTCTGACTCAAATTCAGTTCTTTTCAGTGCAGAGGGATACAGAGGAAAAGAGGCAGACAGACAGACAGTGGATGGATGTGCAACAGAGGGAGGGGCCAGGACAGAGACGCAGAGACCAAAGAAAGAGAGGCAGCAGCAAAGGCGCTAAGGGTGGGAAACGGAGGCAGAGATGGATGGAAAGAGCGAATCACAGAACAGAAGAGAGACAGGGAGAGGCAGAGGTCACACAGCGAAAGTGATTTGGGTCCTGCTGATTGTACACATGATATAGAATGGTACGGCATTCCAGATGGAAGGAACTGGAGAGGACAATCTTCCCATGTCCCAGGAAGCTTACTCTGCTCACCTGCCTAGAGCTGAGGCTAGGTTTGAGGAAGGGACTCCTCTGCAGCAGAGTACAGATGTCACATGCTTTCCCCTGGTTCTCTCCACTTCCCCCAGTTTCTGGTTGGGAGAAGGCCAGAGTCGGTGCTCGTGAGTGGACCGCCTTGGAGTCTGGCGAGGATAGCGCAGGCAGAGGGCAGGATGCCTGCGTGTGGCCACTGTACCCTGTGCATGCCTGAAAACTCATTACTCTTTTTGTTTTAATTCTATAAATGAAATTTGACTTTAAGCTCACAAAGATAGCTGATGCTTGGGGAAAAACATCAATGCATCTTTTTTGGTGGAGTAAAGAACTCTTCTGCAAAATGAGTAATTACCCTCTGCTTAATTTATTTTGTATATTTCATTTTGCTGTTTCAGGCTTTGTGCAGGCGGGGGGACGACTGCATTATTAATCACTGTGTGTTCTGAATGGGATGAGTCTATATTTTATCCTCACAGCATCCTTGTGAATGGGAGAGGACGGGGCATATGTTCCTCATCTTCTGGGAGACAGGATGAGGCTCAGAGGGATGAAGGGGCGTGGGCAAGGCCACTCGTTAACTGGTGGGGAAACAGAGCTGAAGGTCCCGTGGCAAAACTACCCCCCAGGCCTTGCGTTCTCCCTGCACCTGTAAGCTCCAGCACAGTGTGGTGGGTGGCCAGAGAGAGCCACCAAGGCGGGTTGTTTTGAGTGAGATAGAGGGTCATGTTGAACTTCTCCATCTTGCCTGGCATAGTGTCGGGGAGCGCTGACTCCAGAGTCACACGGAAAGGGGTTCGGATCCAGACCCTGTTGTGTTCCCGCTTTGTCATCTGGAAGCCAGTCATTTTACCTCTGAGAGTTTCGATTTCCTCATCTGTAAAACCAGGATGTTAGCAACTGATTCACAGAATACTTGAATGGATTAATGCATGCTTAATGAGATCCATATGGGCCTCCCTGGTGGCTCAGTGGTAAAGAATCCACCTGCCAATGCAGCAGATACAAGAGACTTGGGTTCGATCCCTGGGTTGGGAAGATCCCTGGAGTAGAAAAAGGCACTGCAGTGTTCTTGCCTGGGAAATCCCTAGCACAGAGGAGCCTGGCTGGTTACAGTCCGTGGAGTCGCAAAGAGCTGGACACGACTGAAGCAGCTGAGCACACGTGAACATATTTTAACCTTGTCTTTTCCCCAAATTACAACCGAGGGACCCAGGATAAGAGTTATGGTCAGGGGAGGACGTTAAAACAACCAGTGTCCTGATAATAGTCATGACAGTCGCGGGTCATGATTCTGGAGCCCACACCCGGAAAAGCGTTCTTGGTGGTGGTCAGTGTGAGGAGAAGGCCTGGTTAACATCATTCTAGGACTGAGGAAACCAAGTCTTGGCCAGAGACCAGCAATTACACAAAGCCACAGAGCCGTGAGGGGACGAATGCAGAGTCTGAAGCCTGTTCTAAGCCCAGTTCTTGTCTCTGCTTTAAACCACCGCTCTCCATGCATGACGCTTGGATTTATCTTTGGGGAATTTATGAGAGAGGATACTGAGGTGTCCAGGGGCTGTTTCCCTGCACCTGTATAACTAGGATGGGATTTCTCACTGCCTGACCCAGCTGATCCAGTGCTCCTGCTGGTCCAGAGAGACAAAAGGGCTGTGATATCCCATTTACTCTCTGACCTGCCTCCACACCCATCCTTTCCTCTTCTTGAAAACGCCTTCTTCCCCTTTAGAGAGAGGCAGTGCAGCCTGGGACAGCCTCACAGTCTCTGGAACCAGCCCCCTAGATTCCAATCCTCTTTGCTCTGTGACTCTAGGTAAGCAAGTTACTTAGCGCCTCTGGGCCTCAGTCTCCTCATCTGTAAGGTGGGTTTGAAAATAGAACCTAGTTTATAGGCTTGCGAGGGTCACATGAGTGAATCTAAATAAAGAAATTCCAGCACTACCTAGCAGTTACGAATCTCAGGGTTCCCTCTTATTATCACCCTCCTCTTAACTGGTGAGCCTCTGGCCTAGGGGCAGAATTTGAAATTCCTTCTTCTGAGTCCTGTAGCTCTTTGCACACACACCCCTCTCCAGTCTGAAACACACCTCGTGGTAATATATTTTCAGTCTCCCCACTCAAGAGTCACTGTGTGAAGGCAGAGACTCAGATGGATTCATCTCTGTGCACGAATCCCACCCGTGCTAGGCACAGAGGGATTGTACAGAGAAGGGAAGATAGTCTGAAGAAGTACAATCTGTACCAGAGATGAACAAAGACCAGGCGGGAGGGGAAAGAAAGGATCTAGCCCAACAATAAGCCCAGGAGAAGAGTCGCAGCCTCGAGGTTCTTGTTTTTAACATGTTCTCGCTGACCCTTGGGAGAAGGCAATGGCACCCCACCCCAGTACTCTTGCTGCAGTCTGTGGGGTCATGAAGAGGCGGACATGACTGAGCAACTTCACTTTGACTTTTCACTTTCACGCATTGGAGAAGGAAATGGCAACCCACTACAGTATTCTTGCCTGGAGAATCCCAGGGTCGGGGGAGCCTGGTGGGAGGCTATCTATAGGGTCGCACAGAGTTGGACACGACTGAAGCGACTTAGCAGCAGCAGTAGCAGCTCCAACACATGTGACAGTTTTTGAAGCTGGGTTTATGATGTCCATTTTCTGATAAAGAAACAGAGGCACGGGGAAGTGTGGTGAAATATCCAGGCCACTCAGTCTGGAAGCAGGAGACCGAAGGTTCAGCCGCAAGGTGCTTTGATTCCAGATTGATGCTCTTTCTTTTTCCTGGGGCTGTGACCCTTGGCCCCCCACCCCCACGCCTCTAACCCATTTCACGCTGATCTGAGGAGCTTGGATGATGCAGGCGCTGGGATGGAGGGTGAGGAGTGGTGGATGGCAGCCCCTTGCCCAGCAGGGCTAGCTCTGTGCATGCCTGTTAGGAATCCCATGCTGCTTAATTAGAACCAGATTCGTTCTGGTTATCGGAGATGTCTGTGTCTCTATCTGTTCCAGGCTTTTAGATTGTTTTCACCCTCCTCCATCCACCATGATTTTAAGGGAGTCTCTTACTTCCATGCTTTCCCCCAGACTCTTATTTGTAGATAATTGTGTGTG
>SJYV01004714.1:0-15837 GCA_006410875.1 Neotragus pygmaeus
GAGTCTGAGTGAACTCCGGGAGTTGGTGATGAACAGGGAGGCCTGGCGTGCTGTGATTCATGGGGTCGCAAAGAGTCGGACACGACTGAGCGACTGAACTGAACTGAACTGAACTGATACACATATTCAAAGAGATTTAAAAACAAATATGGAAAAATGTTAGTAAATATAGATGAAGGATAAATGGGGTGTTCAATTGCAATTGCAACCTTGCAATTGACATTATGTTAAAAAAATTTTTTTAGTGTTATAAGGGTATTGTTCTGTAAGAGAATATCCCTCTTATTAGGAGGAGATATGTGTTAGAGTACCTAGGGATGAAATGTCATGCTATCTGCAATTTATTTTCTGAAAAATTATACAAAGACATTTTTAAAGTATACAGGTATACATAAAGTACGTGTTCAGTCATTCAGTCATGTCCAACTCTGTTACCCTATGGACTGTAGACCACCAGGTTCCTCTGTCCACGGGATTATCCTGGTAAGAATACTGGAGTGGGTTGCCACTTCCTACTTCAGGGTAGCTTCCCCATCCAGGGATCGAACCCGGAGTCTCTTGCATTTCCTTCATTAGCAGGAAAGCCCCTATATATATATATATATATATATATATAACAAATGTAAAAACCAATGAAGGGTAGAGGATGTTGTTTTGTATTATTCAATTTTTCTGCAAGTTTGAAATTTTTCAATATTGAAGTTGGGGAGAATATATATATGGGAGAAATCTATAAAATATTAGGAAACACAATAAAGCACTGATTGAAATGATCAGTTATATATCTTTGGTAAAATCTCAGCCTGTTATATCCCTACTGAAAACCTTCCCTAGCTTCCTACCTCTCCTAGGATAAAAACAAAACTGCCTAACAAGACCCACAAAGCCCAGCATGATGCCTCTTCTCCCCACAGCCTAGGGCACTGGCTCACTTCCCATCCCCATCATCTCTGCCCTGGGGGCTCCAATCATAACTAAGGACACTCAAGGAACCACTCCCCCAAAGTGTCTCCTCCTGGCCTTTGCACGTGCAGCTACCACACTTATGAGGGACTGAGAAAGGGGTTTTAGTGTCCCTTCTAAACTGCTCCCGTTTTCTCTGTTCTCCTCAAGCTCGATGACATGCCTTCTTAGTATCCTGCTCTTAGTGCCATCACAGATCTTAGCATGCAGTATTGCAACAGTCTGATCACTTGTCCATCTTCTCCAGTGTTCTGTAAGCTGCCTGAGGACAGAGCCTGTCTTACCTCCCCAATCTCCAGGACTGGTCTAGCGCACAATTATGTATTCGATAAAGGAAATGGACTTACATTTTCTTGTATATAAAAATGCTGGGCTAGATCTACAAGATCTATTGGCAATAAAATGGATCAATCCCCACTGTTCAGGAATTCTCGTTTTCTTCGCAACTCCTCAGGTTCAGAACGTCCTACGACCCAAAGAGGGGCTTCCCCGGCTACTCAGCGGTAAAAGAATCTGCCTGCGCTGCGATGCACAAGACTCAGGAAACCGGGATTTTCCCCGCTATAACTATAGCTCAGATGGTAAATAATCTGCCTGCAATGTAGGAGACCTGGATTCGATTCCTGGGAGGGGAAGATCCCCTGGAGAAGGGCATAGCAACCCTCTCCAATAGTTTAGCCTGGAGAATCCCATGGACAGAGGAACTTGGCGGGCTGCAGTCCTTAGGTACGAAGAGAGTCGAAAAGATACCACTCAAGTGACTGAGCACGCACGCCCGCACGCACGACCTCAAGAGACAAACAGAACTACAGTTCCCGTGAGCCCTCACCTGCCTGGTCTATCGCGTAGCGAGGACTCCATTTCCCAGAGTGCCTCTGGACGCGAGATCTGCACTCGCCCGGCTTGTCAGGAGTTCCGTCCCAGAGGGGGAACTGCGGTAGCCAAGTCTGAGTGCGAGGTAGAAAGGGTCCAGTTTGGGGTTCAGGGAGGGGGCACAACCAAAGGGGACAGTGGCTCAACCAAAAGCCCGGAGTTGCACATACCCTACTCTTGGGACCTCCAGCTCGTTCTTTGCGAATCCCCTTAGAAGCGCGGGCTCTCTCTAATCATCGCCGCCCTTCAGCTGCTCTCGGCGGAGGCCACAATCCCCCCACGTCACATAGAGGAAAGGGGCGGTGCGTCGCATCACACCGTGAGGTGTCTAGACGGGCTCCCAGGGTGGACGTTGGCCGGAGGCGGGGGCTGGGGTGATTTGAGACGCTGGTACCAAGAGCGAGTCCCTGACCCTCACTGCTCCCGTCTTTGTCTCTGCCGTAGCCGATGCTGAGTGGGCAGCTGGTCTTACGCTTGTTCTCCATGGCCAGCCGCGTCTGTATGTCCCGGGGCAGCGCGGGATCAGGGGTCATCGGTCCCGTCGAGGCTGCCATTCGCACGAAGTTGGAGCAGGCCCTGAACCCCGAAGTGCTGGAGCTGCGTAATGAGAGCGGCGGCCACGCGGTCCCACCGGGCAGTGAAACCCATTTCCGCGTGGCGGTGGTGAGCTCTCGCTTTGAGGGACTGAGCCCCCTACAAAGGCATAGGTTGGTCCATGCGGCGCTGTCAGAAGAGCTGGCTGGCCCAGTCCACGCCCTGGCCATACAGGCGCGGACCCCCGCCCAATGGAAGGAGAACCCTCAACTGGACACAAGCCCCCCCTGCCTAGGTGGGAGCAAGAAAAGTCGAAACTAACCCTGGACCTGGAGAGAGGGAGGACCAGGATTCAAGCAGGTTTCGTGAGAATAAACTACTAGGGCTTTCTTCCATTTAATACAGTCTGGTCTTTGTTAGAAATGAGTAATGTAATATGCCCATTTAACCGGCATATGCGTATTCTTAGGAGAGAGTAATTCATTTCACATTAAGGTTAAGCTAAAGAGAGGGGACAATCCCTACTATTCAGGAAAAGCTGCCTAATTGTTTCATTTTAAATTGTGACTAAGGAATCGCCAGACTTTATATGTTACTAGTAATCCTGTACATTAAAAGAGAAATTATCATATGAGGTGAATTGCAGTGGTGTTAATGGCCTGCTGTCAGTGCTACAGATGTTCTTCGGAAAAGAAAGATACTTGAAGCCTAGGTATAGTCAGAAAGAGCTTCCTTAAGCCAGAAAAGAGGAAAGTTGCTGCCAATAGGGGAAAGAGCCCAAGCAAGGGCAAAGAAGCTGGACTGGGCAGAGTTATTGGACAAAACAGCAATTACGGATGCATTTGAACTTCAAACTTGGGGGATGTTTGGCTTTCTAACAACCTGTCCATTTCCAAAAGGATTTGCGTTTCTCATGAGGAAAAAAATCTTTAAAAAAACAAACACTAAAGCAGTGAAAAGATTATAACCTAGGAAATGAATTTAGAAGATGGAGAAAACTTTACATAGCCCTTTTTCTTATGAGCCTTCCAAACGTTGTCATAATTCTGAGGGGAACAAATAATGTCTAGATAAGCAATTTTCTGATGATCTCTGTGTGGAGATCGAACTTAGTAAAGAAAAGGCTTGGTTAACATTTATCCACCATTTCCATCTAAAGAATTTAGACTGCATCTGGTTGGGCAGTAGGGAGTCATCATTGAAGAGTTTTGAGAAAAGGATGGCAAAGAGCATTTTGAGGCAGTGATGTTAGTGGGTTGTCATAGGGAATTGGAGGCATGGAGAGTAACCAATGGTGAAGGCAGAACTTTGGCCGAGAGGTAAGCTGTTGAAATGGAGAGGAAGGAGTTGATCTGAGAGCTATCATTTTTAAGTCAAAAGGATTTGATGAGAACTGAAATGGACTACAGTGAGAGGGGAGTCAATGGTAACCCTCAGGCAGGGTTTTTAGATTTCTTCACAGATAAGAATTCCCAAGGGAGCTTGTTTAAAATATGGATTCTAGGTCACCTCTTTTCCAAAAAAAGGATTCTGAATCCACAAATCAAGAATGGAATCTGCAATCTGTATTTAAAAAAAAAAAAAAAACACACAAAAGGATTTGGAGTGAAGTTGGTTCTGTTCTCAAGAAATATCTCTCCCAAGTTTTTGTTTTCATTTGTGGAGTTTTTAGCTTTTTTAAAATTTGTTTTTGTAAATATTATGTTACTATGGCAAAAACTTAATATGAGATCTACCTTCTTAACAAATGTTTAAGTGTATGATACGTTATCACTGACTACAAGTACAATGTCATACAGCAGATCTCTAGAGTTTAATCATCTTGCTTAGCTGAAACTTAAGGCCTGCTGATTGATAATTCCCTACTTCCCTCTCCCCCGCAACCCACCCTGCCCCTAGCAGCCAACATCCCACTGATTCTATTCAGCTATTATAAATAACTCATTATAGATAGCAGCTATTATAGATAATTCTATAAGTAGAATCGTGCATATTTATCTCTCTGTGGCTGGCTTATTTCATTTAGCATAACATCCTCATGATTTATCACAGCGGAATTTCCTTTTTTTAAGGCTGGCAAGTATTCCATTGTATGTATATATTCATTTTTCCTCATCAGGCATTTGTCAATGAATGTTGAGTTTGTTTCCACATCTTAGCTATTTTGATAATGCTGCAATGAACATGAGAGTGCTGACACTTCTCCAGGATCCTGATTTCAGTTCTTTTGGGTAAATAGCCAGAAGTGGGATTGCTGGATCATATGGTAGTTTGTTTCTAATTTTGAGAAACTTCCATATTTTCCAGAGTGGTTGCACCATTTTGTATTCCCACCAACAGTGTGCAGGGGTTCCAATATCTCCCCATCTTCATCAATACTTTATATAATACATATATATATTATTTGGGGGCTTCCCTGGTGGCTCAGAGGGTAAAGCATCTGCCTGCAATCCCAGAGACCTGGGTTTGATCCCTGGGTCGGGAAGATCCCCTGGAGAAGGAAATGGCAACCCACTCCAGTACTCTTGCCTGGAAAATTCCATAGACGGAGAAGCCTGGTAGGCTACAGTCCATGGGGTCGCAAAAAGTCAGACACGACTGAGTGACTTAACTCACTATATATTTATATATATATACATATATATATATATATATGTATATATATATAAGCTATCCTGACAGGTATGAGGTGATATTTCATTAAGGTTTTTATTGCACTTCCCTGATGATTAGTGACACTGAGCATTTTTTATATACATATATACCTACTGGCCACCTGATGTGAAAAGCCGACTCACTGGAAAAGACCCTGTTGCTGGGAAAGATGGAGGGCAGGAGAAGAGGGCAACAGAGGATGAGAGGGTTGGATGGCATCAACTCAATGGACATGAGTTTGAGCAAACCGGGCGATAATGAAGGACGCCTGGCATGCTTGCACTACGTGGGGTTGCAAAGAAGTCAGACACGACTGAACAGTACCTATTGGTCATCTTATGTGTTTGGAAAAATGGCTACTCAAGTCCTTAGCCCATTTTTTGCTATTAAGTTGTAGGACATTACCCCAAGTTTTCAAAACTAGGAGACTATGAGGGCCCTCTATAAAAGGGATGGTCAGCTTAGAAGCCAACTCAGGAAGTATGTGATGCATCGTGTCACTCTGGCCTTCAGTTTGGAGAAAGCAGTTGTTTTCCAGCTCACCATCTTCTGCCTCAGGATGTAGGTAGAGGCAAAGAAGCAGACATAGCCATTTTAGGTTTTCTTTTTATTTTTCATCAGTATTTTTCATTTAATTTTTTTTACATCAACAGACTTGGATTTAGGGTTCCCCAGGAGAGTATGGGAGATGGATGGGTCCCTCCAGGGAGGTGCAGGGGAGAGGGCTGCGTCCAGCAAGTGGAGGGTGAAGAGAGAGGGCACACACTCATACACTGGGCACTGGAGAAGGCAGTTCTTTGAGCACAGACATCAGAGAGTTAAACAGTCACCACCTGGTTCACTTTTACAAAATGGGAGTGACCATAGGGTGGGGGCACCAGACGCAGCATGAGGAGGCTGAATTTGGATTTTCTTTTTTTTTGTTTTCACTTTTTTCCTTTTAACTTTTTAACATTTACAAACAGCTAAAAACTACAACACATCACAGCTACGGTGTTGGGGGTGGAGGACGGCGTCACCCAAGAAAGCAACCACATGGGGCGGGTGCGGGGGGGCAGGGGCAGCTTAATCTACACGGGCTATCCTGTGGGGAGGGCGAGATGGGGAAACTGAGGCTTCTGGTCCCTGCATTAGGGGTCCCTGGCTTACTGCTGAAACTCTTCCCACTTTGCAGGAGTTGCTGGAAAAGCCCGGTTCCTGCCCCGCCCCAGCTCCTTGTGCTTTGATCTGCTGGTTTGACCACATACTGGTTTCTTCCCCTCCCCTGCTGCTCTGCCTGTGGGGACAGTCGAGGCGGGAGGGCAGCTGTGCTGTTCCTGTCTGTGCTGTGTAGTGGGGAGAGAGCCTCTCACTCCAGAGGCCTGTGCTTCTTGAGAGACGGGGAGGAGATGGACCTTGTCAGGTGCCCTTGGCTGTCCCTGGACTGTGAGTCTCTTCTCCCAGCCTGCCGAGGCTCCTGCCACCCAGGCCAGGCTCAGAAATAAGATTAGGGGAGGTACTGTGGGGGGCAGGTACTTGTGTGTGTGTCCACTGAAATTACCCTTGGCTTGTATTTTAGGACAGTATAATGACACCCCCACTCCACAGCATACACACACACACACATACATGAGTGTACACAAGCATTCACACACACACAGTCCTGCTGAGCTGCCTCAGAACTTAATATATAAATAAATAAGAATCAGAAAGCTAATTTCAAAAAATTCAGGCTTCTTGTAGCCCAAATTGAGGGGGAACTGGAGGCCAGGGGGCTGAGGTTTATTGCTACTTCCCCAGCATCCAACAAGAGGCATGAGAGGGCACTCTAGGCCCTTCCAACTCTAAGTTCTTTTGGTCCATGGTCTACATCAAGCCTTAGCCCCTGGCATAACCACCTGCTTGTGGTTTCACCAGAGCCCAGGCAGAGGGAATAAGGGGGAAGGCAGGAAGCCTGTTCTAAAGCCCCAGGAGCTGGGAAGAGCAAGGGCCTCTCACTAACACTGGGGGAGAAGGGTGGGGCCAAGCCTTCTCTTGTGCAAAGTCAGGGGTGGTAGGAGGTGGGAAATAGAACTGCACCCCAAATCTGGGATGGAGGAGCCTTCCCTGTAGTCCCTGCCCACGGGGTCTCACACATGCACACACATACATACACACGCACACTCACGCATACATGGCTAAGACACTAAACAGGAGGCAGGGGACGAGGGCTCTGGCAGCCAGGATGGCAGGGCAGGGAACGGGAAGAGGGAATTGTTGGTCTCACAGTGTGCCTGCCACCCGCAAAGCCCCAGAGATTCCCTCACTGCAGCACTTGCCCCCGGGTCTCGGGCAGCTTCAGGGCCAGAGAACTCCCGAGGGCAAGGGCAGCAGAGGCAAAGAGGATAGGGGCAGCCTTGGTGATTCCCACAAAGGACGTGAAGATGCTGATCCCCAGCACAGCTGCCAGCTTACACAGGGCATTCAGGAAGCCGAAGGCTGTGGTCCTGCTCAGGAGTCCCCCAGCGCATCAAACAGGATGGAGGGGCCGGGGAGGGAGACAAAGAAAGGGGCATGGGAGGATTTGCGGGGGGAGAGGGGCAGGTGGAGAGGGCCAGCAGTGTCCAAGAGGGAGAGGAAGAATAGGGCAATTAGAGAGGAGGGGTGCACACCAGGGAATACAGATAAATTGGGAGGCAAGGGGGAAGGGACACCAAAAAATTAGGTTAATAGTTAAGACTTCAAGGAGTGAATATAAAAGCTACTAGCTTAAAAAAAAAAAAAATGCTTCCAGCTTTTAGAAGAGAAACTCAAGGGGAATATGTACCCTTTTACCCCTAAAGATGCCTTTCCCCATCAGCTCCCTTCCTCACCCCATTTCTGTCCTGCCCTCTGAGCCCTAAACCTGCTTCCCTGCCCCCACCACATGCCTGTTACCTCTTGTCCGAGGGGTAGAGTTCAACAGTCAACACGTCCAGCGCGTTCCAGGATGCGATGCTGACCCCCCCGAAAAGGCAGAGCAGAGCGATCATGGCGGACTCACTGTTCCCGAAAGACAGGAAGAAGCAGGAGACACAGGACATCACGCTGGAGCCAGCTGGAGCCAGGGAGGAAGAAAGCAGTGTGAGCACGGCCATGATGAAAGCCACCCACAGCCCACTCTGTCCCTTCGACCAGGATGAGACACTTTCTTTGCCAGGGTACCCAAATGGAAGGCTTCTCCCTCATCTCCAACCTCACTTACATTGTCTTTTTATTAACAGAATCAGTACCAACCATTCCTCGGTGCAAGCTATGCACCAGACAATTGGATGGTTTACACATATTACTAATAAGTCAACCTCCTAAGAGGTACTGTCATCACTGCCATGTTGCAGATGAGACAGGTGGCTTCACAGAGGTGAGTAACTTACCTAAGAAGGCAGTGGAGCTGAGATTCAAAACCCATGACCCCAAAGCCTGTATTCCAGACTTGCTATTCTGCCCACCTCCTATTCCCAGAGGAGCTTCCTCACCAGACCTCACCTGGTCATGCAGCCCCCACCTCCCCCAACTCCCTCCAAGCAGAAGACGTAAGAGACAGACCCTTCTCTGGCTAAGCTTTCCACAGACTAAGGTTAGAAGCCCAGTGACGGCCATGCCCTCCCCCCGGCCTCCTAATCAGTTCTGACACACCACCAACCCAGCCTCTCCCCATTACCAAGCATTCGGAGCCTGCCAATCTTGTCCATGAGCAGAGCAGACACAATGTTCCCAGGAAGCACAGCCAGCGTCCCCAGGAAGCTGACAAAATACACCATGTAGGCGCCTTCACCCGTCCCCGTCACGTCCAGGGGGCAGCCCTCCTTGTTGTGCAGGAATGTGCTGTTCACCAGACGGCTGTTCACAAACTTGTACTCAAACAGGTCTGGGGGCGAAGGCCAAGACAGGCAGACAATCACGGCACATGTGAGAGGGAGGCTGCTATTGCTTATGCTCAGGGCTCTGCCTTTGAGGGGTTTAGCAGGCGGAGCTCTCAGAATCAGTCAGGACACTATGGTAAAACATCAGATAACATCACCGTAGGAGCTAGAATCCTTTTATGTCATAAAATGACCATAGTTTACCAAATGAAACAATGCACTTGGCTGTTTCATGTTTTCTCCTAATGATGTCTACTGCTTTCTTGTCTGCTCTAGCTAACTATAAGCAGTAGCAGAGCCATAAGTTTAGGACAAATTACTGAGCAAATATTAAAAAGAATCCTATCCATTTTTTTTTCCTGCAAGATAGGAAAACTCATTAAGCACTCCATTTAGAGGTGGGAAACCTCAGTCTAGCTCACAAAACCAGCATTTCATGTGCATATAGTTTGAGAATCCCTGTTAGAGAAAAGGATTAAGGCCCCGACTCCCTTTTCTCCACCAAATATCCCTTTTATTGTTTTTTTCCCCCCCAAGGCTGCTCTTTTGAATGATTTTGCCCTCTTCAAAAGTGCATTAGTATCACAATATTAAGTTGTTTCAATTCTAGCCAAAAGCAAACAAATGATGTTTTTGTCAGATGTTCTACTTAATTACAGAAAAATGATCAATTACCATTAGATTGTTGTAATTGCTGGTAGTAACTAACAGACCTCCCTATCACCTCCAAGGCTCTGAAGAGCTCAGCTGAGAACCCTGAGTTAGAGAATGAAGAAGGTTCCCTTTCTCCAGCTCGGGGTCCACCCAATCCTTTGGTCTGTCAGCCTCTAGCCATCCCACCTTACCAGTGTTATAGAACACGGTGTTGATGAACGTGCAGTTGCGGAAAAATGTGTTGCTGGATGTGACATCCTCGAAATAACACTCCTCAAACAGGGAGTCCTCAAAGGACACTGACTTCAGACGTAGCCCAATGAACCTGTAAAGCCAGGATGATGAAAGCCACCTTCCCCTCATTCTTACACCCTCCGCCAACACTCATGAAGTAGCAGTGAAGTAAGACAGGAAGCTGCAGGATTGAGAAGAACCATGGGTCTTTGCTCCCAAACACCTTGTCTCTGAACCCCCAGACTCATAAAAAAGGCAAAAGGTAGGAGGGATGGAAGGGGTGAAGCTCAAAGATCCCCACATACTTGTCATTGAAGTACTGTCCCCCTCGGTGGATCTGATTCTCCAAGGTGAAGTTAAAAGTCACATGCTCCACACGTTCCCCAGGAAACACTTTGGTGCGGGCTGCATAGTCCACTGCTTGGAGATGGCGGATCATGTCGGGAAACCAGACAGTCAGGCCATAGTAGCTGAAGCGTCAAGGGCAATGGAATCAGGGCTCATGGATTAGAACCACACAGTCCAGAAGGAGAAAGAAACAGAGCTGGGTCAGCCCATGTTAGGACCGTGCTCACCTCCCCAGCCTCATCTCTCATCTCATCTCATCTTTCACCAACTGCTGTGGTTCTAGGGGACTTCAGGTTCTTCTAACCCTCCCGCCTATTACTTCTTACCTCCCAGGCATTTGCTCTACCTGCTGTTTAAAACAGTCTCCCCATCCCACCCTCAGCCTAACTCCTATTCATCCTTCAGGACTTACATCCTCTCTCCAGCCTACCAGTGATCTGGGTTGGGAAGCCTGTTCCCAGTGCACATCCCCCACCGTGGCTCTCCTCATTACAGCTAGTTTGTCTAGCTCCTAGGACAAGATGTAAACTCCATAAGGACTGAGACCACATCTATTCCATCCCAGCAGAATATCTGGCACAGAACAGAAGCTTAATACTGTTCTGCCTATAAGTTTGTTGGATTAAGGAGTGAGGTAGAGGAGCCAGGTGAACTATCAGAGGGGATCCAAACAGCACCTTCCCTCATTATTCATCCCCTTCATTTCCATTTTCTCCACCTCTCTCCCAACCCACAGACCATCACATCCAGCACTTCTGACCCAGCTCCTCACCTGAATGACATGGTGAACCACACACCCATCATCATCAGAGTGATGCGGCGGTATTCTGGACCAAAACAAGAGAGGAAATTCCCCCAGACCTAGGCGGAATAGGACAAAGTCATACAGTGGCTGCCAGCCAGTAGTTCTAGCACCTCCAGATCCCAGCTTTTCTGCCCTACCAGCTCCCTCCAGTTCACGATCACCCCCACGCCCAGGCTCCAGCCCTGCCCTCCTTTCCACCTCTCCACCATCCCCGCCCCCATTACCTGCCCTCCCAGGCTCAAGGCCCGGACCCCCCAGCGCTGGTACCAAGCCCCTGTGTCGGACTGGATCTCAATCAACTCATCCTCCTGATGAATTGTCTTAATGTGGGTTACCTGGGGTCAAAATAAAGAGTGAGCAGTCACTTAGTCTGTACTTTGCAGCCCTTCCAAGTACCCCAGTTTATCCTGTGGTAGCAGAGTGGGAAATGGGAGGGAGACGTGATACCCTGAGAGATCCCACTGAGATCTCAGTGCGGCCTAGGAAGGTGGGCCTGAGTGGGGGGAGGAGTCCAGGGCGGGGCCAGGAGCAGGCACTCAGAGGACTGAGGGGAGGAGGACTGAGGGGAGGACGGTGGTTTACCGAGAAGACTCGCTCAGGATGCCCCTTGGCTCGCATGTTGGTGTCATGGACCTGCTTCAGCACCATCCAGGCCTCATCATGCTTCCCATTCTAGAGCCACAGAAACAACCCCCACATCCGTGTCAGCCCCTCCCTGACCCGGGGCCACAGACCCCCCTCTCTCAACCTGACCTAGGGGCACACCCACCAACCACTCCCAAAGAGCCCAAGGAGGAGCTCAGCAAGAGGTAACCAGGCCTGGACAAGAGTCAGGATCCCTTGACACAATGGAGAGAGAAACTGAAACCGAGGGAAATGAAGATGATGGGCGAGTATGTAGTCAGAGCAGGAGCATCCTCACCCTGCTGTGTCAGGATAAAGTGGGGGGAGGGTGGGCTGTAGGAGGGCCAGGGTCAGGACCCCTGCCTGCAAAACCCTAAGCCACCCATGGTGAAGCAGGTCCTCTGGTCCATGGAATTCCTGGTCCATGGAATTCCTCTGGAAATACATTCTAAGACAAAGGAAGTGAGATCAAGGCCCCCCAGACCTTGGACCCTGGGAAATGAAGGCTGCCATGTGGACCAGACCCAGCCCACGGTGGGTGTTTGAATGCAAGAGCCCCTGCTGCCCTCCCCTGAGCCCAGCCCCAGCCCCATTCACCTCCAGGAAGAAACGGGGGCTTTCAGGCTGTGTGGTCAGAGCCCCAATGGCAAACACAGAAGGGAAAGCGCAGACGAGGACAAAGACCCTCCAGCTGTGGAACTGGTAAGCAGACCCCATCTGAAAGCTCCACCCTGGCAAGGACAAAGTCACGGTGTCAGCAGAGAGGCCAGAAACTGTAGGGTCCTACCATAGAGAGCACAGGAGGAGAGAGTCTAGGGTACATTTTCTGAGGGCTGCTCACCATAGTGAGGGATGATGGCCCAGGCCATAGCAGCTGCGTACACTCCACCAATCATCCAAAACATGCAGAGCCAGCTCAAATGCTCCCCACGTTTCTCCTGTGCCAGAAACTCCGAGAAATAGGAGAAGACGATGGGGATGGACCCTCCGATCCTGGAGGGCATTGCAAGAATTCAGCGTTGGAAAATGGCTATATTCCTGATCCCATACCCCAGCGCTCTGGATTCCCAAGTCCCTTTCATCTTCTGAACCTTTTAAAGAAACTCCTTCTTACCACCATGCCCTATAAGCTCCCTCACCACCAGCCATCAGACACCCATCCTTGGGACCCTAGGAAACAGGCAGGCAGGTCTCAGGGAATGGGAAGGAACAAACGTTGAATCTTGAAGATGAGCCGATACTCACAGAAAAGAGGGGAAATCCCCAAAAGAAGACGAGCAAGAGGAATCTGAGGAAGCAGGCCAGAAGAGAGCTGGCAGACAATGCGGAGGGGACATGCAGGCGGCAGAGGAAGTGTGGAAGCTGGGCGGCTCAGGGCTGCAGAGTTCTGGCAGGTGTGGGTATGAACAAGGTTTGTTGTTGAATGCAGGAAATATTTATGTTCTGGGAAGGGGATAACCACAGTTACCCAGGGGTGAAGTTGAGCCCCACTGGGTCTCTTGAGGGAACCAGGCTCAGAATGGGACTAAAAGGTAGGGTGGAGGACTCGGAAGTGAACCAGATATGGAATGGCAATCTGGACAGACAGTAGACAGGTCCTGGACAGGGAGAAACTGGCCTGAAGGGAGAGGATTTCATTCATTCAGCTCACACATATTTGAGGTACAGCTGGTGTGCCTGGCACTATGCAGGGCCCTAGAAGTATAACAGCAACCAAGGCGCAGTCCTGCCTTCCAGGGGCTCATGAGGGGAACACTCACCCGACCCCAGAAAGTAGACGGCAGAAAAGGAAAGTGCCATAACCCTGGACGAAAGACGAGAAAAAGGCGAAGACACTGTTGACTGAGAGTGAGATGAGCAGACACTGTCTTCGACCCAGCCGATCAGCCAGCCCTCCCCAGAGGAAGGCTCCCACCATCATGCCCAGGTAGACAATGAGGCCTGAAGAGGGAGAGCAGAGGCAGAAGGGGTATGAGCAGACGCACTAAGGTTCTCCCACTCACCAGACATTTAAATGAGCTGAAACTGCAACAGCATGGACAGAGGATCTGAAGGACTTGTAGGAGCTAAGTCTGCCCAGAGAAGAGATCAAGTGAGAGAGGATGCATTACATGAGCAAAGATGGAAGGTCATCTCTGCAGCCTGGAGGGTCAAAGGCAGAGATGCAGACATGGGACAGCCCTAGAATTCTCCTTTCTTTCCCTCTCATTCCTTCTTGCTCGCTCTCACTCTCTTGCTGTCTCTGTCTCTCTCTCTCTCTCTCTCTCTCTCACACACACACACACACACACACACACACGCATACACAGTACCCCCATCTCTAGCTTGCCTGGAATGAGAAATGGATCTGCCTACATTCCCAGACCCTCCCAGGATCTCCTCTAGCCTCTCTAACTTGATGCCTTCCAAGTGGCAGGAGGTGTCTCACATGTTCTCTGGGAAAGAGGCTCCATTCCTTCAATCCTCCCAGGAAATCACACACACACAAAAGTGAAAGTGAAAATCGCTCAATTGTGTCCAACTCTTTGTGACCCCATGGACTGTAGCCCACAGACTCTTCTGTCCCTGGAATTTTCCAGGAAAGAATACCAGAGTGAGTTGCCATTTCCTTCTCCAGGGTAACTTCCCAACCCAGGGATCAAACACCAGTTTCCTGCATTACAGGCAGATTCTTTAGAGCCACCATGGAAGCCCACATATAAATCCATTTTTTATTCCTTCCAGTTCCAATACTTCTGGCTCCAAAACTCCCCTGTCCCTTTCTTCCTTCATAAAATCAGTTGGAATTGGTCTTAAAAGTTATCTACTCCAAACTCTGCATTTCACCCAGGCCCAAGTCTAGCCTGAGGGAGAAGGAAACTGCCCAAGATCTCGTGGCAACTTGGTGACAGAGCAAGACCTGATCCTTTTTGAGGGATCCCCTTCTAGGGGACTTCCTCCCTTGGGATCTCCATCAGGAAGGGCCATTAAAGACCACTCACTGGCCCCTGAACATTCCCAATGCTAACTGAGAGCAAGTGTGAACCGCTTCTCTGGCTGGATTCTTCCCAGCCCCCCACCACCCCAAAGTGACTCTCATTTAAATCAAGGAGTTTGGATACTGCCTTCTTGATCCCCCCAAAAGGGGAAATAATCAGGGTGACAAGAGGAAAGGCTTTGAAGAAACATTAATTGGGGGTCCATCCCACCACAGCCGTCTCCTACAGAACTAAGCAGACCACCCTACAACTACAGGCCCAAGACCCAGCCCATGTGCCTTTTCTCTTGCACAGGCAACCTCACCCTGACCCAACCTCCAGAAGAGGGTGTCAGGGTGGGGGGAGTGGAGGCGGAGAGCATGACAGAGGTGCCCTGAGCTCTCCCGGGGATATCTTGGGACCAGGATCCTCAGGAATGCAGTGGTAAGGTCAGGAGCAGTTCTCAGGCACGGAAAACTGTTTTCCAGAGTTTGGGGCGGGATGGGGCTGGAGCAAAACGTGTCTTACCCAGCATGCCTTTGTTGGAGTCAGACAGGCACATGTCTTTCTCAGCACTGGGCAGCACGAAGCCCACCACGAAGACCTCGACGCCATCGGCCATCAGTGCCAGACCAAGTACGAAATAGAGTGTCCACTGGAAGCGGCCGTGGCCGCACTCCCGTAGGATGGCTTCATACTGCTGGGCTAGTTCTTCCCGTTCTTTCCGCCGCTGTGCTTCTCCCCGTCCCCCCGGGGGACCCTCCCCATCACCCAGGCCCCCCCTCACTCCAGCCAGGGGTGCCCCATCTGCCATCCGCTCGCCTTTGCCCCCAGACTCTGCCCGGGGGATGCCCTGATATTCCCCCTCGTAGATCTCATCATCCTCATCGTGGCCCTCCGTAGCATCACTAGACGCGCCGCCTTCCTCCTCATCCTGGGCCCCTTCCCCTCGGTAATAGCCATCAGCAGGGGCGGGGAAGTCATCATCATCATCCTCCTCCTCAAAACGGGAGTAGGATCTCCGGGAATATTCGTCCTGGACTCTGTCCAGGCCCTTCACCACCTTCTTGGCTGCATGCTTCTTGACTTCCTTGGCAATGTCTTTGGCCCCGCGGATGAAAGCTGCCCGGTCTCTGAAACCCTCTTCCATGATGGGGCTTTGGGACTACTTCTCCGAATCTTCCCCCCTTCCTTATTCTGATTTTGCGCAAGGGCTCTTGGAGTCAGAAAGACTGCTTCCTGGAGTTACTTAGATGAAGTGTGTTTGAGTAACTCTGGGCACAGAATAGAATATAGGATCTGGCCAGTGAGTGTCTAGGAGGGGAAGGGC
>SJYV01004714.1:15946-137089 GCA_006410875.1 Neotragus pygmaeus
TGGGGGGTGGGGGGTGGAAGAAAAAAAGAGGATGGGGAGGGACTCGGGGCTCCGGGAGAGGCGGTGAGGGAGCTGGAGGGGCTGTCACAGGGGCAGCCCCTCCTAGTTAAAGACTAAAGGATCTAAGGAAAGTAATACTGATGTCAGGAAGGCAAGTGGGAAGACAGAAAGGGGGATGGTGAACCAGGCAGCCCCTTCCTCAGCGCCTCAGTCCCAGAATGGCAAGACCCACGAATGTTAGGGACTCACTCTGCCTTCAAATCGCGTCCCTTTCCCTTCCTCACTGTTCCCAGCCAACGTCCCAAATCTGGACTGCTCACACTCCAAGTTTACCTGGCTGTTTCAGAGGAAGCAAGAATAACAAAATGTGGTTTTAATCCTAAACTGCCAGAGAAGGAAACTCCTAGATCCTTGTTATCTCTTTCCAGAAATAGTCCAGACTATTTATTTCCAATCGGACCTCCTTGTCCTCCCTTCTGCTGGTGACAGCAGAGGTTGGAGAAGCTGCAGGGGTTTGACGGGCATGACCAATTGGGCATCTCCCCTTCCAATTATTTCCTTCTCGTTGTTGTTCTTTAGTCCCTAAGTCACTCTTCTTCTACCCCATAGACTAACTAGCCAGGCTCCTCTGTCCATGGGATTTCCCAGGCAAGACTGGAGTGGGTTGCCATTTCCTTTTCCAGAAGATCTTCCCGACCCCAGGGATCAACACTCATCTCCTGCATCTCCTTCATTGGCAGGTGGATTCTTTACCACTGAGCCACCAGGGAAGCACAGGTATTTGTTACAATTACTCAAAACAACAGTCTCCCGCAGTACTCTTCCCCACTTTCTCTTAACACACACACACACACACACACACACACACACACACACACACACAGACTCTTCTGCTTCCAGGGCAAGAACCAAGTGAACTGGTTTCAATTCTTTCCTCTATCTTTCCTTTGCCTCTGCATCAGTAACCCGGGCTTAGAGATCCAAGACATACCACTTGGTGAACATATTTGCTTCAGAGATGAGGGAAGCAGGGTACTTTGGAGATGCTCATAATGAATGTGAGTCTACCTATTCGAGGTAAGGACTGGGATTATTTGGACAGAGTACTGACCAGGGTTCTCACTTCCAATAAGCTGTGGGCCCTTGGTCAAGTTCTCTGTCTCTCTGAACCCCAGTTTTCTCATCTGGAAAATGAGGGGCTTAGGGTAGATGCATTGGATCTCTTATATTTAATAATGTATGATTCTGTTCTGTTAAGCACAGAGGTTTCAAAATGTTGGGATACGTTACATGGAGAGGGCTGGCAGCTGGGTGTTCCCAACCTCACAGGTGGCATTTGTGGTACTGAATTTATCACTGACAAAGATATGGGTCTCTGGAGTTTCACAAAGCTACATCTTGGAATACTGTTTTGTGCCAACAAGGTTTACAATTTACGAAAACAGAAAGCCATAATTCGTAAGTGTTAAGTTACAGAGAAAATTTTAACTGTCACTCACACTGAAGGAAAACTCATGTCTCCATGTCCAGCACATTCTCTCCCTTTAAACCAAGTCAACAATAATGTCAACATATAAATGCACATTGATATGACCAAAGAGGAGGAGTTGTATCTTTAATGGCATCTGGCCATCCCCAGCAAGGAGTCGTGCCAATGGGTTCAGAAAACTCTTCTTGGCTACGATTCTCCACCCCCCATCTCTACGCTGTGGGCAGCCTTGCCAATGCTCCTGGACTACTCTAACTCTCCTGGTTAAAGCACTCTTTCCAGGATGGCTCTTGGAAAGGCTGTGCCCACATGGGACTGAGGGACTCTCCCTTTACTAGCATTCACTGCTGACTTCTCTTCAGGGTGACATCTTCTTCATTTAAATATGTAAATATTTTCAACTAGGTTATAGCCAAGTTCTGCTGGCAGGGAGCCGTGTCTTCTCTTTAAGGTGACTTTGCATACTCTCTACTTAGCCATTACTTATCCATTTCTAAAATAGAAATCTTGTACTCTTAGAGGGAAAGGGTGGATATATTTTTCAAGTTCTGAGAAAAGATTTTATCATTTCTCCCTAGAACCAAGGACCCATGCACCTCACCAGCTACTCCTTCATGGGCCCCTTTTCTGGGTCCACTAACATTAAGTCTCCTAGGGGTTCAGTCCAGGGCCCTTCTCTGCTTCCACCTACTCTCTTTGTGATCACCTCAAGTAGATCCTTGACCTTAATGCTGTCTCTATGATATCAATTCCCACATTTCTATCTCCAAAGGTCCAGACCTCTCCACCAAGCCCAAACTCAAAACCGTCATCTGTCAATTCAACATCTCTCAATTCAACCATATGAATATCTAATAAGCATCTCAAACTTAACAGATCCTTAAACAAACTTCTGAACAAGTTCTTTCCCATCTCTTCACCAAGGTGTTCAGGCCAAAAACCTTACAGTTATCCTTTTTTCCTTTCTTTCTCTTATCCCTACATCAGCAAGTCTTGTTGGCCTTACCTTTAAAATATATTCTGTGTCTACCACTTCTCTACCCCTGCCGCCTAGTCTAAGCCACCATCATCTCTTATCTAAAACTACTGCAACAGCCTCCAAACTGGCTCCCCTACTTCCAATCTTGCTTATTAAAACCCATTATTCTCAGCAGTTAGGGTGATCCTTTAAAAACAAGTCAAATCTGATCCAACAAATACTCTCCCAAGAGAAATGAGTGCATATGTCCTACAAAAAAGATAGTACAAGATTTTCCACAGCAGCTCTATCCGTAATAGTCAAAAACTTCAAATGTCTGTCAGCCAAAGAATGGTTAAACTTGTATAAACCAATTGTGGTATATTTATATAGCAAATGTGTGCATGCTCAGCTGCTTCAATCATGTCCGATTCTTTGTGACTCCATGGACTGTAGCCCACCAGGCTGCTCTCTCCATGGGATTCTCCAGGTGAGAGTACTAAAGTGGGTTGCCATGCCCTCTTCCAGGAAATCTTCCCAACCAGGGATCAAACCCATGTCTCCTGCTTTGTAGGTGGATTCTTTACCGCTGAACCATTGGGGAAGCCCCCTATAGGGAATACTATTTTAAAAGACTGAACTACTGTATTTGTTGTTGTCAGTCGCCCAGTCATGTCTGACTCTTTGCGACCCCATGGGTATATAGCTGCATAAAATAGTATACAGCTGCATAAAAAGGTCTCACAAACAAAATACTAAGCAAAGAAGCCAGACAACCCCCCCCCAAAAAAAAGAGTACACACCTATGATTCCATTTACATAAAGTTCAAGAAAAAGCAAATTAAACAGTGAGAGAAAATAGTGGTCACATGGTGGGAATGTGCTACATTTTAACCTAAATGGTAGTGAAAAGGGTACATGCATATGTAAAAATCCTTAAATACTTAACAGAAATACTTAAATAATTTGTTTTATTTGTTTATGGATCTGTATAACTCAGACAGTAAAGAATCTGCCTGCAATGCAGGAGACCTGAAGTTTGATCCCTGGGTGGGGAAGATGCTCTGGAGAAGGGAATGGCAACCCACTCCAGTATTCTTGCTGGAGAATTCCATGGACAGAGGAGTCTGGTGGGTTACAGTCTGTGAGGTTACAGAGAGTCAGACACAACTGAGCAACAAACTCTACTACTGCTAAGGATTCTTTAAGTAAAAATATTGAAGATCTGTGTGTCTTTTTTAATGTTTATCTCTGATTTATTTATTTAGCTGTGCCGAGTCTTATTTGCTACATGCAGGATCTTAGATCTTCTTTGCAGCATGCAGGATCTTTAGTTGCGGCATGTGAACTTTTAGTTGCGGCATGTGGGATCTAGTTCCTGACCTGGGATTGAACCTTGGGCCCCCTGCATTGGGAGTCTAGAGTCTAAGCTACTGGACTACCAGGAAAGTCTTTTAGTCTAGACTTGTTCCTACCCCTCAGACTGCTCTTCTCCACAAATGGCTTCTATTGGGTGTGGGAAATAAGCCTGTGGAGCATGAGGTGATAAATGGGTGTACAGTAATGATGGCTGACATTGTTAGAGCAGTTACCTTACTTGGGCTCTTTTCTGACCACTTTACAACAATTAACTCACCCCACCTCCCCATTAACCTATGAAGTGATCACCATTTGCAGATGACATTGAGGCACTGATTGGTTAAGTAGTAACCTGATGAATCACACAACTCAGAAATGGCAAAACTAGGATAGGATTTAAACAAAGGCAGTATAGATGCAGAGTTCTTAATCTTTAAAAATGTATCCATCTTAGGTGTATAGTTCCATGTGTTTTAACGAATATATATTTCCCTGTAAGCATCCTTCTGATCAAGAACATTGCCCCTAAAATTTCCGTTGTGCCATTCTGAAGTTAATCTCCCCATCCTTGGCAACCACTGATCTCCTTTCTGTCACCATAGATTAGACTTGTCTATTCTAGAGCTTCATATAAGTAGGTTCATACAGTATATAGGTCTCTGGCTTCATAGCTCTAGGTTTCAGAGTTTTCCAAGGTTTTAAATCACGGCCTTAAACTACTTTCTGGTGTAACTTCTTTCCCCACTTATCCATCAAATTGGCTCTTCTTCAGGACTTCCCTGGTGGTCCAGTGGTTAAGACTGCACTGCCACTGCACGGGCCATGAATTTATCCTTGGTTGGGAACTAAAGATCCTTCATGCCAAGCACATAGCATGTCAAAAAAATATTTTTGAATATTGACTACTCCTCAACATCAGGCACCCACCTATATCCTATCACTACTTATTATCTACTCCACTTCATGCACATGAGATTGTCAGGATGGGGAGCTAAAGAGGGATATAAGAGGGTCAATATCAGCCTCTCTAAGATACCATAAGTGGCTTCCCTTGTGGCTCAGATGGTAAAGCGTCTGCCTACAATGCGGGAGACCAGGGTTTGATCCCTGGGTCGGGAAGATCTCCTGGAGAAGGAAACAGCAACCCACTCCAGTATTCTTGCCTGAAAAATCCCATGGACGGAGGAGCCTGGTAGGCTATAGTCTATGGGGTCGCAAAGAAGATACCATAAAGTTCCAATGAGAGACGCTAACAAGTGAAGCATCAAAATTCCTATCCTCAAAGAGCTTTTAATCCAATTAGAGAAGGGATAGCTTATATAGAAACCCAATAAGTCACAAGGCAAAACATTCATTCATTCAACATGTATTTATTCAGTAAATACAATCATATAATGTGACTAAGCAGTTGGCTACGGAGTTCAGTTCAGTTTAGTCGCTCAGTCATGTCTGATTCTTTGTGACCCCATGAACCACAGCACGNTGGGTGTACAGTAATGATGGCTGACATTGTTAGAGCAGTTACCTTACTTGGGCTCTTTTCTGACCACTTTACAACAATTAACTCACCCCACCTCCCCATTAACCTATGAAGTGATCACCATTTGCAGATGACATTGAGGCACTGATTGGTTAAGTAGTAACCTGATGAATCACACAACTCAGAAATGGCAAAACTAGGATAGGATTTAAACAAAGGCAGTATAGATGCAGAGTTCTTAATCTTTAAAAATGTATCCATCTTAGGTGTATAGTTCCATGTGTTTTAACGAATATATATTTCCCTGTAAGCATCCTTCTGATCAAGAACATTGCCCCTAAAATTTCCGTTGTGCCATTCTGAAGTTAATCTCCCCATCCTTGGCAACCACTGATCTCCTTTCTGTCACCATAGATTAGACTTGTCTATTCTAGAGCTTCATATAAGTAGGTTCATACAGTATATAGGTCTCTGGCTTCATAGCTCTAGGTTTCAGAGTTTTCCAAGGTTTTAAATCACGGCCTTAAACTACTTTCTGGTGTAACTTCTTTCCCCACTTATCCATCAAATTGGCTCTTCTTCAGGACTTCCCTGGTGGTCCAGTGGTTAAGACTGCACTGCCACTGCACGGGCCATGAATTTATCCTTGGTTGGGAACTAAAGATCCTTCATGCCAAGCACATAGCATGTCAAAAAAATATTTTTGAATATTGACTACTCCTCAACATCAGGCACCCACCTATATCCTATCACTACTTATTATCTACTCCACTTCATGCACATGAGATTGTCAGGATGGGGAGCATAAAGAGGGATATAAGAGGGTCAATATCAGCCTCTCTAAGATACCATAAGTGGCTTCCCTTGTGGCTCAGATGGTAAAGCGTCTGCCTACAATGCGGGAGACCAGGGTTTGATCCCTGGGTCGGGAAGATCTCCTGGAGAAGGAAACAGCAACCCACTCCAGTATTCTTGCCTGAAAAATCCCATGGACGGAGGAGCCTGGTAGGCTATAGTCTATGGGGTCGCAAAGAAGATACCATAAAGTTCCAATGAGAGACGCTAACAAGTGAAGCATCAAAATTCCTATCCTCAAAGAGCTTTTAATCCAATTAGAGAAGGGATAGCTTATATAGAAACCCAATAAGTCACAAGGCAAAACATTCATTCATTCAACATGTATTTATTCAGTAAATACAATCATATAATGTGACTAAGCAGTTGGCTACGGAGTTCAGTTCAGTTTAGTCGCTCAGTCATGTCTGATTCTTTGTGACCCCATGAACCACAGCACGCCAGGCCTCCCTGTCCAACACCAACTCCCAGAGTCCACCCAAACCCATGTCCATTGAGTCGGTGATGCCACCCAACCATCTCATGTTCTGTCATCCCCTTCTCCTTCTGCCCTCAATCTTTCCCAGCATCAGGATCTTTTCCAATGAGTCAGCTCTTCACATCAGGTGGCTAAAGAACTGGAGTTTCAGCTTCAACATCAGTCCTTCCAATGAACACCCAGGACTGATCTCTTTTAGGATGGACTGGTTGGATCTCCTTGCAGTCCAAGGGACTCTCTAGAGTCTTCTCCAACACAATTCAAAAACATCAGTTCTTCTGCACTCAGCTTTCTTTATAGTCCAACTCTCACATCCATTACTTGACCACTGGAAAAACCAGAGCCTTGACTAGGTGGACCTTTGTTGACAAAGTAATGTCTCTGTTTTTTAAAATGCTGTGTAGGTTGGTCATAACTTTCCTTCCAAGGAGTAAGCATCTTTTAATTTCATGTCTGCAATCACCATCTGCAGTGATTTGGGGCCCCGAAAAAGTCAGCCACTGTTTCCACTGCTTCCCCATCTATTTGCCATAAAGTGATGGGACTGGATGCCATGATCTTAGTTTTCCGAATGTTAAGCTTTAAGCCAAGTTTTTCACTCTCCTCTTTCATCAAGAGGCTCTTTAGTTCTTCTTCACTTCCTGCCATAAGGGTGGTATCATCTGGGTATCTGAGGTTATTGATATTTCTCCCGGCAATCTTGATTCCAGCTTGTACTTCCTCCAGCCCAGCATTTCTCATGATGTACTCTGCATGTAAGTTAAATAAGCAGGGTGACAATATACAGCCTTGACATCCTCCTTTTCCTATTTGGAACCAGTCTGTTGTTCCATGTCCAGTTCTAACTATTGCTTCCTGACCTGCATACAGACAGATCTTATTTCAATTACTACATCTACCGCTTCTTGGCATGTGACCTTGGTCAAGGAACTTAATGTCAGCTTCCCCATCTTAAAATTAGTGTAAAAGCAAAATCTAAAACCATAAAAGTAAAATCTACCTAAGGCATTGTTTTAAAGATTAATTGAGATAATAAAGAATCTGTCTGCAATGCTGGAGACTAGGGTTCAATCCCTGGATCAGGAAGATCCCCTGGAAAAGGAAATGGTAACCCACTTTAGTATTCCTGCTTTGCGAATCCCATGGAAATCCCATGGCAGGCTATGGTCCATGGGAACTCAAGAGTTCATGACTTAACAACTAAACCACCACCACTACCATTTTTACAATGATTATATATATTAGACAGCTTTCAGCACTCTCGGGGGATACAGATTAATAGAAAGAAAATCATTAAGGATTCTTAAGGGATTCAGTTTAGTGCAGGGATACTTAGATTGGGATCCAGGAAACTTCTGGAATTTTTGCTTCAGGATATTGGGTAAATATGCATGCATGCATTTTTTTCTTGGATAGGGTCCATAGTTTTGTCATATTCTCAAAGGACTGTCCCATGGCCTACAAACATTAAGGATCCATGGCCTAGAGCCTGCATTGTCAATGGGAGTAGTATTGCCCCCCTCCCAAGAAGTCAAAAATTGGTACAGGGATGAGAATCTTAGATGTTACGTTTATGTCCTTCCAAAGGGCCATAGTACATATACAGATATAACAGCATATCAGTGATATCAAAATTTCATGCATGGAGGAGGGCAATTACAAAAAAATGTCAGAAGGTGCATGAAAACTAAAAAACCAACAGATATGTGAACTGAAATAGCAAGGCGTACTCTGTTCAGAGAACTGCTGAGCAAAAATGGCAACCCACTCCAGTGTTCTTGCCTGGAGAATCTCAAGGACGGGGGAGCCTGGTGGGCTGCTGTCTATCGGGTCACACAGAGTAGGACATGACTGAAGCAACTTAGAAGCAGCAGAGTCTGAAATGGAGAAGGCAATGGCACCCCACTCCAGTACTCTTGCCTGGAAAATGCTATGGATGGAGGAGCCTGGTGGGCTGCAGTCCATGGGGTCGCTAAGGGTCGGACACAACTGATCAACTTAACTTTCATTTTTCACTTTCATGCATTGGAGAAGGAAATGGCAACCCACTCCAGTGTTCTTGCCTAGAGAAACCCAGGGATGGGAGAGCCTGGTGGGCTGCCATCTGTGGGGTCGCACAGAGTCGGACACGACTGAAGCGACTTAGCAGCAGCAGCAGAGTCTGAAAGAACCAGAGGGTGGAGAGATAAAGGAGAGTTTAGGGGAGTCAAACTTAATAACTAGAGGAGAAACTCAGGAATCACTGAATGAATAAAAGCTCAGAGATTCTGAGAATAAATGCCTGAGAAAACAGTGGTTTGAATAAAGCCAGTGGGGAATTCAGCAAAGGCACTAATTTACTCTATGACAGTGTGAATTCATCAACATATCAGAAAACAGCCAGAAATGCCTCATAGGAGGAGTTCCCTGGTGGCCTAGTGGTTAGGATTATAAGCTTTCACTGCTGCAGCCCAGGTTCAATCTCCAATCGAGGAAGTGAGATCTCAGAAGAATCCATTCATTTGATAGATAACCTGAAGGCAGAAAGCACACAGAGACTGAGACAAAGCTTCCCAACACCAGGAGATGCTCCAGTGTTGGCCTCTGGTGTGTGGGGCCAGGATCCAGCTGCTAGCTATGCCAGGTTCCAAGCGTTTCTGGGACCTCAGTTTATGACCACATATAGCATAACTCTGCTTGAAATTAAGGTGGTCAGTTCGTCCCCTTGTGACTCAGAAGCCTGGTATCCAGTCATGATGTGAAATACCGTGTCTAATCTTCCCCCAAGTTTTTAGTTTGGCCAATGTAAGTGCTGCATGCAGGCTCTTAGTTCCGCGAGCAGGGATGAAACCTGTACACCCTGCAGTGGAAGCACACACTCTTAACCACTGGATCGCCAGAGAAGTCCTTCCCCCAAACTTTTGGCACATGTAATCAGATATCCATTAGATGACTCAACCTGCACACCTTCCAACACACTACAGTCAACATACCCAAAATTGTGCTTATCATCTTTATCCTGCTTCCCCAAGTTCTTCCTGCTGCATACTCTCATCTTTGATTCCACTCTTCCCTTCATTCATTGTACTCAATCTAATACCAAGTCCTAACTTGCCTTTTAAATATCTCCCCACTGGAGGCTTCCCAGTGGTAAAGTGGCAGAGTCCACCTGCCAATGCAGGAGACACAGGAGATGCTGGTTCGATCCCTGGGTTGGGAAGATCCCCTGGAGGAGGAAATGACAACCCACTCCAGTATTCTTGCCTGGGAAATCCCATTGACAGAGGAACCTATAGTTCTTAAGCCAATTGTCTAAAGCCTGAAGCATCCTATCTGTGCGCTGTTTGAAATGGTTCTCTGTGCAACAACGTGAGAAGGGCTGAGAACTAATCTTTGGGCACTCCCTGACTGGTTCTGACCTCATCCTGCCTCCAGCACTGAACAGCTTTAGCTTTAGCACATTATATACTATTCTACTTATCCGTCTCTTACTTCTGCTCAGAACCATCTCACAGATCTGGAATGAGTTTCCCTTCATCTTAGTCTGAGAAGCTTCTAACCTTCAAGATCATTCAACGATCATTTTCCCAGGAAGTTTTCTTGGACTTTCAGGCCAGGTTGGATACCCTTCCTTACGCTCTCAAAATATTTTGTTTCATAATAATCTCTTATGTATCAGTCTACTGCCCTAGTGGCTCAGATGGTAGAGACTGCCTGCAATGTGGGAGACCCAGGTTTGATCCCTGGATTGGGAGGATGCCCTGGAGAAGGAAATGGCAACCCACTCCAGTGTTCTTGCCTGGAGAATTCCATGGTCCGAGACGCCTTGTGGGCTATGATCCATGGGGACACAAAGAGTCAGACACAAGTGAGCGACTAACACTTTCACATCCCCCTGATAATGATCAGACAGAACTGCCCTGCTCATCTTTGTATCTGCAGTGGCCACCAGCAGAGTCCTTATGTGTACTATGTTACGTGAATGAGAATGACACAAAAGAACAAGAGGGCCAGACTTACCTTTTCTTGCCTGGAGTTTAAGAAAGTTTGTGGTTACATAAGCCATAAACAGCTTTGGAGAAGAGGATGATATAACAGGATTAAATGTGGCAAAGGAAAGAATAGGCCATTGGATTTGATCTAGTTACTTAAAGACTGAGCACAGATTTAAATATGATGGAAATCAGGTTTGGAAGGCCTGAGGAGAAAATAAATAGGAATAAGATACAAATCCCTTACCCAAGATATTTGGCAGTATAAAGAACAAAAGAAAATGAAGGATTACTGAGTTCCTATAGTCCCATTGCAATTACTTTGCTACCATTTAAGATACACGGTTCCACAATAACATAGTATGCTTGAGAGATCCAGTTTCCCTCCATATTCCTTCCCTACCCCCAGTGGGTATCAATTTCCAATAGTTTATGGTTTATCCTTCCTTTTTCTGGCCATGTAGCATGTGGGATCTTAGCTCTCCGACCAGGGATTGGATCTGTGGCCCTTGCAATAAAAGCAGAGTCTTAACCTCTGGAGCTCCAGGGAAACCCTATCCTTTCGTTTTTAAAATAGAGAAAAATGTATAACATACATTATGTGTCACCCTTTAGATAAGAAAGCACATTACACATTCTGTTCTACATGCCACTTTCTTCACTTAATATAGCCTCGTGATCTCTTCAATCTGTGTGTAGTCTCCCTCATTCCTTTTTACTGCTGCTTAGTATCCTATTGTGTAGATTTACCAGTTTATTCAACCAGTCCCCTACTGACTGATATGAGAGTTGTTTCCAATCTGTTATTACAAATAGTGCTGCAATGAATAGCTTTGTGCATGTTACTTCCTATTTTTATTTCCAGGAACTTTACTTCTGTTCTAACTTACTACTCACAATAACTCTATGTCATAGATTCTGGGTCTTCATCTTATGTATAACTTTGATGTAATGAATCAAGTGCTGCAGTACACAGCAGTCCAGCATTTGCAATAGCACATTATAGAGTAGGTCTTTAAAACTTGGAATAAACACCCTCACTCCTACCTTACCGTTCTTCTCCCAATATACGGACATCTCTTCTCAGAGAAAAAGAAGTTATTCTGTCAAGTTAAGCACCACAAACGATAAACAAGTTTAGTTTAATTTTCTCTGGGTATTTGTAAAACACTTAGGGCCAACACAGGAAAAAATAAAATAAAATAAAGCCTCCTGTGAAAAAATTACACTTACAAAAGAAAGACCTGAGAGGAATTAGAGCCTTAGCCCCTCGGAGCTATAGCAACTCTGATTGGTCCAAGGAAGTGAATAGATATTGGGAGGCTACAACAGGAGAAAAAACAATGAGAAATCACTGAGGGAGAGGGCCTCGAAGTGGGCCTCGAGGGGGCACTGGAGGTCGGGGAGTGGGTCTGGGTGGAGGGAGGGGCCCCCGCTGGTAGCCGTAGGGTGGAGGTCGTGGAGGGCCAGTGTATCCATGAGGAGGCATCAGTGGAGGAGGTCCACGCATACCGTGCGGAGGCATAGGACCTGGGTGACCTGCAGGTGAAAAAGGAAAACTAAGTAAAAACAAGGAATAGGAGACAGTTCATATTGGGACAATGTAAGGAGAGGATACACTGGGAAATAGTGAAAAGAAAGAGAAGAGAAGAAAGTGCAGGGGATAAGAGGTGTGACAAAACAAGCTGCAAGAACAATATGTGAGGATGAAGGAGGTAGCTAAAGACTACTCACCCATGGGAGAGCCAAACGGAGGCCCTCGGGGGGGCATGCCCATTGGAGGAGGTCCAGGATGAGGCATTCCAGGTGGTGGTCGGGGTGGCGGCTGCCCCCCAGAGCCAGGCGGCCCAGCATGGGGGTGCCCTAAGCCATGAGGGCCATGGTGGGCCAGCTGCATCTGAGACATCCCTATGAGAACAAAACAAGACATAATGAGAAATGAGACAAAAGGAAGTTAGACAGGAGGGCAAAGAAAACAAAACAGAGAAGAAAATGAAGAAAGTGACATCAGATAGAATACAGAAATTAAAGCTGGTAAAAAGTGCCCTTATCTTTGACTCCATCCCAAGAGAATAAATCAACCAACTACCGAACAGCTCCCCAGTCCCTGAAGCCCATTCACTCCTTCCATGATTTAGGCATTCTAACAGTGCTGCAGAATGGCGTGATTATTCTACTGAATAGAATCTGGGAAGATAAGAGAGACACTGTCACAGCAAAGATCTAATTCTAAAGGATGAACAGGAATTTTTCAGGTGGACAACAGAGTGAGAAAAGAACATTCCAGGCAGAAAAAAAAAATCAGCAGGTACAAAGCATGGATGTGATCAACAGCACAGTATGTTAAAGGAAACTCAGTAGAACAGCTTGCAGTCATGGGAGTAACGGGCAGGAGCCAGATTGTGCAAAGCCTAGAATGCTATGATAGTGAGTTTGGGTTTCACTCTGTTAAGTAAAAGGGAGCAACAGAAAAACTTTGAGCAAAGGTGTGTGAATATCTGTACTTAAAAAAATTACCCTGAGATAGTCAATCAAAGTAGAGATAATTAGAGTCAAAGTGTCAGTTAGGGTATTACTAAAATAAATTAGGTGTGAAATAATGAGGATAGGAGAGCCTGGGCTTCCCAGGTGGCGCTAGTGGTAAAGAACCAATGCAGAGAGCCTGTTGTTCTCTTTGGTAAAACTTAAACAAGAAATGAAGACAGCATGATGGTTGTTAAAATAAACAGTAAAGTACCTTGCATGTTTTTTCCTAAAAGAATGTCTGAAAGAAAGGAGAGCTTGGGCACTATCTATTATTGTTAAAGGACAAAGAACAGCAGCATTAAGTACTGACAGAGCTCCTCTTCCAAGCTCATCCCTCTCCTTCCCAGCAAAGAACACCCACCTGGATGGGGCATCCCACCCGGTGGGAATGGGTGAGGATGTGAGTGTCCATGTCCAGGATGCCCAGCCCCTGGGGTTCCCGCTGATGGGGGGCCATGTCCTCCAGCCCCAGGAGGCATAGGTGGTGGTGGCATGGCTGGGGGTATCCCGGGAGGAAGGGCTCCAGGAGGCGGTACTGGAGGTGGGAAGGAGCCAGGAGGAGGCATGCCTATAGAGAAAACGGAAAAACAGTTTATGATAGTGAGCAGAGAGTGCCTTTAGAGAGTCTGTTCCACCCTGGCCTCTCCAGGCAGAATGAGCTCTTTTCCCCTCCTCCCAGCTCTCTAAAGTCAGAAGCAACATTAAGTGACTCGAACAACAACCTTCTGGAGAAAACTCAACAACTTTCTTCCCATCACAATCATCATCCCTCAACCCCTTTCTCATCACCTAATGACTCATGTCCCCTCCTTGCCAGGTTCTTTTTCCTTCTTCCTGGCCCCACCCTTCCCAACCCAAAACAAACATTTTTTATCAAAAGCTTTACCTGGTGGAGGAAGCCCAGATCCCAATGATGATACCACAGGATTGGGAGCAGATGGTGGAGGGGGTGCATCTGCAAATAGCTGATGAGGGCGGTCAGCCTGGGAGAGTGGGTTCTGTGCTGCCAGGAGTCTTTCAGCAGCTGAGCCATGGCGCTCACCCTTGGAGTCCTTCTTGAATGCGTAGGACACAGTGATTGGGCGGTTACAGAGGTACTGCCCATTCATGGCCTCAATCGCTGCATCCGAAGCATCAAATGAAGCAAAATTAATAAAGGCATAACCTTTGGAGTTGCCTGTGTCAGGGTCCCGCATAATCTTAGGGGTTTGTAAGATGACCCCAAAGGCGCTAAAAGTATCATAAAGCAACTTCTCATCAATCTCTGGGTCCAGGTTCCCAATAAAAATGTTGGCCCCCACATCCAGGTTTTTGTTGTGAGCGGATGCCTTGTTCACCCGTATTGGCTTCCCATAGAGTTTGATCATGTTCATGATCTTAATGGCATAGTCAGCATCTTCCTCACTCAAGAATTCCACAAAGCCATAGCCTGGGGAAGTGGAAAAGATGAGGTTAGCAACTGAAATGATTTAAAAACGAGTTTATAACTCATTTGCCTTCTAAAGCACAAAGGATAAGAAATGATAATCCCAACTTCAATTGAGAATGGTTCCAGAAACAAAATCTTTAGTTTGCTCACTCCAAAACGCTTAATATCACTGGAGACCTCCAGGAGCAGTCTGTCCCCTCCATACGTAACTGCAATTTTTGCCGTGTACTCACCTTGGTGCTGACCAGTGACTCTATCTTTTGGCATGTGCGTGTTCACTACTGGTCCTGCCTGGAGAAATAGTTCCCACAGCAGTGGTTCGCTAACCTTCTCATCGAGGCCCCCCACGTACACAGTGGCATCTGGAAGACAAGATTAAGAGGTGAGGACAGAGATGAGGAGAAATAGGGAGGTAACGGGAACATGAAGATGGAACCCAGGCGGAGGAAGTGGGGGTGGAGATGGGGTAGAAAAGAGAAAAAACAAAAAGACGTTAGATTAAGCTTTTAGAAGCTCCTCCTTTCCAGAAAGTAGACCATCTTAAGTCTAATTTAAAGTTACGGTGCAAGTTCACTCTGTAACTTTTCTTTTTCTTTTTTTTTGTTTTGAGTGGGAAGGCAGCAGAGGATTGGACACAGCACCACAACCACAGGCCTCAAGCCTGTCAATCCCGTCCCCATAAGGCATCGGGACCAGTCTCGCGCCTTTCGGAAAGGCAAAATCTCCCGCCCCAGCGGAAACATTGCTGGGCCTAGTCGCGGTCCCTCAAACCCCCAGAGTCCATTCTGGGTTCGTCCCCTCCAATCACCCTGGTTTCGCTCGGAGATCGGCCCGGCCGCCATGGCGAAAGCGCTCCCGCCGTCTCCAGGCAGCGATCCCGCCCCCTGACCTCAGTCACTGCTTCCACTTCCGAGGCGAAGGCTGACGTGAGGTGGTGGGCGGGGCCGCGGTAGGGGAGGAGCCGGAAGCGGCCTCGGCCATCTTAGGAGACGCTGAGACTGGAAGCGGCTAAAGTAGTGGTTCGCTTCAGTCCACGGTCCCGTGCAGAAGTGCTACTATGAGTGGACGCGGCGGGGAACGTGAAAAGGAAACGTTCTGTCTCTTTTAAGGCAGTGTTAGAAGTTAAGGGATCACATTGCTCCCGAAAATGTCACTTCAAAAACTAGGAGAACAAAACTTTAGTTTTCATGTGTTTTGTAGCCTTTTTCCCCTTGTGCAGAGGAACCCGTCAACGCAAGGCGTGGGAACAACCGTCCTTCCCAACCTGCAGTCCTTGAACAGATGCGACCTCACAGCCCGGGCCTGGGCTTGAGGTTTTTCCTTTTTCCTCAGGGAGGGAATTGTGGAATGTCTGAGCTCGCCTAGTCACTGCATAGGAGGGGGGAACCTGAGGCTCGGAGGTGGGGTGGTACCGAAGTTTACGGGGGTTTGGTACTGAAGCCCAGAGGCCTCGGCCTCGACCTCCAGAGCACACCCTGAACTCCAGGAACATCTGGGTGTGCCTTTGCCCCGTCTGCAGGGAAGAGAGGACCTTAAATTGTGAATCCTGCAGCGCCTCACGCAACCCAGCCCCTTGCTTGCTTAGCAGTAATATAGTCAGTACCGTCCCTTCGTGGGCCAAATTCCTTTCTCTCCTCTCCCACCACTCCCTTACTTAAGGTTCCTTTAATCAGACACAAACAGTGCCAGCGGTGTGTATAAATATTGTGCTTTAATGAACTTAAATAGAAATGTCACGACGAAAATATATAATTGGAAGAGATAGGGTGTCCCGTGTATATTCCATACCCACAGAAAACTCTAAGGGAAGAAATAGAAATTGGAATGAAAGCAGCAGCAAGAGGAGGTGAGAAGGAGGTCTGTAGGCCATCTTGTTGGCACTGATAAACAGTATATCTGATTATCACAATTTACCAGTGCAATATCCAAAATTTCCATCCCAAAGACATGGAATTGCCCTGAAAAAGAGAAGCAGTCTTCTGGATTGTTTCTGTTTCTTAATTCTGAAAATGATAAGAACTGTTTAAACCAAACAAGGCAGGATAAGAGTTGGATAAGGTTAGCACCACTCATCTTCAACAGAAACTCAGGTCAGTGATCTTGTTTATGAAAGCTGAGGCAGCAAGACCAGATAAGAAAAACCGAAGGATTAGACAAAACTCTCCCTCACCCCAGACCACCCTCTGCCCTGCCCATGAGAAAGCCAGCAATTTCAATGGGATTGGGAGAGAATGGTATTTGGGTTTCTTTTCTTGGAGTGATCCTCGGGAGATATTCGTGGTGTCCATTTCCTTAATAACTCCTGAAGATGGGATAGCTCTTCCTGAAGACCAGAGATTGTGGGAGCTGAGAGGCCCATCTGGGAAGAGAGTGAAGCGAGGCAGAGAGGATCCTTAATTCTCTTAGTTCCCTTTCCCCCTCCAACTGTGCCCTAGGTTCCACTTGATATAAGCCAGAAGCAGTTTTCCCATACTCCCAAATCTATCCACTTTGATACCAATAGGAATGGTATCTCACTTTCCAGTCCCCCAAACCCTTGCCCTTCTGCCTCCTGGAAACATCTGGTCTCTCCTAGAACATCTGGTTCAGCAGTCAGACCCCTTCTCCCACTCCCAATTTTTGTCTTCCCTTCTCACCTGGACCTCAGGCCTTCCCCTCAGGTAGCAGCGTCTCCAGAGCCTGATCTGGGGTCCCAGACATCCAGGCAGCAGCAGGCCTGGGGGTAAAGGGCAAGCTCCCCAGTGTGAGGGGAGCCCCCACTCCTGATCAGCCAGGCTTTCAGAAGAGATAGCAGGTCGAGGGAGCCAACGAGAAGAGACTGCCAGCAGGGAGGGACTGTCCCGCCAAGGACAGAGTTGATTCAGGGGTGTCAGGGCCCCTCTAGAGAAGAGCCACACGGAACTGGGGGGCCCAGGAACCATGAAGCTTGGCTAAGGAGGAACAGGAAATCAACTGCCAACCTAGAAACCTGATGACCCTCAGTTTCCCAAAATGGTCATGAAGGAATATCCAGCTGTCACCCACTGCACACTGTACCAGTGATCAAACTACAAGCCTCCCCCTGAGAACACTTTATCTGCTCTCCTTATTAGACTTCAAACTAGGCCTCAGGACTGATTAAAGTTGATTTTAGGGAAACATAAAAATGTGTGCATGAGACAGGAAGACTAATAAGGATGAGGAGGACCAAAAAAGATGCCATTTGTGATTTCTAGGATTTCTGTCTTCCTGGGGACAGTTAGGACTATAAATGACACCAGATGGGGAATGAGGAACTCAGACACTATCACTTCTCCTCATCTAGTAGGATGAGCCTGTGAAAAAAATCAAAGGAATTAAGGAACTTCAGACACTTTACCTGCTGTCTAGGGAGCCAGGAATCTGGGCAGTGTTCTGGGTCATAGCCAGGATTACGGAATTGTAGTATTTGTTTATTGCTATAGCGTAAATTCCAGTCCCAGACAGATAGCTGTGGGTTAATAGAGTTCCCAGCCCCTGGGAACCCAGGGGTATAGACTTGTGTATAGTTGTTGAACTAGATAGAGGAAACAAGAAGAGGAAGGTTAAACAAAAATATATAATCCTCCCCAGTTTAGAGATAAATCATGAAACTCATCTTATTCTAAGAATCAGATGTAAGGCTTCCCTGGTGGCTCAGTGGTAAAGAATCCACCTGCCAGTGCAAGAAGCACAGGTTCAATCCCTGGTCCAGGAAGATCTCATCTACCTTGGANAACAGTTGCAGACTGTTAAAGCGGAGGCTGACAGGAGGAATTTCCCACCAGAGCATGAACCCCATCACCTGCAGACCACCCCGTGGCTGCCAAACATGTTCTTCATCACCAGGGAGAAAACAAAGATAAGACCCCTTTTCTTTGGGCTTCCAGCATGAGTATGTCTACGGTGGCTACTGATTTTGGAGAAACATCAAGAGATGAGGCTAAAATTTCTATTCTAAGGACAAAGGCAAAAATGGGATCGGGGGAGTGCAGAGCCCACTGACCTCGGGGGTCACGGTGCTGAGATGAGTCACGAGGGCGGGCACGGACACGATGTGGATGAGGAACGGCCGGATCAGATTGTCTGAAAATTGTGCGGCAAGCACGGGGCTAGACACAGACAGATCACCTCACTCAGGAGGACTATACTGCAAACCTGGAACAAAAGAACAATCCCACCAACACCCCCAAATCCCTTGAAGGTATACTTCACAGGACTTCAAGGAAGACTGGACGCGAAATGGGCCATCCCCTAGGGGAAGGGTTGAATCAGTGATGGCTTATGATATAGCTATGAAAAATCAATTCACTGAAGTTTTACTGACATGAGAGAATCCTCAGGCTTTAATTGACTCAAAAAAGGCAGGATNCTTCACAGGACTTCAAGGAAGACTGGACGCGAAATGGGCCATCCCCTAGGGGAAGGGTTGAATCAGTGATGGCTTATGATGTAGCTATGAAAAATCAATTCACTGAAGTTTTACTGACATGAGAGAATCCTCAGGCTTTAATTGACTCAAAAAAGGCAGGATAAGGAACTATACACGTGGGAAAGCAGGGGGGAGTAGTGACAGGAAAGGAAGCAGAGAGGGGCTCCTGGGCTGCCAGCGCTGTGACGCTGACAGGGGTGTGTTTGCTGCGTGCTAAGTCACCAACAGGGATTCCCAGCTGGCTCAGGGGTAAAGAACTCATCTGCCATCGCAGGAGAACACCCCCAGGTTCGATCCCTGGGGGTCGGGAAGATTCCTTGGAGAAGGAAACGGCAACCTACTCCACTTATTCCTGCCTGGGAAATCCCATGGACAGAGGAGCCTGGCAGGTTACAATCTGTGGGGTCACAAAGAGTCGGATACGACTTAGTGACCGAGAATGCACACAATTTTAATGAGAATAAATAAAAGTATTGATTCCATGCAAAGATGGCAATTTTGGATACAGTGGTTTAAATAAACTGCGTCACTAATCTCCCCTTTATTTGGACTTTATTTACATAGAGTTCTCATCAGATAGAGCAGCCCTGTCCAACTGAACCTCCTGTGATGATGGGAATGTTCCTTAGTTGTGCTGTCAACATGGGTTTCACTAGTCACCTGTGGTCTCTGAGCCACCTGAAATGTGGCTAATGAAATCGAGGAACTGAATTCTTAATTGCGTTTAATTTTAATAAGTTTCCATTTGGAACAGTCCCATGTGGCTAGTTAAGTGGTAAACACAGTCCAGACCAGGTTGGCAAACTGTTGCCCACAGGTCAAAACCTGCCCACTGCTGATTTCTGTACTAGAGTTTCCTGGGAACACAGAGCCGCCTGGCAGCAGCAGCAGAGCAGCTGTGACAGAAGATCTGAGACACTCGCCAGCTGCCCTTCTTCAGAAGGAGTGCGCAGCAGAAGGTGCCTTCAGGAGCACGCCAGCCCCTCAGCTGCAGCTCCCTACTTACCGCATCGCTAGGGAAAAGGCGGCCGTTAACGTGCCTTTGGACAGACAAGGCCGGGGTCTCGCCAGGCCACGGGTTAGCAGGATCTGAAAAGAACACCGTAACTGGTCAGGGCGTGATGCCAACTTTATATTCACGTGTACATAGAAAAGGTACAGTGAGTGCCTCAGATTAAAAAAAAACAACTGTATTAGGATGTTTCTAAAAAAATGAAAGAAAAGTAATGGGTATGGAGGTCTGATCTGTCCCGCTCTACTTTAAGTATTACTCTTAAGCTTTTAAGAATAATAACTAAAAAAATATTAACAGCTGATAGAAAGAACACCAGATTTAAGATCTCAATTATTTTAGAAGCAGTTCGGAGTTAGGGTGTGAAGCAGAAGCTGCCACTGAGAGGAGCTGTGGAGAATCCACCCTGGGCCACCATGGTGCTTCGCAGGGCTATCGTGAGGAGAAAAGGAAGCCCAACGAGATGAGAGCCCACCGCAGCCCCAGGTGGAAGGATGGACTCAATCCAAGTCACTTCTCAAACTGCGGAATTCCAAAGTACTTTTAAACACTGATGAGACAGATTTCTGACAATTCCCTGGATGTGCGAACTGGCCTGATAACATGCAGGGTGGACCGAAGGCTGCTGGAGGACGTGGAACGAGAGACAGTTCCAGACGCTGACCAAGAAGGAGCCTGACAGGGTGCGTCCTGAGGCCTCCTGCCTGAGCTTAAGCTTCAAGTGACTGGACTGTCCTTATAACTAAAAGGTAAACACAAGAAAGGGATCCCAGCTATTGTCCTCTTTTTATACAAACCATGAAGGTGGGGTAGGGCAGAGAGGGTGCTAGGCCGTTAAGCCCTTTCTGCAGAAACTGCTGCTCTGAGGAGGGCGGCAGATGTGCCGAAACCAGAGCTAAAACCCAAGTTCAGGTCCTGGAGAGTGAAGCCACACATCAGAGAAAGAAGTCACAGACCTGCAGAGCAGGGTAGAATCCACGCTGGTTAAGATGGCCCATTATGTTTGCACAAATGTGGTTCATGGCTGGTCGAAGACTCTCACCTAAACGAAGGAAAAAAGGCTGAGAAAGAAAAACAAACAAACAAACCTCTGACCGTCATGTGAACTGTTTATGTGCCCAGGCCCTGGGCCGTAAGGAAACCAGAGCTCCTCTGGCTTTGCCTTCCTGCTCCCCTTGGGCCTGGTATCAGAAGAGATGCGGTATTTCCAGGGTTCTCTCTCTCCTGCAAGGCCTGGTTCAAGGGTCACCTCTTAAGAGATGGGTCCTATCTGTTCCCAGAAGCATCGTCCTCGGCCTCCAGGCTCCTGCGGCACCTTTCTACAACCCTCCGACGGCCTGGCACTTTGTACCCACTGCAGCGACCTCTGCTTCCCACTGGGACACAAGGTCCCTGGCAGGGCCTAGAACGAGTTTTAAATGCCTGCTCCCCTCCCCCTCCCCACCCAGAGTCCAGGATCAGGCCCCAAAGAATCTCTCCTTCCTGGCCTGCAGCTTTGGCACACGCAGTTTCCTCTGCTTCACAGTCCTGTCCATCCTCTGCGCGCCCTACCTCTCCCTCCAGCTCTCTGCTCAGACCCCACTTCTTCAGGAAAGCCTGAGCCGCACACAAGGCAGGGCCTCTTACCCCACTGCACCTCGCTTCTCCTGGGCTCCTCCTTCCAAGTGCCACCTGCCACACTGGTGTCATGACCTGTACATACTCACATACATCACTCATACAGTCACACATATTCATATAAAAAAAGATATATACATATATATATACACACATCGTCGTTCAGTCATGTCCGACTCTTACGACCTCATGGACTGTAGTCCACAGGGCTCCTCTGTCCTTGGGAGTCTCCAGGCAAGAATACTGGAGTGGGTTGCCACTCCCTTCTCCAAGAGATCTTCCCGACCCAGGGATCAAACTCACATCTGCACTGGCAGGCAGATTCTTTACCACTGAACCACGAGGGAAGCCCCATACTCTCTCTAACATCTGTCTCCTCTTGGCCCCCGCACTCAAGTCTGGTGAGGAGGGGCAGGTGCACAGAGTTCAGCCCTAAAGCCCCTGGAGGACAGTGACCTTTCCCGCATCTCTGGTGCCTCCTCAGCACCTCACACACAGTATGCTATGATGAATGGATGAAAGACACAAACGTATGAAACATGTGAGGCTGAGTTCAGGATTCAGGGACGGAGGCAGTTTTATGGGCAAAATAGAATTATTTTATGAGCTTTTAGTCTTTTTAGGCTGCGCTGTGCAGAATGCAGGATCTTAGTTCTCCCCTGAGAACCCACGCCCCCTGCATTGGAAGCATGGAGTCTTAACCACTGGAAAACCAGGGAAGTCCCTAAGATAGAATTATTTGCTGCCGAACATCCTCCATGTGAAGTGACAAGGCTTAAGTGAATATGATTGCCTGGAGGCTGCGATGCTCTGGGCGCTATAATAAGTGAGCTCAGAGGGACTGTGCCTTCTTTCAATACTGAGTGTGCTCTGGACACCCTGGGGCAGTGGGATGGGACACGCCAAGGGCATCTCCATGCATGTGTTCCAGGCACTTCCCTGAGGCTCATGGTGCCAAAAACACTTCTTGAAAACGTCCCCCAAACTCTCTATGGAAATGTGACTTGGGGAAGACTTTGAAGTGAGTCTCACCGACCTTTTCCCCGGAGAATTTTCCACGTTGAAGTGTCCGTGAAGGTGACAAGCATCGTGAGGTACAGGGTGATGAATTTGGAGTCTTGTAAAATTTCCGGCTAGAAACAACCGAATGAGATTGAGACATGCGCCCTCCAGCCCAAGGCAGCAAAACAATCCATTTACAACTTTTCTAACTGCAGACAAACGAGTTGGGATTCTAAGTTTTTATTCTTTTTCTCTTGAGGAGTCACCGCTTCAGGAGTTAAATGACGGGGATTTGGGCACATGAGGGCGTGACCACAGAACCTGAAAGACTCTTGAGACTGGTGAATTGAGAATTCTTAGAAAACAAGATGACCAGCGCTGGCTTGCTTATATGTACACATTTAGTATTTAACACATATATGCGTGTACACTGCAGCCACAGAGAAGAAATGCAATTGAACAGAACAAGGACAGTGAGCTCAGACTTCTGGCTTTATCACTTACTAGCTGTGTGATCTCGGGCAAGTTTCTTAACCTCTCTGTACTTCCTCCCCTGTTGACGAGAGACAGTAACGCTGCTTCTTTCATTGGGTTGTTATGAGACATAAATGGATTAATGTATATAAAGCACCAAGAACAGTGCCTGGCACATAGATCATACTAGGTAATACTGGCTATTCCTATAATGATAAACTAATAATTTATGCTTTCTCCTGGGTCAAGGCTGAGAGAGCCATTTTCCAGCACCTTGAGAGAGATGTCTGGGAATGGATCACCAGGGGCTCTGGCAACATTTGCTCCATAACTCAGTCACCAGTGGAGTCCGTGCCAAGCCTCTGCCTTTGAAGCGTCTAGCCTCCACACGTGCGAAGTGGAAACGGCCGCTGTTGGCACACACACACACACACACCCTGCCCACCTCCCTGAAACACATGGGGGGGCACTGGGCCAGGTGGGGGTGAGAGCGGCACCCCATCTGTCTTGCCACCATGCCCAGTGCAGGGTTGAGGCCAGGATCCCGCTGGACCTTTACAAGTCCTTCCAGATCTCTGAACTGGGGTGTGGAGGGGAGCCCTCGCTTTTCCCTTCGGTCAGGACACAGTCAGGACGTAAGGCCCAGAACTGCTGGCCACCATGATTACAGCAGGAGAGGCCGAGGGGATTCCCAAAGGGAGCCGAGAGGAGATAAGTTAAGAGATGGCAACTCCATCAGCCCCAGTCATCTCCAGCTGCCTGTTACAGAAAGACTCTACAACAAAATGTCCTCTTCCTTCCTTAGCTTGTGTGTATTACCAGCTGCACTTACGCTGGGTGTCTGCACTTGTCACAAGGGCCCTGACTCATAATAATGTAAACTCTAAAGTATCCGCTACATCAGAAGGACAGAAGGAAAAACAACAGATTCCTGGCATCAAGACTGTGGTGAGACCAAGTCATATTCAAAATATTGGGCATGAAAAAGGCGCTCAGGCGATAACAGCATCCAACTCACTCTCTCTGGGAACAGGGCTCCAGTAACTCATTACTAGACTCCAGCTGGGAGACCATACAGGTAGTAACATCTATGAGCGAGTCACGAGGGCTCTGAAAGCACATCCTACAGGCCGAACGTGGGAAGGACAGATTTACAGTCTTGTTTTTATTTTTTACCTTGAGCTGCTCAAGAAACTCACAGCAATACCACAGGATGTCTTTGATCTGTTTAATCCATAGGAGAGTGAGATCCTTGGAAAGAGCCAGGGACACATACCACACCTGCAAGCATGAAAAAAAGAGGAATGTAATGGGCAGTTACACGGATCAAACAACATACATTCCAGACACTGGAATGGGATCAAACAGCCAGGTCTAGAGTCAGATGAGGCAGAGGATGAATGGATAAATAAGAAGTAGGATTTCTCTTGGGCTTCCCTAGTGGCTCAACAGTAAAGAATCCCCCTGCCAGTACAGGAGACACGGGTTCAATTGCTGGGTTTGGAAGATGCCCTGGAGAAGGCAACGGCAACCCACTCCAGTATTCTTGCCTGGGAAATCCCATGGACGGAAGAGCCTGGCGGACTACAGTGCATAGGGTTGCAAAAGCGTCAGACATGACTGAGGGACTAAACAACAGGACTCGTTTTAACACTAAACTCAAAGGTAAAACAGCCTGGTAAGGGGATTTACCATCCTGAGTAAGAGGCAAGGGCTGAACACAGCTTCTTGGATAACACAGAGACTGAGGAAATCAGCTGTACTTTGTTAATATTTTTGATCGATTACTCATTTGCGTGTGGATGTGAACATATGCCCTGGAGGAGGGCATGGCAACCCACGCCAGTACTCTTGCCTGGAGAATCCCATGGACAGAGGAGCCTGGAGGGCTACAGTCCAGAGGATCGCAGTCAAACATGACCAAAGCAACTTAGCACATGCGCACACCCACGTGAACATAAGCAGATTCATAGACAACAGTCAGAACATTCGAGGGAACTTTCAGAGCCAAGCAGGCTGGCTTGCGGGGTCGTGGGAGACTAGTTGGCACCCACCCGACCAACCCCACTCACCTTGGGTTCGTTCTCAGCTTCCATGCTGCTCAGGATGCAGCGACACAACTTCTCGAATCTCTGCAGAGAGGCATAATGGGGGTTATACATTCTCGATGAACAGAGACGTCAGGCAGCCTCACATGTTCCCCTGGTGTGGCATGCCAAGTGACTCCCGTGGGGACCCTATTTAATTCCAACTGGCAGGTGTGGAGACCGAGGATGTCAGAACGACTGAGGAAAGGCTCTCCAACGGGTGGCCCGCAGGCAGGAGGAGCCCTGGGTGTGTTCTAGAGTGGGGGTCCTTTTGGAAAACAAGATCAGCCTGGCAAACTGGGCCTGGAGTCCCGCAGACCAGCAGCTGTCTCTCCTCAACTGTGCTCAGCCATTTGTCGTTTTGTAAGCACCATGCATGCGGACGTTTGCCTCACAAGCTGTCATATCATCACTTGTATCTTGAAACGCAAAAGCAAGAAAGAGTGGAAACGAGCTGGGTGACACTCTGGCACTGCCAAGCCTGGGTCCACCCGTAGAAGCGGTGTGGCCCCGGCAGCCCCCGGGCATGCTAAGTTGCGGTCTCCGCCTCTGTTCACCAGGAGCCCTTCCCTCCTTGCCGACTGTCCTCACCTGCGTGACTGGGCTCAGTGCCAGCATCCTCCTTTCCCCAGTGCTGGGCTACGGAGCCCATTTTGTTTCTTTTGGGAATCCCAGTGCCCAGAAGAGGGTCTGGTGCAACAAGATGCTTAGCTGCAATGGATGCCTGACCCTGGGAACACAGAGGCACTCCCCAGTGGTATCCTTACAACGGTCACAGATAACCAGCTCCTTCCTTGGATTGTCCTACTTTCTACTTCCTAGGCTTTTCTACTTTCTACTCCCTACTTTCTAGGCTGATGGTTCTAACTCCAAAGGTACAACTAGCATGGTTTGTCTGCTTTGCAGGATTTTAAAAGAAATTTCAAATTAGCTGCCAACCAGGCTTCCCTGGTGCTCAGACAGTAAAGAATCCATCTGCCAAGGAAGGAGACTTGGGTTCGATTCCTGGGGTCAGGAAAAGCCCCTGGAGAAGGGAATGGCAGCCCACTCCAGTATTCTTGCCTGGGAAACCCCATGGGCAGAGGAGCTTTGTGGGCTATAGTCCATGGGATCGCAAAGAGTTGGACATGACTGAGTGAGTTCCACTTTCTTTCAAATTAGAAAACTGAGTAGCAAAGATCTCCAGCATCTTTTTAAAAAATACCAGAGTATCAGTCCCCCAATGGCTGGAGCCGAGGGATGGCTGCTCCTTTGCTTGCTCATGGCACAGCCCACCTCTCCCTCCGATGCCCTCACCACCATCTGTCAGTAACCATGAACTATGACCTGTACTGTGCTGTAACTCATGAACAGTTTCTCTCACTCATCTGCCAACCTGTCTGGCTTCTACAGGCACCTGAGGACAACTGCTTACAGGAGTTACCACGAAACCAATCGTGATGAGGGCTTTCCCTGGCCGTCCTGTGGTTGAGACTCTGCTTTCACTGCAGGGGGCACAGGTTTGATCCCTGGTCAGGGAAGTAAGATCCCACAAGCCACACGGCCAAATAAATAAATGGTAAAAAAAATAAACAAAACAAGCAAAAAAATCCCCCAAATTTCTTTATATTCTCAGCACTGGGTATAATCCCTACAAAACAGCTTCTAAAAACAAAAGGGGCAGGACGTGGGGGTAACAGAACCTGACTCACAGAGCTGCTGTAAGGACTACACGAGTTAATATTTATCAAATACTTATAAAAGGATCTGACACATAGTAAGCATGACGTGTGTTGCTGTTATTATTTTACCTCATTATCCTCTTTAATTCTGAACAAGAACAGTAGTTTCCTGGCAATCTTAAAAATACAAAGTGCGCTTCTTTTACTGGACCCAGAGTCTTCTGCTTTAAAAAACTCATCAATCTCTCTCCTAGGGAGGGAAGGGTAAAAAAAAAAAAAGATTTTTTTAGTTAGGAGCTCACAGCAGCTAGAAGTCAGTTCAAGAACTCTAAGAAAATACTAACTGGTTTTTTTTCCCCCCTATTTATTGGGAATAAAAGTAAACTCTGATGGTCCAGTGGTTAGGAATCTGTCTGCCAACACAGGGGACGTGGGTTCAATCGCTGGTGTGAGACGATCCCACGTGCTCCAGAGCAACTAAGCCCCCGTGCCCTAACTACTGAGCCCTCACTCTAGAGGCTGCAAGCTGCAGCTACTGAAGCCGTGTGCCCTACAGCCCGTCCTCTGCAACAGGAGAAACCACCACAAGAAGCCCTCTCATCACAACTCGAGAGTAGCTCCTGCTTGTCACAACTAGAGAAAAGCTGGCGTGCAGCAACAAAGACCTGGCACAGCCAAAATAAATATACCTTTTTAAGTTGCAGAAAGCAACGTTTTAAAAAAAAAGCGTGCAGAGGATTCCTGCCCCCCACCTGATTTCTCTTTGCAGTCGACGCCGACAGAGAAAGCTCCGTACATGGGCCTGAATCTCCACAGCAGCCCGTTCTCGTTCCTTCTGCACCAGCCTTTCCTCTCGAGCCTGACGGGCTCTGTCGATGAACCAAGCTCTCGAGGTCTGAGAAACGGTGAACATGTTTGCAAAACTTGCACAAACTCTGCAAGGAAAACAGCCAGTGGCTGATGTCAGTCATGATACGAAAAACACTCATGGAGAGGGGCTTAGGAGCAAAGGGCAGAAAGCCCTGGCAGCCTCCCCAAGGGCCAACAGCGCCCCGGGCACGAGTCCCAGCTCCCTGCCAGCTCCTCTCATGCAACTCCCCAGACCTGCGGCGCTTCCTCCCGCACTAAACGATTACATTTCCTTCAGAGAAAGAACACCGCGCCTGGCATAGGGGTCAGGCTCAGTAATCGTTTAATGAATAAACAAAGCATGAATCAATTCCATCTATAAAGCTCTAATTCAAACCAGGCATCCTCTCAGGCAAAGGTCCCTGGATATTTCACTGAACAGTCAGCTTTTATTTTGCCGCATAAAGACTGGAGGGCAAAACATCAAACATAATTATTTACTATTACCGTTATTTTATTCATTCATTCACTCAACAAATATTTACTGATACCTACTTTGTGCCCAGCACAAAAGCCTTTCATTTTTTTAAGGGCCTAATTAAACATAAAGAAAGCCAAAGGTACGTGATTCCAGAATGTGAGACAACCCATTAAATTCAATGTGTTTGGTTCCAAGGACAACTTATTCTGTTGTCCTTACTATTCCCATTTGGCCAAGGGCTGATGAAGACGTTAGAGCAGAGATGCCCCCATCCACAGACTGGTATTCTTGGCCAGAGGCTCTCAATTAGCCATTATAGTGTCATCTAAATCACCAGTAACTGTCTTTTCCCAAAGGGATGGTTGCGGCTATCAGCCTAGAGCACACAGCGCTGGTCCATGGAGCCTCTCAGACTGAGATAATGTCTTTAGATGCTTGAACACTTTGTCCTTTTATGCAAAATAATCAGCCTAGCGGACACAGGCACTGAAATGAACTATTTAGAAATTCAGACTTCTGGAAAACCATCTCTTTACCAGGTTACCCCACTCAAAGCAGTGCCCATGTGAAAACATCCAGGATAAAAAGGGTCACGTGAGGCTCCTCCCATGTCCACACATCGAGGCACCCGTGTGACCCCTGTTCAACACTGATCCACAGCTGGTAAACAAAGCTTTGCCAACATGCCGGTCTCTCATCAGTAATTCTCAAGACAAACATGGGGACAGTCCCTCCTGGGGTGTGGGGGGCGGGGGCGTGGAAGAGGGAGCAGTAGAGGGAGCCTCTAACCAATAAGACAGGAGGTTGCGTGCAGACTGTGACTAAGTACCTGTAATTCGATCCTGAAACCTTCACCAGATCCCAGGAGGGAGTGTAGGAAGACAGGCAATAGAAAGAGTCTTCTCACCTGAGGACCTGCTGGTGACGCAGAAATGTCAGGTAATCATTAGTGATCTTACACAGGACTCACGGCTGAGGGCGGCTTCTCACTTCAGAGGAGCTGGTCTTTTCTGGCAAAAGAAAAAAAAAAATCCAGATTTCGGATTGAGTTTTATAGGCAGGGCATCATCTTATCTTCTTTACTGATAGAAAAGTAATAAAAACAGTGCCTGTGGTTTAAATAAAAACAAAAAAAAAAAACCCCAACCATGTCCTCTTTAATTAATACCAGATCTAAATGGCACACGTATCTCCCCAGTCCTCAGTCTAAAGGAAGCAGGTTGAGAATAAGCCCAAAGAAGTTGCTGAATTAGAGCTGTAGGCTTTATGATGGCAACCAAGAAATAACAACACAGGGAATGGAATGGTTAAAAGCCATTGCAAATTATGTTTGGCATTTCTAGCAAACTGGAAAAATGTTTATGCTTAAGAAATGAAAAAGGGGCTGGCTGTGAACCAATACTGTCATTGAGTTCAGGCTCACATTGCTTGTCACACAACAGTCCAATAAGTCAAGAGACCACTGCTGGGGCAGGGAACAGTGGCTTTATTTGAGAAGACAGCAAACCGAGAAGATGGGGGACTCATGTCCCAAAGAACCATTTTGCCTGAGTCAGAATTCAGGCTTCTTTCATACTAAAAAGGGAGGGAATAAAGTCAAACATTTCTTGGTTCCGGTCAGCCTTCAGAGGGTATGTGCTCATGTCTTCCTCCCTGCAGTCAGGGTGGGCCTGGTCAGGCTATTTCCTGTGAGCCAAACAAAGGTATTTTGGCTTAAGGCTCATTAGCTGGGAGGCAGAGTTCCCAAAGATGGGCCACTGAGTATAATTTAGGTTTATAATGCAACATCCCTTTAGGGATTAACTTGTAATACAATACAAAAGATTCTTTCCTATGACCCCAATTACATCAAGAAAAAGTCCTGTGCACAGGTAGATACAACACTGGGGAAAAAACAGGAATGCTTGTTTTAACCAGTGAACATAACAAAAAAGAAGCAAGCTCACAGATATAAAGAACAAGTGGTTGCCAGTGGGGCCAGGGAAGGAGAAAAGGGTAGTGTAGGGTAAGGCACTAAGAGGTACAAACTGGAAGGTATGAAGAAAGCTCCAGGAGCTCTCCTGGTGGTCTGGTGGTTAAGAATCAGCCTCGCAATGCAGGGGACAGGGGTTTGATTCCTGGTCTGGGAAGATCCCACATGCCAAGGGACAACTAGGCCCGTGTTCTGCAACTCCTGAGCCTGCATTCTAGAACCTGAGCTCCTCAACAAGAGAACCCACGGCAATGAGAAGCCCGCACACCACTAGAGAGGAGCCGTCACTCGCCACAGCTAGAGAAAGCCCACACGCAGCAACAAAGACCCAGTGCAGCAACAGAAAACAAAACAAGCTGCAAGGATATCTTGTACAACATGGAGGAACGTGGCCAATGTTTTACAACTGCAAATGGAGGACAAGCTTTAAAAATTGAGTCACCATATATTGCACCCCTGTAACTTACATGTATTACGCATCAACTATATTTCAATTAAAGAAGAATGGTGGCTTTGAGGTAGTGGGACTGTGGGACATTTTGCTTCCCTAACTGGTGTTTCCTTGAATTCTCCACAGAAGGCATGTGGTCGGGCGACATGGCACTGTGAGAGGCAGGCAGAGCTGGAGTGAGCCATAGCTGTACTGTGTACTGCAGGGATACAGCTCTGAGCCATCCTATCTTGTCTGTTAATCAGCTTAGAGGCTGATCATAAGGACTGAATGAGATGATGACATCAAGCACCCACTGATGTGGCTGACAGGGCGCACAGTGAATAAGCCTGACGTATTATTTTTATACACACAAAGATCTGCCTTTTAAAAACTCTTTACTAAAGGCCCTTAACTGTACAAGCACTCTGGGTCTGCGGGTAGGAAAGAATGGTAACCTGTTAAAGAGTTTTCTATCACCAGTCCTGTCACTTGGGCTATGAACCCTTGGGCTTGGGCCCTGCTTAGACTGGGGGACAGCTTCAAGCCTCTCAGAGCTGCAAACAAACCTGCCCAAGCCATTAGCACAATGGTATACTCTTTCCTTAACATGGAGACAGTCTCTCTTGCGGGGCACGGGAAAGATGGGGAGGGAGAAGCAGGAGTTTTTCCCGACAGAAAAATGGGAGGTTGCATGTAAACTGTGACTGAGCACCTATAAGGCTATCTCAAAACTTCACTTCTCCCAGGGGGCTTTCTTGAGCTCACCAACCCCTTGGCAACGCTATATGCTGGTTTCTGTCTACACCATGTAATGGAGAAGGCAATGGCACCCCACTCCAGTACTCTTGCCTGGAAAATCTCATGGACAGAGGAGCCTGGTGGGCTATAGTCCATGGGGTCACTAGGAGTCGGACACGACTGAGTGACTTCACCTTCACTTTTCACTTTCATGCATTGGAGAAGGAAATGGCAACCCACTCGTGTTCTTGCCTGGAGAATCCCAGGGACGGGAGAGCCTGGTGGGCTGCCGTCTATGGGGTCGCACAGAGTCGGACACAACTGAAGCGACTTAGCAGCAGCAGCAATGGTCTATACTTTGCAGTTTTCGAATCCTTTCTTCTTCACTTCTTCTAGCTGCATAATGTCGATTACAGTTCATCAATCAAATATAAACACATCAGAATTATTTGTGAGGTACTTACTCTGCTAAATGCCCTGGAAGATCAAAGAAAAGGCTGTGTATAGCAGAGAAAGCCGTGGATCAAAGCAGCCTTTGGTTTTTTTTCAGTTCTGATTCTTTCTCATTTGGCCAAGTTCCTTATCCTCTGTATGCCTCAATTTCCTTTTCTGTAAATTGAAGTTTGGGATTTTCCTGGAGCTCAGATGGTAAAGAATCTGCCTGCAACAGAGGAGACCCGGGTTCGATCTCTGGGTCAGAAAGATCCCCTGAGAAGGAAATGGCTATCCATTCCAGTATTCTTGCCTGGAGAAGTCCATGGACAGAGGAGTCTGGTGGGCTACAGTCTACGGGGTCACAAAGAGTCGGACACTACTGAGCAACTGACACACACACGTAGCCCAGGTTAGACCACTAGCACGGGACAGAGCCAAGATTTTAATAGAGTTAGGACCCTACTTCTACAGTTCCATAAGAGATTCAGTCTTTTCTGGATGAGGTCAACTTCATGGAGAACTATGAAAGAGCCTGACAGACCAAAGAGTGTCATCTAAAGGTGAAGCACCATAAATACCAACTGCTGTCTGAGTCCCAAAGAATTCTCCACTCATGGTGGGAACAGCTGGGCAGCCAGGTTGAATGATCATCACGTGGACCAGGGGTCAAATACTATACAGATATTTAATCACCTCTGACTCTTCAACAGCTCTATCAGGTCTCAATAGCCTAATTTTCTTAAGAATAAGCAACAGGACTTAGATTAATGATAACAGCTATCATTTATTGAAGATTGCCGCCTAAATAGGTGCATGCTACCACCTTCCCACAGAGAAAACGACATTCAGAGAGGGACATGACTTGTCAGAGTTCACAAGGCTCCTGATTTTGAACTCATCTCTAACTCCAAAACAATTACTTATTTTAAGTGAAACAGAGAAGGCCCAGGGACGCCCCCATTCACAGAAGGCAAAGTCGAGAATGCAAAACTGCCCGTGGGGCCAAGATAGAGTCAGATTACTACCAGGTTTTTCTTTACTGTTATCAATAACTGCTGCTGTTTTTATTGAGAGCCGTCAGGCATCGTACTAAAACTTGAGTTACACGAGCTCCTCCATTTGACAGGAGCTAGTTACTCCATTTTACAGAGTTGGAAACTGAGGCACAGAGAAGGGAGGGAATTCACTCAAGGTTATAGGGAATCGGTTGGAACTCCGGTTCGGATGACTTCTGAGGCCCGGCGTCTGTCTTCGGCATCAACAACCACAATAATTTTTTTTCATCCAGCACTAGTCTGTTTATAATGGCCTACTGCCTCTTTTTATCTCAGTAACTCCGGAAATAAAAAGGCCACGGAGAAACGTCCCCTGGAGCTCAAAAGCCAAATCCCAGCACCTGCAACCCCCACCAGGCGAAGCAGGGACACGGCCCTAGGGCTAACTCCTTCCCAGACCCCGATCCCACCACCCGGACAACCCACAACCCTGTTCCCACTCGCTACCCACAGGCTGTAGACCTTTATCCGCTCGAGGCCCCGGCGCTCGGGATCGGGGCCGCAGTTACCACCGCTTCAGCCCAATACCCCCGTGCTCTGCCAGACCCGGGGCAGCGGCCGAGGCCCGACCGCCATCTTGCCCCGGGGTGTTCACGCTGAGAGTTTCGTCGGAAAACAACAACCAGTTCCGGAAACGACAGTTCCGAAGAGCTTCTTCGTCCGGATGGGAAAATCTCCCTGCATCTTGTTGTCATTTATGGGAGATGGAAAAGCGGAGCATTTAGGAGAGGGAATAAACGCCTGACCAGCCAAGAAGAGGCGCAACCCATTCTAGGTAGGGAGCATGGAAGAAAAGCGGTCTCTATCTAGTAGTAGTACGACGGACCCTTTAGGAAGGTGTCCTCTGCGGGGCGGAGGTGAGGTACTGACAGCGGAAGTCCCCGCCCCGGCCCCGCCTCCGCCCGCGGCTCACGCGAGCTGGGTGTTTCCTGTCTCTTTCAGTCCGGGTTTGGAGACTCCGGCTTCCTCCGGCTTTTCATGGTAAGGAGGGCGTTGCCCGCGGACTAGGGGCTGCAGAGAGGCTTGAGAGAGCCGGTCAGAGACAGAATAGAGAGGGCAGGGACCGACAGGAAGGGGTGCGACGAGGGACTGTCGCGATTGGGGAGAGGAGGTTGGGAGGNATGCTTGGAGCTGGTTCACGGAGATGATCCAGAGAGACGTTGTGGGGTGGCAGTTGGGAGGTGGGAGGGGAATTCAGGATTGGGAGCTCGTGTACACCTGTGGTGGATTCATGTCGATGTATGGCAAAGCCAATAGAGTATTGTAAAGTAAAATAAAGTTAAAAAATTTAAAAAAAAATAAAAGAACAAAAAATTATAAATAGGAAAGCTCGCTGGTAAAGGCAAATATAAAGTAAAGATAGGAAGTCATCCACACACAAATGTGATATCAAAACCAGCAATCATGAGAAAAAGAGTACAAATGCAAGATATTTAAGATGCATTCAAAATTAAGAGATCAGCTTGTACATATATAGACTGCTATACCAAAACTTAATGGAAACCACAAACAAAAAAATCAACAATAGAAAAGCAATCCAAACACATCACCAAAGATAGACATCAAATCACAAGAGAACAAAAGAAGAAAAGAAGGGAAAAGACCTTCAAAAATCCAAAACTATTAACAAAATATCAATGAGAGTATTCATATCGATAATTATCTTAAATGCAAATGGATTAAATGCTCAAACCAAAAGGCATAGANAGAGAACAAAAGAAGAAAAGAAGGGAAAAGACCTTCAAAAATCCAAAACTATTAACAAAATATCAATGAGAGTATTCATATCGATAATTATCTTAAATGCAAATGGATTAAATGCTCAAACCAAAAGGCATAGACTCACTGAATGGATACAAAACTAAGACGCATATATATGCTGTCAAGAAGAGACCCTCTTCAGGTCTAGACACACAAAAACTGAACATGAGGAGATGAAAAAAAGGCATCCCATGAAAATGGAAATCAAAACAGACTTTCAAATAAATACTTTAGAATAGACAATGAAAGTACAGAATGATTGCTGAATCTAAAAAGAAGATATAACAATTGAAAATATATATGCACTCAATATTGGCTTCTGTTGGGGGCTCAGCAGTAAAAAATCTGCCTGAAATGCGGGAAATGTAGGTTTGATCCCTGGGTGAAGAAGATTCCCTGGAGGAGGGCTTGGCAATCCACTCCAGTATTCTTGCCTAAGAATCCCATGGAGGCTACAGTCCATAGGGTCACAGTCAGACACCACCGAAGTGACTTAGCACACATGCACACATGCACCCAATACAGGAGTAACTCAATATATAAGGCAAATACAAACAGCCATAAAGAGAGAAAGCAAAAGTAACACAATAAAAATAGGGAATTTAACACTTCACTTTCATCAATGGACACAGATCATCCAGATAAAAAAATCAATAAGAAAACACAGCCTTAAAAGTCAAATTAGACCAGATGGACTTAACTGAGATTTATGGGGCTTCCCAGGTGGTGCTAATGGTAAAGAACCTGCTTGCCAGTGCAGGAGACATAAGAGACAAGGTCCTGATGCCTAGGTTGGGAGGATCCTCTGGAGGAGGGCATGGCAACCCACTCTAGTATTCTTCCCTGGAGAATCCCATGGACAGAGGAGCCTGGCAGGCTACAGTCTAGAGGGTTGCAGAGTCAGACATGACTGAAGCAACTTATCGCATACATCCAAAAGCAGCAAAATACACATTATGTTCACATGAAACATTCTCCGGGACTGACCACGTACTTGGACACAAAGCAAACCTCAGTGTACTTAAGAAAACTGAAACCATGTAAAGCATCTTTTCTGATCACAATGCTATGAGATTAGAAATCAATTACAGGAAAAAAAAAAACTATTTACAAAAAATAATGTGAAGGTTGCCATGCCTAACTCTTTGCAGCTCTATGGACTGTAGTCTGCCAGGTTCCTCTGTCCATGGGATTCTCCAGGGAAGAATACTGGAGTTGTTTGCTATGCCCTCATCCAGAGAATCTTTCTGGCCCAGGGATCAAACCCACATCTCTTACATCTCCTACACTGGCAGGCAGGTTCTTTACCACTAGTGCCATCTGGGAATTCCAATGTGGAAGCTAATATGTTACTAAATAACCAGTGGATCATTGAAGAAATCAAAGAGAAAATTTTAAAAAATCTAGAGGAAGATGAAAAAAATAGTCTAAAATCTATGGAACTGAGCAAAAGCAGTTCTAAGAGGGACATTTATAGCAATACAATGATATCTCGGAAAACAAGAAAAATCTCACAAACCTAATCTTACACATAAAAGCAACTATAGAAAGAGGGAAAAACAAAACCCAGTTAGTGGAAGAAAGAGAAACAATAAAGATCACAACAGAAATTAATGAAATACAAAGAAAACAATAACAAAAATCAATGAAATTTGTCGAGACCAGCTCAACAAGCAGGGTTTCCAAAAGAATGATATGGCAAGAAAATGAGAAAAGAGACACAAGAACTCAGAGAAAAGAGAGAATCAGGGGACCAACGCCGCTCCAAGGTGAAGGTGCTGAAACTGAATCCAAGCCAGCTTTATTATACTTTCAGCCGTGAATGAAACAATATGCGGGGAGTTAAACTATAACTCATGTAGCCTTCAGGGCCAAAGAACAAAATAATAATTAACCATTGAGTAATTATAAAACAGTATTCAATAACAAATCAGTAACTAAGACTAATATTCTTATCTATAGATTTTCCACCNGCAGTCTTCTGGATTGTTTCTGTTTCTTAATTCTGAAAATGATAAGAACTGTTTAAACCAAACAAGGCAGGATAAGAGTTGGATAAGGTTAGCACCACTCATCTTCAACAGAAACTCAGGTCAGTGATCTTGTTTATGAAAGCTGAGGCAGCAAGACCAGATAAGAAAAACCGAAGGATTAGACAAAACTCTCCCTCACCCCAGACCACCCTCTGCCCTGCCCATGAGAAAGCCAGCAATTTCAATGGGATTGGGAGAGAATGGTATTTGGGTTTCTTTTCTTGGAGTGATCCTCGGGAGATATTCGTGGTGTCCATTTCCTTAATAACTCCTGAAGATGGGATAGCTCTTCCTGAAGACCAGAGATTGTGGGAGCTGAGAGGCCCATCTGGGAAGAGAGTGAAGCGAGGCAGAGAGGATCCTTAATTCTCTTAGTTCCCTTTCCCCCTCCAACTGTGCCCTAGGTTCCACTTGATATAAGCCAGAAGCAGTTTTCCCATACTCCCAAATCTATCCACTTTGATACCAATAGGAATGGTATCTCACTTTCCAGTCCCCCAAACCCTTGCCCTTCTGCCTCCTGGAAACATCTGGTCTCTCCTAGAACATCTGGTTCAGCAGCCAGACCCCTTCTCCCACTCCCAATTTTTGTCTTCCCTTCTCACCTGGACCTCAGGCCTTCCCCTCAGGTAGCAGCGTCTCCAGAGCCTGATCTGGGGTCCCAGACATCCAGGCAGCAGCAGGCCTGGGGGTAAAGGGCAAGCTCCCCAGTGTGAGGGGAGCCCCCACTCCTGATCAGCCAGGCTTTCAGAAGAGATAGCAGGTCGAGGGAGCCAACGAGAAGAGACTGCCAGCAGGGAGGGACTGTCCCGCCAAGGACAGAGTTGATTCAGGGGTGTCAGGGCCCCTCTAGAGAAGAGCCACACGGAACTGGGGGGCCCAGGAACCATGAAGCTTGGCTAAGGAGGAACAGGAAATCAACTGCCAACCTAGAAACCTGATGACCCTCAGTTTCCCAAAATGGTCATGAAGGAATATCCAGCTGTCACCCACTGCACACTGTACCAGTGATCAAACTACAAGCCTCCCCCTGAGAACACTTTATCTGCTCTCCTTATTAGACTTCAAACTAGGCCTCAGGACTGATTAAAGTTGATTTTAGGGAAACATAAAAATGTGTGCATGAGACAGGAAGACTAATAAGGATGAGGAGGACCAAAAAAGATGCCATTTGTGATTTCTAGGATTTCTGTCTTCCTGGGGACAGTTAGGACTATAAATGACACCAGATGGGGAATGAGGAACTCAGACACTATCACTTCTCCTCATCTAGTAGGATGAGCCTGTGAAAAAAATCAAAGGAATTAAGGAACTTCAGACACTTTACCTGCTGTCTAGGGAGCCAGGAATCTGGGCAGTGTTCTGGGTCATAGCCAGGATTACGGAATTGTAGTATTTGTTTATTGCTATAGCGTAAATTCCAGTCCCAGACAGATAGCTGTGGGTTAATAGAGTTCCCAGCCCCTGGGAACCCAGGGGTATAGACTTGTGTATAGTTGTTGAACTAGATAGAGGAAACAAGAAGAGGAAGGTTAAACAAAAATATATAATCCTCCCCAGTTTAGAGATAAATCATGAAACTCATCTTATTCTAAGAATCAGATGTAAGGCTTCCCTGGTGGCTCAGTGGTAAAGAATCCACCTGCCAGTGCAAGAAGCACAGGTTCAATCCCTGGTCCAGGAAGATCTCATCTACCTTGGAGCAACTAAGCCTGAGCACCATGACTATAGAGCCTGTGATCTAGAGCTTGGGAGTCACAACTACTGAGCCCACACGCCACAACTACTGAAGCCTGCACACCCTAGAGCCCATGCTCCACAGCAAGAGAAGCCACCACAATGAGAACTCCATGCACCACAACTAGAGAATATGCTGCAACTAAAGAAGAGCCCACTCAGCAATGAGGACCCAGCACAGCTACACACAAAGAAAAGAATCAGATGTAGGGTGAAAGTCCAGTCCTGAAAGAAAGCACCAGCCTCCTCCCCCTTTCCTACCCGCAGACCACTTTTCATATTCAAGAGTAAACTTCAGAGAGTAGTTCTTTTGTTGGCCATACTAAACAGCTTGTGGGATCCTAGTTCCCCAACCAGTAATTGAACCTGGGCCATGGCAGTGAATGCCCAGAATCCTCACCACTAGCCCACCAGGAAACTCCCAGAGAGTACTCAATGGGTAGGGGAAAGCCAAAAATGGAAGTCACTGACCTGTCCACTCTGCTTTCCACGCTCCCAGGGAGTGTCTCTCAAGAATGTAAGGGTGTCAGGAACTCTGACACTGTCATGAAGAGCAAGAAGGAAGAACTCAGAAAATTCAAACTCAGCTGGAAACTGCTGGAGGAGCTGCCAGACGCAATCAAGGAAGAGGAGAAACACTGGGGCCTGAGAAGAGGGAAATTAAGAGGTTGGAAGGATGTGTGGGGACTTAAATGGGGTGGATGAGTGACGTGAGAATGGGGACACTAAGGAGGTCAGGGAGTGGAAATAAGTTGAGGTGGGGGGTTGTGGTCCCTCATCTGGATCTCCTTTCAAGTTCAGCCCAACCTCAGACCTAATTTGGACCTAATTCACCTCCAGTGGATTTTAGTATGTCATTTTCTCATCCCTGTACTTCTTAATAACCCCCTCCCCAAACATTCTCACCTCTTCACTGGCCCCAGATCCCCCAAGTCGGGTCAGGAAAGGATGTCCAGCTGCCACCCACTCTCGTTGCACTAGTGATTGGAAGCCAAGCAGTGTTCGGGCTTCAGGGGCTGAAAGCAGCTGGACGAGTGAAGAGAGGAGGCCATTGAAATCACGATCACCGCGCTCTGGGTGATAAAGAGGGATAAGGGACAAAGAAAGAAAGACCAAGAAACTAGGGCAGAAGAGAGTGAGAAAAGGAAACATGGCAAGAGGAAGTAAGAGGCAGAGAGGGGGAAAGTTTTGGGTAGGTAGGATTGAGAGGGCACATAAAAGTGAAGAGAAAACAAAGACCTTGAGTGATTCACTTCATACACTCCACCAAGAAATACCCAGCTTCACATGTAGGAAGCAGAATCAAATGCCAACCCAGTTTTCCTTGTTTTCCTTCCCCAGTCCCCAATCCCAGCCCCCATCCACTGATGGAAGGACAGGAACGGAAGGCTGAGAAGCCCTCTATTAGGGACCACAAGCTTAATGGGGAGGCAGAAGTAGCCCTGAAACACGAGTAGTTCCTAGCAAAATGAGAGAGGATGCCAGCACTGGAAGGGGACAAGCAAACTCTAGACCTCCCTGAGCTGAATCCAGTCAGGTTAGTAAAGAAAAAAGGCAAGGAATGGAATGGGTTGGCCCAAGAAACTCACCTTGAAGTACTACAGAGCGAACCCTGGATGTCACTAAGACTGAGATGTCACTGGCCTTTCGAAGACAAGACCTGGAGCGGTGGGCGAGGAAGAGAAGAGAACAATAGGCCTAGAGGAAGGGAGTGATGGGTCATGGGATACTATGGGGGCAGACTCCCAATTCCTGCCCCTGCCCCCCCACCCCCAGCCTTCTAAGGAGCAACAAATAACAGTCTTCTTGGGGAACCAAGGAGAAGAGTTAATGGAAGACTGAGGAGTCCAAGTTAACAGAAGTTTGAATTATAAATCATGCCAGAAAAAGATGGAGTACCTGGTATAGTCCAACCATCGTGTTCCTTCCAGAGCTGAGAGCCATTTATCCTCAGTCACAGATGAATCTGAGAGAGTGCAGAGGAGTCAGAAGGGCAAAGAGATCAGGAGAAGTGTGGATTCAGGGTCCAGAATTAAGGGGTAATAAGTTGGGTAGTTGTTGCTTATGGGGAAAGGAATGAGAAGTAACTATAAATGGCTATGAGGTTTCTACAATTAAGTTGTGATGGTTGTACAACATTGTAAATACAGTGAATGCATTGAATTGTGCACTCAAGATGGGTGAAGGGTGAATTTTATGGTACGTAAATTATATTTCAATAAAGCTGCCTAAAAAAAAATGTTGGGATCAGGAAGACAGGAAATCAATGAGTCTGTGGGAAATGGGAGTTGAGTGGAAAATGAAGGATTGTTGGGCTGAAGGGGTACTCATCCATATCAGGCAAAAGGGTAAACCAGATTAGGGTCAACAGACCTAGAGGTGGGGTGAGGCGTCAAAGTTTATCTCACCAGGCAGGCAGAGGGCCCTCAGCCTCAGGTGGGCAAGTTGGACATCTGCAAGACTAGGCAGCTCATCCATGGTGTCTACCAGGACAACGTCTGAATGCCCAGCCTGAAGCATGGACTCCACTGCTCTGGAGGGAAGGGAATCAAAAAGTAAGGGAAGATGTCTACCCCTCACATCTAACCCTTCATTCTGCTTATCAAACCTCCCCTCACCTGATATCCTCCTTGTTGGGGTCACTGGCTGTATAGAAGCCCCCACAACGAAGAAGATCACTGCCCCCAGGGTGATGCCAGGACAGGCGCTTCACATGGATGAGAGAAGGATTACTGAGGGAGAAACTCCTAGCCCGACCCTACCCTTGCCCCGACACTGACCTCTGGTATCCCCTCCCTTCACAGTGACCCGTAAACCTCCCATGACCCTCTAATCCCCCAATATTACCAATCATCCCCACACTGACCGGTCCACGGCCCTGGTGGAAGTGGCCAAATGCTCTCCTGACTTCACTGTCCAGCGTTCGGTTAGGGACCCAGAAGTAACGGGGGAGGCTGTGAAATTGAGAGTTATGTCACAGCATGGCCCAGTGACCTCAATACAATGCAAACCTGTTGTTATAAGGAAGTTACTTAGGAGAGGATCTTTCTGAAGGATCTCAGGTTTAGAGATCTAGGAGATAAGGGGGCTAGCTTTGTGGATGTCCTTGGAGGCTGGAGTTTGTGGGAAGTCCCAAGTTTTAGAAGGTCAGAGTAGCATGGGAAGATTGATGGGGCAGCACGGGGTTGGGTGGACTGGGGCATCACCTGGTGGCTACGTCGAACCTCTCATTGACAGTGCTGACCCTCCAGCCCCTGGCTGCTTGCTTTTTCCGCTCAGTCTCCCAGTCTTCTATTGTCTCCAAGAGGGGAATAGGTGGTTTTCTGGAGTCAGAACTCTGGCCTAGGGCAGGAGGTCGGCCGGCACAAGGGGAGAAGGAAGAAGAACCAGAGACAGCTTAGCTCTTCTGTCTCCAGCCAGCTTCTGCTTTTCAGACTCTACCCTTTCTTTACCCCAAAGCACCCTCACTCACCAGCCTTGCTCAGGGTTATCCCTGCGTACTGCTGGGCTGGACTGTTCTGAGCTCTGGCTTGGACAATGGCCATGGTCACCTGTAGAAGAAACGACAGCCCACCCTTTGCCTCACACTAAAGTAAAAAGGATGCCATAAGGCTCATATGTTGTTTCACCATCTTGGCCACTAATAGAGAAGAAAATTGAAGACTGTCCCTAACAAAGGGAGCTTCCACTGGTCATGAGAACTGGAGTCAGGAGAACACATTTAGAACCACAAAGTGACAGAATGGTAGTGCTGGGAGGAATCTTGGGAATAATCTTGTCCAACCCTCCCTGTTTTTCAAAGGAAGACACTCATCCACAGTTACACTCCTGATAATTGACAACGCTGGGCTAGAACTCAGGCCTTCACTTTCACCATACTCTAATTTTAGTGTTTCCTAGAGGAGAGAAGCAGAGAGAATGATGAGAGGGATCTTGAGAGATGGGACTATTGGGAATTGCCAAGGAAAGGATCCCAAGATTCTAAGGGGAGGAGGGATTCTTGGGTTGGAGACCTCTTACCTGAAAGGCCTGAGGCTCTAGTCCTCCAGCCTCAAAACTGACTCTGAGTAGCCGAAAGTCTTGGCCATGAATCAGAATCTCCTCAGGGATAAATTTAAGCAGGGACCCTGGACGGAGGAGCTGGACTCGGGACGGGCCGTTCACTGAAGTCAAGAGTTAAAGAGTGGTATAGCCATGGATCAGGGTCCCTCTAGGAGGAACTCTACTAGCCCATCCCACTCCATCCACTCAGTCTGTCCTCTGAGAATAGAGGAAGGATGAGGAAGGGTTCCAGCACCCACAGTGAGTCCTTTCACCAAACCACCACACTTACCAGCCTCTAATCGCCCAACGTTGGCCAGGGAAAAATCATACTCACTGCTCAGGGGGGTCTCCTAGAGGAAGCACACAACTGACGCTAAAGACATCTGAAGTCTCGTTCATTGTCCTACCTTGACAGCCCTAACCTCCCTAGGGGTGCTTCCCAAGGACAAGCCTTGATACTCTTAGAAGGCAGCCTTTTAAGCATAACTATCTCACTTCTATGTTTGTCTAAATCTTCTAGACTCCCTTTCCACTTGCCACTAACCTTTCCACTGCCCTAACCTTCTCACCTGACTCCGCTCCCATCCACGGGGCTGGAAGGTGACCCTCAAGTTGCTGCAGATCAGGGTTCCAGGCATTTCAGGCTCCAGCCCCTTCCTCACCCCCGGGGCCCATGCTAGAATCCGCTCCCCTGCAGGGCGAGAAGGGAAGCCGGGTTATGCCTGTTCCCAGTGTTGCCCCCACTCGTAAACACACACTCCTCTCAGACATTCTGTAGCAGAAATTAGTTGAGGCACTCCATTGTTAGCCCTTACGCAGCCTTTATTCTCTCCACTCACTCAACCTACCCGTGTTTGTTCTCCCTCTTTCTTGCTTAATTGCACTCTGAAAATGATTGCCTTCTGGCTACTTGATGTTTACCCCTCCAAGACAACTTTCCTTAACATTCCTTTCCTCTGGGAGCTTCCTTCTTTCCAGAAAGAATGTCACAGGACGATGACCTTGAGGACCACCAGAACCTGTTCTGGAGTGACCCTGAGCCAGCCCAAATGATTCCAATGACTCTAAGAGGAGAAGAATACAAGACTACATAAACCCTGATCCTTATCTTTAGTTCCATTTTCCCACCATAAAACTATAAGACCTCTTCCAACTTCCCAGGAAGGGGAAGGGCACAGTCTTGAAAGCATTAGCTTGCTGTGGCCCCCTTTGCCTGGCAAACTAATAAAGCTACTCTTTTCTATTCCTTTAAAGCTCTGTCTCCTTTCAAGCTCTTTCTATTCAGCATAGGTGAACAGAGGCCAGTTTTTCGGCAACAGAGGAGGGAGAATCTAAAGAGGAAAGACTAAGATTCCTCCCTAACCCCACAAGAATGAAAACTTAGGAGGAGAGATTTTAGGCCCTCAAATGTTTTTGAATAAGAAAAGGAGAGGAGTAACAGGGTCAAGAAAACAGAGGGATCATCAAGCTCCAACCAGCCCTAAGCAGAGAACAGAGCAAACCTCAGGTAAAAGCACTTTGAGACAGAAGTGGAATACAGAGGTATCTTTAGTGAGGTTTGAAACAGGATTTGAGGAGGGTGAAATTTGGAACAGTCTGAAAATCAGAAGTATTGGGAAGGCATTATTACCTGGGAGGCCTCCAGAGGCCAGGCAGCTGCCCAGCTGATGACTCCTGGGCTCTGGCATCCCAGTCCCCTGGACAGACTTCTTCGGTCCAGAGAGCTGTGAAGGGTGTAGGGTTAATCCCCAAGCTTCTCTGGTCCTGGAGTCTGGGGTTACTTCAGCAGCCACCTTTGGAGCCCTACACTCAGACTCTCAGGAGAAACTGAGATCAGTGGCTGTGGAGAACTCAGGACAGGCGTTGGCAGATAGTTAAGGGAGGGAGGGGCTGGTTAATGGATAATGAGACAATGAACTTGAGACTGCAAAAAAGACCAAGCACTGTCAACCAGAGGCTGATATGAGAAATACCCTCCGCCTCCTCTAGATTCTTCTTTCTCCACATTATCCCCATTCGCACCCTCTAGATGACAAACCCCTCCCCCAAGTCCTTTTCCTCTCCTTACCCCCATCTCTGGCTCTTCCTTCTGGGGGGCGATGTTGAAACTCTGGCCCCGGCCCCCCCACCACATTTCTCTGGCTCCATCCGGGGATGGAGCGGTCAAGGGTGGAAAACCTCGAGGATGCTCAAGCCCCTTGGGGAGAGGCTGAATCCTGTAGCTAGCAGGAGGGAAGTCAGGGAGAGGGGCAGGAGGCAGATTCAAGGGAAAGGAGCACTTGAGGTGCAAGGAGCACGATTTGGGGTCTTCTGAAAGGTGTGTCCAGTCCAGCTAGAGAAGGCTCCACGGAAACTTCAGTCGACTCTGGAGAGGGCGGAAGAGATGCCCAGCCCCTTAAAGGAGAAGACACACAATTTTGGAAAAGTGGAGAGAAAGTGGAAGAGCCTAAGAAAGGTGAGGAAAAATTGGGGAACTGAGAAAATAACCACATTCCCTTTTTTACTCCAAACCCAGATCCTATCCTCTTTCTGTTCATGAGCTTTGGAGACTATTTGAGGGAAGCAGTAATGACAAGTATTAAGCTGGAATCACTTGGGCCACTTCCCTGGGAAGCTGTTTTTGTCTTCTTTAAGGGGATGTAAGGAATGATTAAAAGTACTTCAGGCCTCCTTACAACCTCTCCTGATAGTCTGAACTAAAGTAGTTGAGAAGAAATAAATGGAAATTGACCCTTGGGATTTTTGCCTGGGGATTTTGATGGGGGCGAGAGGACGTGTTTTTGTATATCCTTCTTCAGAGAGCGTGAAACGTATCTCATGTGAAGGGTGCAGTGGAAGAGTAGGGAGAGAAACTGAAATATCTCCAGGATGCTGACACAGGTACAGGTACGTGCAAGTTCTGTGGCTGGAGGTGGGAGGCCCCAAGAAAAGATCTTAACACTTAATCACACACATACACACACACCCCACCCAAACAATTGGAAACTAGAACCCATTCCAGGTACAGGAGCCCTCCCTCCAGCCCAGACATCAGATCTCCAAATTAATGATTCATGTTAAGGACTTTGAAAGCTGAGGGCTGGAACCCTCTGTTCAGTGCAACGGTCCCATCCCCCAGCCCTCCCCCTTGAAACCCAAGAAGCAAAGATGGGTGGGGAGGGCTGTAGGAGGGAAGTAAAGGAACAGTAACTAGGGTAGGTATGCAAAAATCTACCTTTAGATATGAAAAAGACAAAAGATACAAAGTAAGGAATTACTGAGCTGCTGTTTTATTGATTTTGAGTTTGTACAGAGGCAGCAGTCCTTAGGTGGGGTCCCGTTTTCCAGAGTGACACCCAACTCTCCTCCCCAAGCACACACACCCTTCCGGCCTAAGTTTTGAAAAGTTCCCTGTCTTGGCTGCAACTGTGGAAATAGTGAAGATATTGTGAGACAGGGAGTCCATCTGGAACAAAGAGGTATACACCTGCTAGGAAGGTGTCCCAGAAGCCTGATTCTAGAAGTCCTAAAAGCTACTACATTCCCCACCCCCACCTGCATTCCATCAGCCTCAATCCCTCACGGGAAGAAAATATTTCCCAAGGTCTGTGGCAATAGAAAAAGGTGTGTACCACAGTTTAAAAATCCATTATCCACTTTCCTTCTCCCCACCACCCTTCAGTCAAGAGCCTCATTCTATTCTTTAATACTTGAGGTGTAGGAACAGCAGCATAGAGAAAACATGAGTGGGGATAGGGGAAGGTCAGAGCCAGAAAAACGATGGGTGACTTGGATCAGCACCTAACCAGGAATGCAAAGGGGACAGCAGCTGAGTGTTAAGTAACAGGAGGACACCTCCCCCTCTGACCACCCCCTACCCACCCAGTGGGGCTTTAGTGGATGGAAGGGTGGAGAGGCAAGGGTCTGTATCAGATTTTTCCATTTTCAGAATCCTGGTCTGGTTGCAGGTTTGTGCCAGGAGTGAAGGCTGCTGGGAGGGGCTGCTAGAGGAAGGAGGTGGAGCTGAGTGACTCACAAGATGAATCATAGATCCAGTTATAAGCACAGAAAGAGGCCAAGGTTCTCCCCACCCCCGCTCCTCTCTGCGCTACTGGCAGCCAGCTTCCCTTCCTCTTTTCTAGTCTTACCCAAGTGGCCAGTAAAAGGAGGGGTTGTGGAGAAAGTCTCCATGGAGGGTATCATAATATTCTGTTAATCCACTTAAATTCAGGGGGCAAAACAGCCTGTGATTTCTATAAAGTGAAAGAAACAGACTGCCTGTATGAGTCACTGAATCTGTAGTTGAAGGACCTGGAGGGAAAAGGAAATTAGAAAAATCTGTGGTGCAGGTGATTCCAGGACGAGAAGGGACTACTAATTCTGTCTCCTCACCTGTGGTGGTGGGTCTGGAGCACTGACTCCTTGGAGAAAAAAGAGAATGCAGAGTCCAGAGGTGTCAGAGTAACTTGGGGACAATTATCTTTGAAACTCCTTTATTGGGAAAGATTAAATGTGACTGGAACTTTGGACAGGTGGCTGTTTAGAAAGTGGTAAAAATAGCAAAAGCTGGGTTCTCAGAAGTCATTCAAAACCAGCTCCATCCTTTCCAGCTCAGTATCACTCCCAAACATACACTAAGCTGATTTTTGTTGAGTTGGTCTGTGAACTTTAGTTTCACTTGAGAAGAAACAGCCAACAGCAGAGGGAAGCAATTTCCCTTCAGGCCCCACAGAGCATTGAGTTGAACACCATTACCACTCCATAAAGAGACTGAATTAAAAAAAAAAAAAAACCTTTTAATATCATCATTTTATTTTGCTGTAGAATCCAGTGTGAGGGAAAGATGTTTGGTTAAATCTTGTAACTGTCAATCAAACCAGCATAAATTAAAAGGAGGAATCTGGAGGCGTGTCCTATAGACCTATTTGCTCCTTCAGGGCTGAGATGGAGAATCTAGAGTGGGTGGAAGGGGTAGCACTGTCTGAAATCAAAATGGGAAAAATAAAAGCCCTGAAAATCTCCCTCTCCAACAACAACCTCAGTAGGTAACCCAGTGCCTTGGGTTAAAATAACTAAGTGCACTTATTTAAGCCTGAGAGATGATATCCCTCAACTAGGAATGAGAGGCCTGCCTCCCCTCTTCAACCACACCCCCAACTAAGGAATCTGGCTCCTTTTGAGTGCATGTCACCCCTCTCCTCCTTTCCCCCCAACACAGTAAAATTGCACCAGGTTGCCTCTTCTACTCCCTCCTCAAATACTGTCATTTCCCAGGCAATTTTTCACCAGAACAGAATTTACTCATCCCTACAGAAAAACATCCATTGACTCAGGGTTCCTCATTTTTAGAATGCAGAGGTTTTGTGTTTTTTTTATGCCTCAATAAAGTTACCTTCCCAAATTAAAAACAAAAAATTCTTAATGAAAAAGCTATAGGGCCTAAATAACCTAAACACCCCCCCCCTTTTCTTAACCATTTTCACCCCCTTAGGCACCCCTCAGAATTTCCACCTTTTTATTTGAAAAGAAGACAAAAAGGATTGGGTTGGTCAATTTATAAATCAAAACAAAAGCAAACATGACACAAGGTTTCCGTCTTTGTTCATTTGTCCTCAGTTTTTAAAAACAAAAGTATTAACTAGGTTCTAATAACAGATCAAATCCAAACACAGCAGTCCAGTGGAGAATTAAGTTTCCTGGTTTATTCTCTGGGAAAATCCCTGGTCTGTTTCCATTCCTATTGGTCCAGGCCAAAATCCTATGATATAGATGGATGCCTATGGGAAAGCTAGGTGAGCTGTGCAAATTCTAGGTGTGAGTTTGAGTCACTTGTTGTTTGGGTGCATGTTAGGCGACAGAAGTTCACATGGTCGTGGTCTCACCAGTGTTGTTCTAAGCCCAGACACGGGGTGAGGTAAGCAAGGCACTCACTTTGGGCACAAAATTTAAGGATGCCTCAAAAGCCAGTGACCAAGATGCTATTTTAACACAATATATTCTGAAAATCAAAACTAATATTAAAAAGAGCCACAATGAATAAAGTATCAAAATTTTAAATAAAAACAAGATTCAACTCCGCCTTGCTCAATTCAGCTTTTCTTCCCTCACTCTAACCCCAGTCCTGCTGGATCCTATTTTAAAGATTTTGATATTTTGCTCATGATGGATTTTTTGCATTAGCTTTTTTAAAATGCTGCATTAAAACAGTATGTATCTTGACTAGTGAGCTTTTGGCATCTCCTTAAGTTTTGACCCTGAAGGGAATGCTCCTCTCACACCAGCACCAGTCCTGCCTGGAAATACAAACATACCCTCTTTTGGAACCTATCTCCTTTGACCTCATTGCTTCCTTAAAACATCCATTTCCAAATAAAAGCCTAAGAATTAATAGCCATGGAAATTATTAAATCGACAATCAGATTTAGAAAATAAGTGGCTTTTCAAGTTTGTTGAGGAGAAAGGAAACTTCCTAAATTGTAAGCAGTTCCAATGAAGAGGACAGTCTTGGCTGACTTTGTTATCAAGGGGGAGGTGGGATGACAACTTTCCTGACTGGGCAGAAGCAACATATGGCAAATACAAGTCCCCCCAGTGCACAATCCCAGCCCATGTCTGCCTTGGATCAAATGTGAGGATTACATTCCACAGAATGGTTTAAGAGTACACACCTCAAAAGAGAAATCCAAATACAGAAAAATAGCCCCAATTAACACTCTAGACACATTAAGTACACTTGTGCCCCTTCTTCATATGCACCCAGGAGTGTATACAATTGCATAGTTGATTTTTTTTTCCCCCCAGAAAGAAATAATTTAAAGAAAAGGGAAGATTGGCCCAGGATAGGTCCTCCAGTTTAAAGCTCTTAGAAATGGTGCTGGCCAGAGCATAGGCTGTCCAGACTTGTGCTTTGTGCAAAATGCAAAGGAGCTCCCCCCACTACTGTGTCCACAGACCCACTCCCACCCTCTGGGGAAAAGGATGGTTTGGGGAGAGGAGGGAGATCCAATGACAGATCAGCTCATTGGGAGTAATCTGTGATCTGTGGTTATAGTTCACTAAAATATATATTTCTCTAGCTACCTCTTTATAAATTGCCCCTGACCCCTACCCCAAGTTTCAACATCAGTCCTATTATCAAAAATATCTCTTCTTACAAAGTATTTTTTTAATTATTTTAATAAACTAACCACAGATTAAAGTCAGCTATGGCTTAACAAAAGAAGCCGGGATGTTAAGTTCATTCTCCAAAAGTAGAGAAGGAGGAGAAAGAATCACTTAAATAGGAGGGGAAAAACTCATTATTTTAAATGTTTTTTGCTTGCTAGGGTCTTTTTGTTTCTTTTCTTAAAAAAAAAAAAAAATCCAAAAAAATAAGTTGCTTTCTACAGAAATGCAGCAGCAGAGGATGGTAGTGCTCTATTTAGGTTTTTGGTTTTGTTTGAAACAGTCTGGCCAAAAGTCTGTCCTCCTCCCACCCCCTCCCAAGGCGCACTCAAATGTGTGGTTATTGCTAGTAGTTAAAAAAAGATCACCTCTGCACCAATTCACCTGGAAAAAATTCAACACACACAGCTGCTCTTATCATTCTCTTGCCTTCCCCAGAGGGAACTTTTTTTGTGTTTTTTGTTGTTGTTGTTGTTTTTTAATAAAATTAAAGTCTTAAAAAAAATCACAACCTTCTTAACTTAGCTGAGCTCAGCCCTCAAAAAGGATGAGGAAAAGATAGGGGGCAATCGGCAATTTCCTCTAGAACTAGAAGGGATGACAAATGGCTGTTTAGAAGGAAATCAAACTTCAGAGGAAAAAGATTCCCCCTTTAAGTTCTTGCCTTTGCCATCTCACTAAACCGATTTAAGCCATCCCCCTCCTAATAAGCACCCAGAAGCACACATTTCTGCCTTGTCTTTCCAGATCCTTCAGAAGGAAAAATTTATCCAACACTAAACATCTACCTTAATTCAAGTCAATAGCAAATCTAATTTCCCAGTTTCCCTCCACACTCCCAGCTCCACCACCGTGTGCTTTTTTCCAACCTAAAAGAACTTTGGTCTGTTTTTTCTTTTATTGACTGAACCTCCTTTGCCAGTTCCTCCCCAAGACTTCTGCCCACCTACCCACCCCCACACACTGAATCTTCCCTTATACCTTCCCTTAGGCCTGGGATGGACCCAAGGGGTTATGACACACAATTATCATCTTTCTCCCCTTGTACCTCCTCAGTACCATCAAGTCAAGATCGGCACAGGACCAGTATAGCCTCGAGGCACCATCCAGCCCTGACCTGCTCTTGCTAGCCTGGCAGCTCTTCAGAGTATACACACTTAAGAGTTTCTAGCCAGGCTCACACCAACATTACTGCGTTCGCCCCATCAACATGGGAGCTGGGTCTTATGAGCCAATTAATTGAGCTTAACTTTCTTTGTTTAGCCCCCTTGCCCTCCAAGGTTTCCCATTCAGAACCTGTGCACCAGCAGCTCCCCACCCGGTTCACGTTCCCTTCTCCTCAGTTCTTCTCTGTAACAGCAGGAGCAGAAATTGTTTGTCTCAGGGTGTCCGTAGAAGCTGCAGTTCGGTTGTTTGCATTTGGTCTGGGTTGGGGGAAGCCCCCGGGGACCTCCAGCCCATCCATCTGGCTCAGGGGGCTCTCTGTAGCCATTGCTATAGGAATCAGCCACGCGGAAGTGGGGTGGTAACGGTGCACCCCTGTGAGCTCCATCCTTGGAGTGACTACCTGGCTCCAGAGAAGGGATGCTGTCCTGGTGGGGGTAGGGTCGCCCAGGAGGGCACTGCCTGGGGAAAGTGGCATATGGTGGTAGGCCTCCCCCACATGGCCCCCCTGCCAACTGCCTCCGGGGTTCCTGGCAGTGGACTCCACCCCCAGAAGGCCGAGGGACAGTAAAGCCACCAGGGTAGCCAGCAGAGAGTGCCATTGCCTTGGATTCTGCTGGAGGGGCAGTCAGCAGCTCCTCCCCGCCATCTGGCTCTGGCTTTTTGGCTGGAGGAGGCCCACTCCCTATCCCTCCATTCATGATCTTCCTCTCTGTCTCCTTCTGCTTCTGCTCTGCCAGGAATCTCTCCTCAGCATCAGTGAGGTAGCGCTGGATCATCTCCTCCTGATACTGGTGGCGGTGACCCATCTTCAGGGTGCCAACAAAAATAAACTTCCCCTCCCCTTGCATTGCAATCCTCATAATGCTCAGGCTTTGCATCACCTCCTGGCTATACCTGCTCCCTCCATTACCAACAGACTCAGGTGTGGGCTTCTCAGATACAGGCCCATCCCCAGCTGCCTCCTCCTTGCCACCCTTCCAACTCTTCAGTGAGTTTTTCTTCTTCTTCTCCAGGGTCTCAGTGCCACTGCTTACCCCCGAACCCGTTCCCATCCCTCCAGGCTTAGAACCCTTGCTGTGCATCAGGCCTCCCATGTTCTTCTTGAGCTTGCTGCCCAAGGTTTTGCCAAAGCTGCCCAGTTTGTTAGCCACAGAATCTGCTCTCTTCTTGTCCTTTTCCCGATCTCGCTTTGACTTCTCTTTCCGCTTGCTGCCCTCGTTGCTGGCAGAGCTGCTGCCAACTGACTCCTTGTCTGATTCCCCAGACTCAGGAGTAGACCGGGGCTCATCTCCAGCTGAGGCTGTCGGGGACTCGGGCTGGGCCAGTGGAGCCTGGAAGAGACAAGAAGATGTTTGACAGTTACAGAACGGATAAACAAGGTCTTTCTGTATGGCGCAGGGAACTATATTCAATATCTTGTGATAAACCGTAATAGAAAAGAATATCTAAAAAAGAATTTCTGTATGTGTATAACTTAGTCACTTTGCTGTACAGCACAGATTGGCACAACACTGTAAATCAACTATACTTTAATTCAAAAAAATTAAATTAAAAAAAATGGCTGACCGTTATTCCATTGGCCTAGGTTGAAGGAAGCCCCCAGGAACCTCCAGCTCATCCACCTGGCTCACAGGGCCTCCTGCAGCTGTTGCTATAGGAATTAACCATGTGGAGAGGGGTGGTAACACCCCTACGAACTCCTTCCTTGGAATGACTGCCAGGTTCCAGAGAAGCGCTGCTGTCATGAGGGGAAGGGTCACCCAGGAGGGCACTGTCCTTCCCCAACTCGTCAGCTCTCCCAAGAACCAGGGGAAAATGTATCTAATGTCTAGCCTTTATCTCACCTCCTATAATCTGATGCCCTTCTGTAATAAGGAGATAGCAAAATGAAGACTGGATTTTGCTCTTCTAGAACAATGTGCAACTATACTAATACATAGCCTTTGGGTAAGGTGGGAAAATATTCTGAAGACACATTCTAGGGGTTTATTATAAATTTCTCTATGCCAGATTCTGCCCGAAGTTACTCTCAAGGAAGTTCTGAATAACCACCCCAGGTCTTAACCATTCTGCGTCCACTTTCAGACATTCAGCACCAGAGTCCATCAGTTGGCCCTTGCTCCTGTGTTCCTGGTTCTATGGATAATGACATCCTCAGAACCTACTAGATCAGGAGCTCTTTAAGCTCTTCTGTCTCTTCTAGTGCCCAATACAGAGGTCTATGTACAGAGGGCTTAGAACAAAGTAATAACAATCTCAAGTTCAAGAAAACTTTCCCTGAAGAATATGTTCAGTATCAGAAAGCAGAGCCTGGCTGGTGAGAAGAGGTAGAAAACAAAGGGCACTAACAGGTAGAAAGGCAGGAAAAAGTCTCCTCTGGAATTTATCTGGTATTTTCCAGTTACTCCTAATATTGAATCATAAGAGACGCGGAAGGAGACCACCACCAGACGTCCTTGTTCTCCGACGTGGAAAGGAGGGCATGCCAGGGTAGAGTGGGAGAAGCCTCACCTGCGCATCGGAGGACACTGGGATCCACTTCACGTTCATGTAGCCATGCAGCAAGTGCAATTTGACCTCTAGGGATAGGATCACACTGTGAAAAGGAGGAAAAAAAGAATTTCAAAGAACTGTGGCCTTTAAAAAGCAAAGCAGTGCAATCCAGTTGGGAGGCAGGGTGGGAGAAGGCTACATGGCTGGGAGCTCAGGGCTGATTTGAATTATGGCTGTACCAATTACTAAGCTTTATAACCTTGAGCAAGTCACTTCAACCTCCCTGAAACTCAGTAGGGGTTGATAATGAGTATAGATAACAATATCTATCCTGTGGGCTGTTGTGAAGATTAAAACAGTATTGAGAAAGGGCCCAGCTCAGGGCCTGGAAAATAGGAAATACTTACAAAACAGTATATTACTTAGAGCTTTTGATAATTAGGTGAGAACTTACTTAAAAAGTCATAAACTCTTTTCTTTTTTTTAACCCAGTCTTCTCAGTTGGCTCCAGTTTCAGGAGCCCAAAGAAGCACTGGATAAGAGGTGAGGAAGGAACTTTTACACTCCTAAGCTCTTCACAGAAAGCTGTGGAAGCAGGAGGAAGCCAAATTCAGGGAAATGGGGGTAGGGGTGGGGAGAACATATTTTTCTTGCCATTTAAGTTCCAAAAAAAGTGCAAAAGTCTAGAGCAAATGATTTTGGTCAGCTATTTAAAACCCTTCTCGTTTGGGCTGGGAGAAGTGTGATCTGATCATCTCAATTCTCTGACCACTGTTCTGGGGTTCTGTAAGAACACTCCTCACGCTATAAACACATGCCAGGATTCCCTTCTGTTTCATGGGGAGAAAAAGCAGTGGCAAGAGTCCAGGTGCCCAATCTGTCTCCCACCTCTCCATCTTCCCAAAGACATTAGAACTAGGATGTGGCCATTTTTGCCCCAGAGCTGAGGAAAAGTCCCGGGAGACAGACAATGCATGTGGAAGAGATTGCAGCTACAAAGCAGATGGAAAGGCTAGGCATGCCTCACCTCGCCAATCGGACATTGTCGTTATCATCTTTGCCCCACTCCCAGCCCTTTCCAGGGTCCACAGCAAAGTGCAAAGGCAGCAGCTTATGCTCTGAATCTGTAAGTGGGATCACAGCTGGGGAGGAAAAACACATATGATCAAGGAGTCTTCTTGAGGAAAGAGGAAGGCAACTGAACACAGACTGACTCCAGTAGAAAGGCAGCTGAATCATACCAAAGGTCTATAACTACAGTCACATCTCAGTTCTTAATGATAAATTGTCTTAGCAGAAAAAAATAACAGGCCGGTTTTCCCTTTACTTAGAACACAAGTCAGGCCACTTATCTCCATGAATTCCCACCAGTCAGCTAGCACTCATGATGTTCCTGCCAATTAAAGTGAATTCAAGGAATTCAAAGTCATTATTAAGGCAAATAGAGCAAAGTATCGTTTGGGAAGTTCTTGACCTTAATGTATAAGCTTCTTTACTCCAGATCAGGGAACACAGGCTGAGTTTTCCCCAAAACCTTTTTAAAAAAAAAAAAAAAACTCTGTTTATCTTAGAGCTTAAGAAAACAGCATCAACACTCTGGGCTTGCATGTCACTCAGTTCTTTCCTCCTACATCCTCTCTCATTTCAGTTCTTCTAAGTGAAAATAAAGCAGACCACAAGACACCAGAGACCCAGACACTGCATTCCACACCTTGTTCCTTGGCATTCTCCTTCTGCTCCATGGACACAAGTGCAGAAAAGTGGGCCTGATCATAGGCGAGCACCAGAGGGGAGCGGTGACACTGGCTGGCTGGAACCTCCAAGGGCAGATAGATTCCCCCAAAGGGAATAGGGGCGAATGCTGTAGGAAATCACAAAGATTATTATTAAGGCTATATTCTTGCCTAGTGGGAAATCTCTCCACCCAGCTATGTCAATTGAGCCCCCTTTCAGTCCAACCTATGTTTAATAATTCTTTCCTAAGAAGTTTCATCAATTAACCTCAACTGCTTTTCTCTGACTCTGTAAGAATTGTGCATTATTCTAATTTACACCGTGTTTTTCCACAGGGTCATATATCCCCCTTGCAGACAGGGCTGCTCAGAGTAGAGTGAGGACTGCTTGACCTACCTTCCCCACCAGAGTCCCTCAGCATGGTGTCTGCCACGACGACTATGGGCCTCCGAAGCACGTGGGCAAGGACAAAGACGTGGAATTCTTCTAGACTCTCATACACAGGCTCTTCTGAACTCTCCACCCTAGAGTTGTAGGAGGGGAGAGATGGAAGAGATGCAGTGGAAGGGAGAGGGAAGAAAACAAATCAAGAGACCTCTGAAGACCAGTTCTGCAAAAAGGAAAAAAAATTGTCCATTTCCTGTTTTCCATTCTGAAGGCTGCCATAGACACAGATGATTATTTTACGCTAGCGTGGCTATTTCTACCTCCATTTCACAGATGGAGAAATTCAAGAAAAGAAATGCGAAGGTCTGAGGGTTAGAGTAGTGCTCAGAATTGAGAAGTAATCCCTCTTAATACCTATCTGGTTCAACAACCTTCCCCTACTCTCTTTGTCCAGTAGCTCAACATACAACTGTGTAGCCTCATTCTGCTTATTACCTTACCTACCACAACCACCCACACGTCACATTCATCATGTCCTATCAAAAAAGAAAAACAAAAAAGGAAAGAAAACAAAAATCCCTTCTTCATGTTCCCTTACTTGAAGAACAGCCTCACCCATCTATTGGCTAATACTTAGTAGCTTAATCAGAAATCTGTGAAATATTTACTGTTCTTTATATTGCATCTTCAATTAATCACCTGGCCCAACCAATTCCATCTTTTAAGTGCCTCCTCTGGCATATCTGCAGCCACCACTCTTGCTCATACCCGTGTCCCCCTCTTTCCTGGATTATTATTACTCCCCTCCAGTTCATCATCCATTTGGCTGTCACTGTGCTCAAATACATCAATTTGTTCCTGTTACTCACATACTCACAACTGAGTGGCTTCCTGCCCCCTGCTGCTGCTGCTAAGTTGTTTCGACTCTGTGCGACCCCACGGACGGCAGCCCACAAGGCTCCCCCGTCCCTGGGATTCTCCAGGCAAGAACACTGGAGTGGGTTGCCATTTCCTTCTCCAATCCTGCCCCCTAAACCAATCTTATTCAACACTGGGTGCTTGCTACAAATGCAGATTTCTGGGCAACGCAACTGTACTTCCTTAGGGTGGAGGTCCAAAATTCTGCATTTTAGATCGCCCAAATTATTCTTATACACAATAAAGTTTGGATAGGTTATATTTTTTAACTTTTTACTTTAGAAAAACTTTTAAACATACCCAAAGTAGAAGGAATAGTACACTAAACTCTCATATATCCATCATTCAACCTCAATAATCATAAATACATGGTCAATCTTGTTACACCTAGACCTTGATATATTACCCTAGGGATCAGCCCCCACACCCACTCCACCCCACCAGATTATTTTGGAGCAAATCTTAGGTATCATATAATTTCAACCATGAATATTTCAGCTTGAATCTCTAAAAAATAAAGACTATTTTAAAGATGTCCACAATACCATCAATATCACAATTCTCTTTTCTTTGCCTTTATTTATTGAGGAAACCAAATCACTTGTCCTGCAGTTTCCCAAAGTCTGAATAGAATACAATTTCAATTCCTCAGTATGGCACACAAAAATCTGGACTGCCCATTCCATCTATCATTCAGCATCACACATTCTGTGTTCTGGCAATATTGAGCTAGCTGTGGCTCCTGGAACATACCACACTGCTACACCCTCTGTGCCCTTGCCATGGCATCTCTCCTGTCTTTCTGTCCATCGCCCTCTTAGAATAGAACTTTTTGGACACTAAGGACTCAGCAAAGATCTGCTCCTCCAGTTAGACACACTTACCCACCACAGTTGGCTCCATTGGTACCCAGATGCATGCGGGGTTCACTTGAGGCTAGCTTGATCAGTTCATTCCATTCCTTCTGCCACTCATCCTCTGTGTATACCAGCCCCGACTGTGTGAAAGACAGGCAAGGTATATTAAGCACTTAGAGGTTAAGTTCAAAAGGAAATGGCCACTCCAACTCACTCACGTTATTCCACTCTATGCTCCTGTCTTATAATATGTAAGCACTTGTCTTACAATTTGTACTACAAAGTCCAGTCTCTTCTCCCTTTTATAGTCAAGATCCATGAAAGAATAGTCTATGATCAGCCTCACACTTCTTCCATTCTTTTCCAACCCGCTGTAATCCAGCTTGTTTCTGCCCTACAGCCCATGCCCCTTACCCCTACACACTACTTCCCTTAACTGACTGGCTAAAGACAGTGACCTTCTAATTGGCCAAATTCAGTGAACTCTTCAGTTCTCATCTTTCTCAGCATTCATGTGGCATTTGATTTCCCCCTTAAAACTTTCTTTTCCTTCAGCTCACAAAACACTACTTTCTCCAACCTCTCTGAACTCTATCTTAAGAATATTGATGTTGTGTCAAATAATTTTAGCCTTGGTTCTATCCAGGTTATCTCTTCTACTATTATAATCTCATCTACTGCTATTTACATGCTCAGGACTCAGATATCCTCCTCTCCAGCCCAGACTTCCTCTTCATTTCTACGTTCACATCCAGCAGCCTACTGAAGGCTGTCACTTGCCCATGACTACCTTACACTCTGTTCTGTCAAAACAGAACTTCTGCCTCTTCTAAAACTTACTCTTCCTGTTTTCTAACCTTTGTAAGCAACACTATCACTCAAACACCCAATTAGAACTACCAGGGAGTTATTGATGACTCCTCTCCTTTCACCCATCCCACACCTGGATCCTTTTAGTCAGTAACTATTAAGCATGAGCTGCTGTGATAGATGCTGGTTCACTACTCCTAGTCATACATTGTCACGATTCACTTTCTACAATGCTACCAGAAAGATTTTTCTAAAATTAAAGTCTGATGATGTTTGCTTCCTGCTACAAATTCTTTTAAGAATTGTTAGTATCTGTTAGATAATGGTGCAAACTCTTTAAGCACAGCATAAAGACTCCACTTCCTGGGCTCTGACCTACCCCTTTAGTATCATTTAGTTAGTCATACTTCCTTGAATGCACCATGTCCTTTTATACTTCTGAGCTTTTGTCTAGGTTTTGCCTCGACAGTCTTCTGCCTGAGACAGCCTTCTGCCTGAGACAGCCCACTCCATATCTACCTGGTGAATAATCTCTCAACTGTCAGGAAAGAACTCAAGTATCATTCCTCTATGAAGCCTTTCCTAAATCTCCCTGGTGCATCAGCCACTCACTGCTTCCTTTGTGCCCTCCCTGCTGAACTGCTATACAGACTTCTATCACAGAAGCCATAACTGGTACTTAGCTGTAATCATATACTCACATGTCCATCTCCTACTACCACTCTTAAAAGGCAGGACCATGCTTTAAGCAATATGCTTAGTGCTTACCATGTGATCAGTAATCAATAAATACATGCTCAGTAAAACTATGATTTTTATCATAGCAGTGGAAGAAATAGTACAAACAGTCTTAAAATAAAAGTCTAAAAAGTCTTAAAGTCTATTTGTTAATTGTATTTGGCCTACGTAAGTGTTTTTAAAAGTTTATACCATTTTTTTTGATTTTTTATTTATATTTGGCTACACTGGGTCTTAGTTGCAGCACTCAATCTTTGCAGCGTGCAGACTCTTAGTTGCAGCACATGGGATCTAGATCCCTGACCTGGGATCAAACCTGGGGCCCCTGCATTGTGAGCGCGAAGTCTTAGCCACTGGACCAACAGGGAAGCCCCAAGTTTATACTTTAAACACACATTGACAGAGTAGGAAGAATCACACTAGAAACATGAGAAGTATCAGAACAAATGTAAAAGGAATTAAAGAGCTATTGTGAGCATATTTTACTTTAATAATAAAAACAACAACAAAAACACAACAAAGCTATTTTCAATTTGTATAATTCTATAACTTTTTCTTTCAACTCAAAGAAAGAATGCACAATTTATATATGGGGCGCTCTGTTCACTCTGATAAATGGTCCCTGATACACATTCATGAGGCTCTGTCTCCCTCTTCCTCTCACCTATTTTCACCGCTGTTTCTATACACACAGCCACTAGGTGGTGTACCCTTCTAGGCTAAAAATGTTCTTACTGGGTTTTACCACCATTTTCAACAACAAAACAGGGAGGCCTGGGAAATTAAAACCAATTTAATTTGTTTGGTGTTTGGTACTGGCTAAAAGTAGCTCCCCAGTCCACCTCCCTTTCCCCACCCCCACTATAGTGCTATAAATCGTCTGAGCTAAAAGAATTACCTCATTCCCATATGGAACTTTCAACATGTTGAGCAAAAGGCATAAAAAGACTACTCTTTCAGTATCTACTATTCCTGAGGCATGTACTTCCATTTGGGGACTTTGAGAGGGAAAAGGTGACCAAGAACAGAATTTCAGAATTTCTGAGTCTCCTGGCTAACTACCACCACCATGTAACCCCTGTTCACTTTTTTGGCTCCACTGGGTCTTTGATGCTTCGTGGCCTTCTCTAGTTGTAGCAAGCGGGGCTACTCTTCAGTTGTGGTGCGCAGGTTTCTTCCTGGTGGTGCCTTCTCTTGTCGCAAAGCACTGACTCGGGCAAGTGGGCTTCAACAGTTGCTGCTCCTGGCTCAGTAGTTGCGGCTCAGGAACTCAGCTGCTCTGAGGCATGTGCACTCTTCCCGGAGCAGGGATCGAACCTGTGTCTCCTGCATTGGCAGGCAGAATCTTTACCACTGAGCCACCAGGGAAGCTCCTAACCCCACCTTTAAAAATAATAACTATAAATAGCTTAATATAGCTGGAATTGGTATCTATCCTCTGACTGTGGCTGTCATGTCTGCTTAACTAATGGCATGATCTGGTTTGGCCTTTTCCTGTCTGAAGTGATCAAATCTAAGGTTCAGGTATCAGTGCAGTTCAGTCACTCAGTCGTGTCCGATTCTTTGCGACTCCATGAACCACAGCACGCCAGGCCTCTCTGTCCATCACCAACTCCCGGAGTCCACCCAAACCCATGTCCATTGTGTTGGTGATGCCATCCAACCATCTCATCTTCTGTCGTCCCCTTCTCCTCCTGCCCTCAATCCTTCCCAGCATCAGGGTCTTTTCAAATGAGTCAGCTCTGCACATCAGGTGGCCAAAGTACTGGAGTTTCAGCTTCAACATCAGTCCCTCCAATGAACACCCAAGACTGATCTCCCTAGGATGGACTGGTTGGATCTCCTGGCAGTCCAAGGGACTCTCAAGAGCCTTCTCCAGCACCACAGTTCAAAAGCATCAATTCTTCTGCACTCAGCTTTCTTTATAGTCCAACTCTCACATCCATACATGACTACTGGAAAAACCATAGCCTTGACTAGACGGACCTTTGTTGGCAAAGTAATGTCTCTGCTTTTTAATATGCTGTCTAGGTTGGTCATAACTTTCCTTCCAAGGAGCAAGCATTTTTTAATTTCATGGCTGCAATCACCATCTGAAGTAATTCTGGAGCCCAAAAAAATAAAGTCTGACACTGTTTCCACAGTTTCCCCATCTATTTGCCATGAAGTGATGGGAACAGATGCCATGATCTTCGTTTTCTGAATGTTGAGCTTTAAGCCAACTTTTTCACTCTCTTCTTTATCAAGAGGCTCTTTAGTTCTCCTTCATTTTGCCATAAGGGTGGTGTCATCTGCATATCTTAGGTTATTGATATTTCTGCCAGCAATCTTGATTCCAGCTTGTGCTTTATCCAGTCCAGTGTTTCTCATGATGTACTCTGCTGCTGCTAAGTCACATCAGTCATGTCCGACTCTGTGCAATCCCATAGACGGTGGCCCACCAGGCTCCCCCGTCCCTGGGATTCTCCAGGCAAGAATACTGGAGTGGTTGCCATTGCCTTCTCCAATGATGTACTCTGCATATAAGTTAAATATGCAGGGTGACAATATACAGCCTTGACGTACTCCTTTTCCTATTTGGAACCACTCTGTTGTTCCATGTCCAGTTCTAACTGTTGTTTCCTGACCTGCATTCAGGTTTCTCAAGAGGCAGGTCAGGTGATCTGGTATTCTCATCTCTTTCAGAATTTTCCACAGTTTATTGTGATCCACACAGTCAAAGGCTTTGGCATAGTCAATAAAGCAGAAGTAGATGTCTTTCTGGAACTCTCTTGCTTTTTCCATGATCCAGCAGATGTTGGCAATTTGATCTCTGGTTCCTCTGCCTTTTGTAAAACCAGCTTGAACATCTGGAAGTTCACGGTTCACATACTGCTGAAGCCTGGCTTGGAGATTTTTGAGCATTACTTTACTAGCGTGTGAGATGAGTGCAATTGTGTGGTAGTTAGAGCATTCTTTGGCGTTACGTTTCTTTGGGATTGGAGGTTCAGGTATAGCATGAATTCAACAGAGAAGAAGACAAACTCTAGGCTGGCTCTAGCTCAGACAAAAACAAAAACAAAAACAAAACTCCATAAAGTCCAGCTCAGCTCACCAGAAAGCCAGGGGGTTTGGTGTCAATAAAGAATGCTGTTTACTTGGTCTTGCCCTTGTGTGTTCATTTCCCTCAGGAATCTTCTGGAGCAGACTGGCTAATCAAAGACCAGATTCTGATCTTAATATCATCCTAATTTTAACAATTGAGCTCATTTTTGAGAAAGAAACATAAGCCATCCTATTTCCATGTTTTAAATCTTCAGAACATAAAATTCTAATAATAATAAAACATTCAAACTCATGCTTTTACAGTTTTTTAACAAGTAAACTGTATTTATGAAAAACAAATGGTATATACGGCCCCAATTTTTTTACACATTTACATTAATAAGAGTTAAAAACATAAGTCCTTAAAAATTGGTCTAGGCTTATTATAAGTAAAAAACCAAAACAATAGAAAAATCCTACAAGCTTGTTGTATTTCATTTTGCGAAAGACAGCCACTAAAGGCTTACTGAGTGCCTTATCAGGAAAAGCACAGCATAGATACCTCCTCTACAGGTCCCACTTCCCCACACCAGTTCTCATAACTCTCTCAGAAGGCATGTACCCTTTGGTGGTATCTGAATTTCAATAGGATTGTTAAGAGTAACACTGGCCTAAGAGCACCTAAGTAGGAGACATCTCCTATAGGAGGCGCTGAGCAGTCCCTTACGTAACTCTGGGAAACAAGATGCTCCCACCCGCGCTTCCTCACCTCTTTATTCTGCTGAGTTTGCTGCCACCTCCAGCGACGTTTTAACGCTTCCTTCTCGGCTCCCTTATCCATCAGTGCATACAAAGCTTTCCGCAACACCAAGTCTCGATCATGGAAACCCCACATCCCTATGGCAAGAAAACATAATGGTTAAGACACCTTTTGTATTGCTTCCCTGGTGGCTCAGTTGGTAAAGAGTCTGCCTGCAACGCGGGAGACCTGGGTTCAATCCTTGAGTCGGTAAGATCCCCTGGATAACAAAATGGCAACTCACTCCAGTATTCTTGCCTGGAGAATTCCATGGACAGAAGAGCCTGGTGGGCTACAGTCCATGTGGTCACACAGAGTCAGACACGATTGAGTGACTAACACCTTCACTTTCAAGACAACTTACCTTGACTCAATTCCACTTATTAATTATGATACAAAGATTCTGGCATGAAGGATATCAGGCCTGAAGCCCAGGTTCAAAGAAACTCCTGCTGTAACTCAGCAGAAAGGTAATCAGGAAAGAAAAGATATTCCTACTGTAGAGGCTCAGAAACTTTTGAGAGCCTAAAAGCAGAGGATAGACCATATCCTACAAACTCCTGACAAGGAGACTTTTTAAAGTCTTTATTGAACTCATTACAACATTGCTTCTGTTTTGTTTTGGTTTTTTGGCCATGATGCATGTGGGATCTTAGCTCCCCAACCAGGGATTGAACCTGCACCCCCTGCACTGGGAGGGGAAGTCTTTAACCACTGGGCCAACAGGGAAGAACCAGAAAGCCTTTACTCTTGATACCAAGTCTAACAAATTAAAATACAGAGTAGAAATTCGCTGGCAGTCCAGTGGGTAAGAACTCCGTATTTTCACTGCCCCACACTCTCATTGCTGAGAGCCTGGGTTCAATTCCTTGATGGGGAACTAAAATCCTATAAAGTCACATGGCTCAGACAATTTTTTTAAAAAGCTAAAAAATTAATAAAACACAGAGTAGCAGCAGACAAGATGGGTCTGGCACATGGCAATCAGCATCAAAGCTTGAGGAATGGTTGGAAAATGGGGACTTTTTTAAAAAAACTAAGGCAAATATACTGAATTTTAAATAGGCATACCTATTTAAAGTAAACAAGTCAATAATTATGTAATATCTTTGTATGGTGACAGACGGTAACTAGACTTAACACAGTGATTATTTTGAAATGTATAGAAATATTTGAATCACCATGCTGTGTGCCAGGATATAACAGCGTTATAGGTCAATTATACTTCAAAAACAAACTCACAGAAAAAGACATCAGATTTGTGGTTACCAAGGGCAGGGGGTGGGAGCAGGGAAAACTGGATGAAGGTAGTTAAAAGGTACAAAGTTCCATATATACAAGACTAAGACTACTGAGCACTTAGGATGTAATGTACAACATGATACATATAATTAACACTGGTGTACATTATACATGAAAGTTAAGACAGTAAATCCTAAAAGTTATCATCATGAGGAAAAAATAATTTTTTTTTCTATTTCTTTAATTTTGTATGAGATGATGGATGTTCACTAAATTTACTGTAATCATCTCATAATGTATGCAGGTCAAATCACGTATATCTTAAAACTTATACAGTGCTGTATGTCAATTATATCAACACAACTGGAAGTGAAAAAAAAAGAAAGAAAAAGAAAAACACATTATTCCAGATTAGACATACATAACCTAGAGGGCTTGGATGGGGTGGCAGGTGGGAGGGAGGTTCAAGAGGGAGGAGACATACATATACCTATGGCTGATTCATGTTGATGTATGGCAGAAACCAAAGCAACACTGTAAAGCAATTATCCTCTAAGTGAAAATGAAAACTAAAAGGTACATTAAATAAAGGTTCATTAAAAAATAATATTAAAATAAACAAGTCTCATAGGGGTCTGATGAAAACATATCTTTTTTATATACCAAAAGAATGAATATTAAGTAGAACTATATACATACACAAACAGTATACTACTTGCTTTCTGCTGTTCATCACTTTTACGGGTCAATTCTCAGAGTGAGGATTGTGCTAAATCCCATGCTCTCCACACACATACATACACCTTGCTCTGAGCCATCACTTCTAAGATCAAGGTTGGTTGGCTCAAGTCCTTCACATGCGATTTAACTATTGCTTCCTTTCTGTGAGGGAATGAAGGGCCATTCTCATGACTCACCAAGAGAGGCTGCGTGCAAGAGGCAGTTTCCATCTCCAGTAGTTGCCAAAGGAAGGAGCCTTTGACAGGTGGGGTCCACACTCACCCACCAGTTCAAACGCCCTGCAGAAACACGAGGAAAGGGAGATGAGCAGATTATCCATAAAGCTCTCTACTTTTTTACTTCTAATACAAGACTCCAAGCTTGCCTCTTCTAGAAACCCTACCTAGAATCAAACCACCACTCTATTACTCTGTGTATCTTCTTCACTTATATCTGGTTCATCAAAATCTGGGGAGTATAATTGGTTAGATTAGAGGTTCTTAAGTGGGGCCAATTTTGTCCCCAGAGGGACATATGGCAACATCCTGAAACATGTTTGGTTGTCCCAAATGGTGAGGGGGATGTTACTGGCATTGAGTAAGTAGAGGCCAGGAAGGCTGCTAAACACAATACAGAAGGCAGCTCACACAACAAAGAATAATCTGGTCTTAGATGTCAACAGTGCTAAGACTGAACAACTCAGGGATGGATGATGAGGCCAAGGTCACAGACTGCAATAAAGATCAGCACAAATCGATCATCAGTAAAAGAAAATCAACCCAACACATATATTCAAAGTGTCATGCAAGTATCATCTGCATATATGACAGTAAGCATGTCAGCATGCATGTAGTATGATTTTAAAGACATGAGCAATAAAATAAAATACTTAAAACACCTAAGAAAATGAGTCTCAGTTCTGTAGTCATCCTACAATTGTCAACCTATTACTTACATAAAGAAAATATTGTATGAATGATGCTTAAAAATGTTCTTCAATTACTGAAAGAAAAATTGGCCTATAATCATACCAGGCAAATGACTAACTACTTAAAAATTATAAATAGATGTGCATGATTAGTATGGAAGGGTACAAAATGAAAAATAAGAGTTTCTTTTCCATGCCCCCAACTCCCATCCCCCAGACCTTCCATGGGAGTTAATACCTGACTAGGTTTCCCAGAAATCCCAGCTGCCTCATCCATTATACCAACTAATTTTAACAATAATTTAAGATAAACATAATTGTAAAGGTAAATAGATCTTTTGGGAAAGATTTATATAAATAAATGTGACTTAGTGAATCACGATTGTGTATCATCTACAACACTGGTTCTTTCTGTTCACAAGGTGCTCCAGAGCCAATTATAATTCACTTGTATTTTTTTTTTAATGTATTGATTTTTAGGTATTGATTCCTAGGGCTTTCACATGTGTATCTGGTTTCCCTTCCATCAAACAGGAAATTTCCAGAGCCAAGTGTCCTGTTTGTGTCCTTTCTTTAACTTGAAGAAGCGCCTAGCTCAGTACACGTCTCTCTGACTGACCACTAAGTTTGACTGCCATCAATCAGATCACAGGCTTAGACTGGAAGCTGCTGGTCAAGCCCAGCCCCTCGGCAGACGGCAGACGGGTGGAGGAGCACCAGGAAGGAAGTGCTCACTGACCTGCCTGCTCCAAGGCAACCAGCATGGACTGCTCGATGAGGTCTCTCTCTATGAAGCTGCGAAAGTCTTCATTGTACACAGTGAGATCTGGAAGCTGGAAGGCACAGATGGGCATTTCCAGGGGGTGCTCACTGCTCCCCCCACCCCCACCATTGGAGGAGACATGGGACCGGGCCAGGGAAACAATGCTGGAGCTGGCGTGAGAGATGCCCCTAGACAGGCGTTTTTCTGCAATGAGAAATGGAGTCACCTTAGAACATACAAAACCCACTCAAAGAACTTTCCACTCATGTGGTGATGGTAACCTCTTGACAAGGTTTCCACTCAGGGAAAAACTGTAAGTCTAACTGGCTACCATATTTCATGACCCTCTTTCTCATGCCAAATATATTTGTGAAATATACAACGTGGCATTTTCTCAGGCACTCACATTAGCACCAAACATACATTCCTCTTTCTACCCTTTTTAGAATTTGCGTGAACTTCTTCTCCCCATGACACTGTCTTCTTCCGCTTCCATTTCACAACATAATAGGGACCTATTCATTTGGCAACTTGGTCATTGTCTGGTGAGAGGAAGAGGGAATAAGGGAAACAGAATTCCATTTGGCTATCAACAGACTGAGTCAAACAATCTTGCTGATAAGTCTTGGAGAATGTAGAAAAAGGATTTCCATTATAGAAAACTAATGACATACGTATACTTATAGCTGATTCACATTGTACAGCAAAACCCAACACAACATTGTAAGCAATTATTCTCCAATTAAAAATAAATGAAAAAAAATTTCAAATAAACAAATAAAATTTATTTTAAAAATTAAATTTTTAAAAAAAGAAAATTAATGACAAATCTTACACATTCAGGAACTTTCTTATCTACCATCAATAACATTTATTTACACTATTTACTATAACTTTTCTTGATATATTCATCAGGAATTTATGGTATAGTCAATTCTTACTTAACAGAGGAAGGCAGTAATATAGACAGTGCCCCCTCCAAATTATTTAATTTGTTTTGAATACATGGCACTTATAATCCTCCAGCAGATATTCCACTGTGATCGTAACTTGCTCAGAAGAGTATTACAATTCATTTGTATGGCCTAAGTTATATAAAGACTATCAAAAGACCTAAAAATCATATTGAGTAGCAGATTTTAATCCAATATTTATCAGGGATGTTGCACAAAGTAAGTAAAGAGTCAGTCTAATGCTATTCTATAGTGATGTTGTTTTTTAAGTTCTTTTTTAAGGTGTTTTAAAAGTACCGCATGCCCATGTAAAAAATAAAAAATACTACCAAAAGGTTTAAATTGTTAAAAAGAAATCTCCCTGTCATTCAAAATTCCTGATCCCCTCCCTAAAGGGGACTTTCTGTATCCTTGTACAAATTTTTTATGCACATAGAAGTGTGCATAGCTTTTATAATAATTTTTAAAACATAAACAGGAATATATTATACTGTTCTGCATCTTATCTTTCTCAATAGAGTAAAGAGATTTTTCTAAACAAGTTCCATCACATTCTACTTAATTCTTTCTAATGGCTGCAAAGTATTCCATGATATGGATGATTACCATTTATTTAACCACTCCTTTACTAATGGGTATTAAAAGTTGTTTTCAAGCTTTAACTTTCAAGCTTTATACTACATGTCTTTGTGTCTACTTATGAATTGTGTATACATTTATTTAAAAGGCTACACACACACAGATACACACACATACACATGATAAAGTCTTCCTAGAAACAAAATTGCTGAGACAGAGTATACATATGTATTTTAAAAATTTGACAGATAGTAATAAAATATTAACAAAATGCCCTCCAAAAGGGTAGGTGATAGTGATCCTTTGAATTCTTTCTGTGTACTTTATCTTGACAATGAGATTGTTACCCTTCTTCTCTCTCTCTCATAGTATCTGAAGAAGGCTTTTAATCTGGACAGTACTCCAGAAACAAACAGTGAGGGGTTCCAGCAGCTGGAGGACTGAGTTCACCTCTGATCATCTGACTGGGGAGGTGGGAGAAGAAAGGAATCATTTCCGAAGGGTCATGAAATTCTCTGGTTAGCAGCCGTCTCTCTTCCTTTCTATTCCATATACAGAAATAGCCCTCAGTACCCCAATACCTTGAACGATGTCATCCTGCCGCTGTAGGATGGGCCGGGGAGGACGAGTAGACTCTCGATCAGAAAACCCTTTCTCGGGGGTCCTGGAGCCACCACTCCCTTCACTAAAGGGTGGGGGCAGGTTCCCAGCATGGACTTGACGTAGCTGCTCGAAATCACTGAGGGCGGCACTCACATCCCANTAATTTTAACAATAATTTAAGATAAACATAATTGTAAAGGTAAATAGATCTTTTGGGAAAGATTTATATAAATAAATGTGACTTAGTGAATCACGATTGTGTATCATCTACAACACTGGTTCTTTCTGTTCACAAGGTGCTCCAGAGCCAATTATAATTCACTTGTATTTTTTTTTTAATGTATTGATTTTTAGGTATTGATTCCTAGGGCTTTCACATGTGTATCTGGTTTCCCTTCCATCAAACAGGAAATTTCCAGAGCCAAGTGTCCTGTTTGTGTCCTTTCTTTAACTTGAAGAAGCGCCTAGCTCAGTACACGTCTCTCTGACTGACCACTAAGTTTGACTGCCATCAATCAGATCACAGGCTTAGACTGGAAGCTGCTGGTCAAGCCCAGCCCCTCGGCAGACGGCAGACGGGTGGAGGAGCACCAGGAAGGAAGTGCTCACTGACCTGCCTGCTCCAAGGCAACCAGCATGGACTGCTCGATGAGGTCTCTCTCTATGAAGCTGCGAAAGTCTTCATTGTACACAGTGAGATCTGGAAGCTGGAAGGCACAGATGGGCATTTCCAGGGGGTGCTCACTGCTCCCCCCACCCCCACCATTGGAGGAGACATGGGACCGGGCCAGGGAAACAATGCTGGAGCTGGCGTGAGAGATGCCCCTAGACAGGCGTTTTTCTGCAATGAGAAATGGAGTCACCTTAGAACATACAAAACCCACTCAAAGAACTTTCCACTCATGTGGTGATGGTAACCTCTTGACAAGGTTTCCACTCAGGGAAAAACTGTAAGTCTAACTGGCTACCATATTTCATGACCCTCTTTCTCATGCCAAATATATTTGTGAAATATACAACGTGGCATTTTCTCAGGCACTCACATTAGCACCAAACATACATTCCTCTTTCTACCCTTTTTAGAATTTGCGTGAACTTCTTCTCCCCATGACACTGTCTTCTTCCGCTTCCATTTCACAACATAATAGGGACCTATTCATTTGGCAACTTGGTCATTGTCTGGTGAGAGGAAGAGGGAATAAGGGAAACAGAATTCCATTTGGCTATCAACAGACTGAGTCAAACAATCTTGCTGATAAGTCTTGGAGAATGTAGAAAAAGGATTTCCATTATAGAAAACTAATGACATACGTATACTTATAGCTGATTCACATTGTACAGCAAAACCCAACACAACATTGTAAGCAATTATTCTCCAATTAAAAATAAATGAAAAAAAATTTCAAATAAACAAATAAAATTTATTTTAAAAATTAAATTTTTAAAAAAAGAAAATTAATGACAAATCTTACACATTCAGGAACTTTCTTATCTACCATCAATAACATTTATTTACACTATTTACTATAACTTTTCTTGATATATTCATCAGGAATTTATGGTATAGTCAATTCTTACTTAACAGAGGAAGGCAGTAATATAGACAGTGCCCCCTCCAAATTATTTAATTTGTTTTGAATACATGGCACTTATAATCCTCCAGCAGATATTCCACTGTGATCGTAACTTGCTCAGAAGAGTATTACAATTCATTTGTATGGCCTAAGTTATATAAAGACTATCAAAAGACCTAAAAATCATATTGAGTAGCAGATTTTAATCCAATATTTATCAGGGATGTTGCACAAAGTAAGTAAAGAGTCAGTCTAATGCTATTCTATAGTGATGTTGTTTTTTAAGTTCTTTTTTAAGGTGTTTTAAAAGTACCGCATGCCCATGTAAAAAATAAAAAATACTACCAAAAGGTTTAAATTGTTAAAAAGAAATCTCCCTGTCATTCAAAATTCCTGATCCCCTCCCTAAAGGGGACTTTCTGTATCCTTGTACAAATTTTTTATGCACATAGAAGTGTGCATAGCTTTTATAATAATTTTTAAAACATAAACAGGAATATATTATACTGTTCTGCATCTTATCTTTCTCAATAGAGTAAAGAGATTTTTCTAAACAAGTTCCATCACATTCTACTTAATTCTTTCTAATGGCTGCAAAGTATTCCATGATATGGATGATTACCATTTATTTAACCACTCCTTTACTAATGGGTATTAAAAGTTGTTTTCAAGCTTTAACTTTCAAGCTTTATACTACATGTCTTTGTGTCTACTTATGAATTGTGTATACATTTATTTAAAAGGCTACACACACACAGATACACACACATACACATGATAAAGTCTTCCTAGAAACAAAATTGCTGAGACAGAGTATACATATGTATTTTAAAAATTTGACAGATAGTAATAAAATATTAACAAAATGCCCTCCAAAAGGGTAGGTGATAGTGATCCTTTGAATTCTTTCTGTGTACTTTATCTTGACAATGAGATTGTTACCCTTCTTCTCTCTCTCTCATAGTATCTGAAGAAGGCTTTTAATCTGGACAGTACTCCAGAAACAAACAGTGAGGGGTTCCAGCAGCTGGAGGACTGAGTTCACCTCTGATCATCTGACTGGGGAGGTGGGAGAAGAAAGGAATCATTTCCGAAGGGTCATGAAATTCTCTGGTTAGCAGCCGTCTCTCTTCCTTTCTATTCCATATACAGAAATAGCCCTCAGTACCCCAATACCTTGAACGATGTCATCCTGCCGCTGTAGGATGGGCCGGGGAGGACGAGTAGACTCTCGATCAGAAAACCCTTTCTCGGGGGTCCTGGAGCCACCACTCCCTTCACTAAAGGGTGGGGGCAGGTTCCCAGCATGGACTTGACGTAGCTGCTCGAAATCACTGAGGGCGGCACTCACATCCCAATTCTTCCCTATCAGGATACAAAACAAAAAGTGAATTGGGTGCTGAGAGTACAAGAAAATTGAACAAAGACACAGAAACATCATTCTAAGCATCTTACCAAAACTAGCAAGCATATATTCATGTACACTCCGGTCCTCCTTTTCCTTCCCCTACTCTTAATTTCCTTCAACACACTTCAGTCTGGAATACCACAACTTCTTTATTTACTTGCTGTTTGTTTCCTAAGAAAGCTCCATGAGCAAAGAACATTGGTCTCTCCGAACTGAAAAGGCCCTTAGAGACCTAGTAATGTAATTTTACAGACAAAGGAAGTCTTAAGAAGTAGAGTTACTTGCCCAAAGTCACAGCTAGTTTGCACCAGGGCCTCAGCAGGACACAAGCCCAAGTCTCCTAGTTCTGAGATCCAGAGAGTTCTGAGCCTAGATGTGCTCTGGGGTGTCCTAAGTCACCTGAAGTTATACACAAAGTTATAGGTATGTGCATTTTTCTAAAGAAAGAGCTGACGGCTGCCATCAGGCTATCAAACTTAAGAATCACTACTCTTTTTCCATTGAAAGTTAACTCTGGTTGTAGTGTAAAGAACACATTATAGAGGGGAGGGACTATCAGTAGACTCAAATGATAGGTCTGTTACCACAGACTTTTTAAATTGCTTTCTCCAGTTAAACTAGCCAATAAATAACATGTTGCATAACTGTTCACACTTCCTTCTGCTCTATTTCATTCGTCACCACCTTAATTCAATTTCTGTATCACCTAGTATCCACCTCCAATCTATTCAGAAGGATCCCATGAGATTAATCTTTCTATAGAACAATTCTCATCGTTTTAGTTCCATAATCAAAGTTTTTTTAGTGGCATACACCACTGCCTACAGAATAAAGCTTAGGCTCTTTTCTTTGACATTTCTTTCTATAACCTGGCCTACTTTTCTAATCTTCCCTCTGTGCTTCAAGTTCCCTGGCTATGAAAGTGGAGATGATTCCACACAGAGCTGTTATGAAGATTAAATTAATTGAAAGCACTTAAAACAATGCTTGGCACACAGAAAGCATTATACATGTATTTACTGCCATTGCTGTTACGCTTCTTGTTGTAATTATAATTCTCCAGTTAAGCCGTATTAATCATCCACGCTGGATGAATTTACCTCTGAACCATCAGATTCACCATTTGCTCCAACTCCTTTTGCTCACTCTGTATCAGTCATACTGGCCTCTTTGCTGGTCCCAGAAACTTGCTAAGACTGCTCCCACTTACAGCCTTTCACCAACTATTCCCACTGTCTAGAAGGCTCTATCTCCATTATATCTACACAGTCAATTCCTTAACTCCTTCAGGTATTTGCTCAAATGTCACACTCTTGATAAAGTAATAAGGCCTACCCTGACTACCCAATTAAAAATCACAACCTGCCTCACCATTCCCAACCATTTTTCATAGCACCTAACACTTTATAATATAGTACTTTACAATTTACTTGGTTATCATGTTTATTGACTCTTATTCTAGAATGTAAAGGCAGAGATTTTTGTTTGTTTTGTTTAAGCATCTAGAACTTGGCACATAATAGGTACTCAATAAATATCTGTTGAAGAATGGAGGACTTTTGTCCTGCACCAACGAATGAATAAATGGTCTGTCTTGAGCACTGGATCATTATTTCCAACTGCCTGCTAAACTGCTTAAAATCAAGTCCTCCTAACAGTCAATATGACTAAAACTGAATGTCCATCATCTTCCCTCCTAAAGCTTACTTCTTCTCCTTCTTCTATATTCCCTGAATCAGGAATGGCATCTCAACCCCTCCAGGCCAGAAACTATAGTCATTTTAGCTCTTCACCATTCCTCAGACCCTACTTTTCCTCTTCCCTCACTATTCAATTCTCAGGGTTGTTTGTACCCCTAAAATCTCTCTCAAATCTATTCTTTCCTTTCCATTTTTGTCATCTCTGCCTCAATTCAAGTCCTCATATTGTCACCCGGTCTTTGGTCTTCTGGGAGGTGGCTCTCTGGTCTCTTTACTGCTAGTCCCTACCCGCTATAAATTGTTCTTTACACTATAACCAGAGTTAACTTTCAAAGGAAAACGCGAGAGACAGGAAGAGACAGAAAATGAGGATCAGGTCCTTTGGTTCCCTTTCTAAATTACATCTTCAACACACCCAACTTCTCACTTTGTTGTAGTCCAAGTCACCATCACCACTCACTTGAACTATGACAATATTCTTAACTGACTTTACCACTTCATTTCTGGCCACCTTCCAGTCAGCTCCATTATCTTTAATCAGTATCCTGTTCAAAAACTTAAATCCAGTCATTTCAGTCCCCTGATTAAAATTCTTCACCAGCTTCCCACTGAACATATGCTGAAATGCACAACTCTTACCATAGCCTACAAAGGCTCTCTGTATTCTGCTTCCCACTTATCTAACCAGCTACCTACCACTTTCTTGTATTACTCTTCCTACCTCAATCACTATCAGTGCCAAACTCTTTCACTTTAGGGTCTCTGTATAAGCTACTTTGTCTTGCTATTTCTATGCACCCTTTTGGGTTCAGTTCACATGTCACTTCTTCAGAAAAAGCCTTTCTGCACTCTATATCTAAATTAGGTTTCTCTCTTAAACTTCCACAGCACCCTCAACTTTTCTTTCAACCCTCAACTTTTCTTTCATAGCATGAATGTGTGTGTACATGGATGTGTGTGCAACAGAAAGACAGACAGCATGCAAACATTAACTTGTAACATACTTAAGAGCCCAACTCTGAAACCAGATCACATAGGTTCAAACTCTCCTTCACTTCTTGGACCTCAGGTTTTTTAAAACTGGAATACTGGAAAAAACAAAACCTATTTTGCAGAATGGTTGTGAGAATAAACTATTTCAAGTAGCTCACACATCCTAAACACATAGAAGTGTCCAACACATGCTACAAGTGGAAGAGAAGGCATATGAGTTGAATCCAGAAGTATGAGAATTTCAGGAGAATCATGAATGAAGGGACACTGCAGACTTACGAGATGATTTAATACGATCAGGAAAAGGGGACAAGTCAGACCTGGCTGGAGCACAGGCACTGTGGCAAACAGTAGTAGGAGACGAAACTGCAAATGTAAATTAAGGGCAAAGCCATTTAAACCCTGATCTTCCATTTCCAAATCAACACTAGTCTCACAGGTAGCTAAGTAAATGTCAAACTGCCACACCTTACTAAGGACTGACAATCTAAAAAATTACCTGTGTATACTAAGAACTGGCCTATCCCCCAAAATGTTTACCTAACTGTGTCATTATGTATTTTCATCATCAAAAAGCATCTGTTAACTATGACTCCAAACAAAGAATCCTGCTGACATGATGCCAAGCCTAAATGATCTCAAAATTTAGAATATTCACACTTCCGTGTATATACAGATATAAGAAAACAAAAACAGCAAAACACAAACATTAAATTAATCCACTCTATACAGAATGATCCATATAAGTTAGGAAAGGGAAGAAAAAAACAAATGTGGATGATCCCAAATATGAAAATCCAAGTCATTTATATATAAAAAGGAAGTCTTACAGACCTAAAGTTATGCTTTAAGTGGACTAATCTCAAATTTCACTTGTATTACCTAAGCATAAATTGACAGTGGTGAAAAGCTACCCAAAAATTCAAGGTGAAAAAGGAATTTTGCATTTTAAAATTATGGGGGATCACACACAAAATAGATTATTAGAAGTAACTTAAATGTAAGGCCTACCATACACAAAGTATCTTTCTGATCACCTTACATTCCAAATTATCCTAACAATAAATTACACGTTTTACTTTCTCTCTTCTCATTCTCCCCCAAAGACTCCTTACCTTCCAGAAGATCTCGGGCCAATCCTGGTTCTGCTCCTGTGGAACGGACAAAATCCGACAGAACAGCATCCATGTCCAGGGTCATGTGATCGTTCAGTACTTTCAGGCAGCTGATGTAGGGAGGACATAGATCAAAAGTCAAGCCTCCACCTGAGGAGGAAATAAACACAGAAGGCCTAACTCGGGATGATCACAGCCCAGTATCAGCAGCTTCCTAACCAAATGGGGAAACTATTCCAGCTCATTCATTTCAACTGAATTTACTATAAACAGTAATGTGGTTTCCTAATTCCTTATTAACGTTAGTTGTTTTCCCTTTTATTACATAAGTTTCAGGTGCCCAGCAATGTAGTTCAACATCTATAAACACTACAGTGATCACCATCACAAGTTTAGTTATCATCCATTCATTACATACAGTTCACTATTTCCCCTATATAATGTTCCTCCTCTGCCATTCTAGAGTATTCCATTTCTATTTCTCAGTTTGCTTGAGCAAACTAATGGAAGGCAGCAGCGGACTCGCATCCTGAAGAATTTCCCACCTGCGTTATCCCCTAACATAGCACCTGGTTTATTTCTTTCCAGGCACTCAATATACTTTGAAATTATTTTAATTAGTTGCTGTCTAGCCTCCTCCTCTAATACACAAGTGTCTTGAAAGTACAGAGCTTGTGTGTCTTATTCACTAACACATCACCAGCATGTACCCCTTGGTGTGGCCCCTGGCACCCAGCTCTCAGTAAATATTTGCTGAATCAATGAATACTACACACTGAATAACTTTCGAGTTGACTAGTATTCTCATGCTAGCTGAGGAAATGGGAAGAGCAAACAGATATCTGAAACTACTCAAAATAAAGCACTCTGCAATTATGCAAAGCAGGGTAGAGATGCCAAGGGTTCCTAACAAAGGTCAATCTTTGTCCACTAACTTCATGAACCCAGGAAACATGCTTTTCTCCAATCAAGACAAATGACTGCCAAATAAGTTCACCTGAAAAAGGTCTCTTCTTCAGACTTGACTTTGGCAGGAACTATGTCCCTGACCCGTCAGCCTGGCATCAATCCACATTCCTCTGAAGTTAGCAGTCCCAGCTGAGAAAGCAATAACCAAGAGAAGAACAGCTTCTCCCCAAAATTTGCCGCTTCAGACAGGTTTACAGTTCTCTGCAGAAGAGGCCTTGTTCATAAAGCCACCAGGCACGTACCTGCCCCACCACACCCACCAATCCCCTGCTCTGGGGGAATGCCCACAGTGGAGTTCCCAAGGGCAGCAGGGTGGCTCAGGTGACTGTCTCTCCAGAAACATCTCCTTCTAAACAACCTAAACGCTAAGGATGATTCTCGGGTACTTTCTCATCACACCTCCCTAGACCCCAAGACACAGCTTACTTACAGGTGTGATCAGATCCTAATTTTCTACAGTAAGGCAAAGTAACAGTAAGGCAAAGAAACAGCAGTGATTTGTTGGTCATAAAACCAGTAGTCCACTAACTTAATAACTTCACGTAGGATTTTTTTTTTTTTTTTTTTGAGAGGGAGAGACATGACAAAATAGAAAGTATTCTTTCTGGTTTTGTTCCAAGAGGCCAAGAACTCCAGAAATGTTTAATTCATATCTATAGCCCCAACATCTAGCTCAGAATCTACAATATTATAGACAGTCAACAAATGCCTGATAAATAAATGATTAAATGACAAACTGAACCTCTGCATTAGCCACCACCAAACCAATCAATTCGAGGTTTAAAATTCAGATCAGAAAGTCAAGGGTACTTCATCTTTCACATCACCCCTCTATTTTTAAAGGTCTGTCCCAGTCTCAATCCATTTCTCAGTTTTAAAAACTCTCCTTTCTAAAGAGACATTAACATACTGTCATTATTCCTACTACCCTCATATCATATGACTTTACTTACACCTATATATATTAGCTGAGTGACTTTGGCCAAATTACTTACAGGGTCTTGCCTCTTGTATATCCTAGACTTGGATTTGAAGACTTCTAAGATCATTTCCAGGTTTAAAAAAATAACTTCAGTTCTCTAAAGCTTCATAAATTATGATCCTTACATTCTCTTTTACTCTGCTTATTATCAATGTCTAATTTACTTCCATTTCAATATCACAAATATCAGAAAAGTCTACCAATATATAAAGAACTTTTGGCCGTGAAAAGAAGCGAAGCGAAAAGCAAAGGAGAAAAGGAAAGATATACCCATTTGAATGCAGACTTCCATAATAACAAGGAGAGATAAGAAAGCCTTCTTCAGTGATCAGTGCAAAGAAATAGAGGAAAACAACAGAATGGGAAAGACTAGAGATCTCTTCAAGAAAATTAGAGATAACCAAGGGAACATTTCATGCAAAGATGGGCTCAATAAAGGACAGAAATGGTACGGACCTAACAGAAGCAGAAGATATTAAGAAGAGGTGGCAAGAATACACAGAAGAACTATACAAAAAGAGCTTCACGACCCAGATAATCACAATGGTGTGATCATTCATCTAAAGCCAGACATCCTGGAATGTGAAGTCAAATGGGCCTTAGGAAGCATCACTACAAACAAAGCTAGTGGAGGTGATGGAATTCCAATTGAGCTATTTCAAATCCTGAAAGATGATGCTGTGAAAGTGCTGCACTCAATATGCCAGCACATTTGGAAAATTCAGCAGTGACCACAGGACTGGAAAAGGTCAGTTTTCATTGCAATGCGAAAGAATGCTCAAACTACTACACAACTGCACTNTCCTTTTTGTACAGTTCTTCTGTGTATTCTTGCCATCTCTTCTTAATATCTTCTCCTTCTGTTAGGTCCGTACCAAAAGCACAAACACATGTGCATAAAAAGCATCTGGAAGAAAAAGCGACAAAATGTTAATGTCATTATCTTTCGGTGGTAGGATTACAAGTAACTTTTAATTACAACTTTTTATTTTGAAATAGTTTAAGACTCCCACAGGGAGACCCCATGTGCCCTTCACCCAGCTTCCCCCACAATAACATCTTACTCACTGTTATAACACTATTAATTCAGAAACAGGCATTATTCAGATGTCTCCAGTTGTTACATTACATGCGACTTTAGTATTCTCTATTTTGTTAATCTGAACATATCACCTGTGTAACAGCAAAGAATTCTGAAAACACGAAATTCTTCCTTTAGTGTATCTGAACCTTTTGCTTCCTAGGGTCTTTCCTATGTTTTCTCTTCTGAATTCATTTCTCCATCCGGGTCATGAACACCCTCCATAAGACAACCAAGGGAAGGAAGGTAAATGGGACAGACCTTCCTGTCCTGAAAATCCATTCATTCAATGAATCTCTTTGACCTGCCTTCTGTGGGCCAGGAACCAATGGAGAGTAACCTCTAATACAGATTTCATTGTCTATATTTAAAATTTTCTGTTTATTATGATGTTTTGACATCTTAGAAAAAGTCTGGGACTTGCCTGGTGGTCCACTGGCTAAGACTCCTCACTCCCAATGCAGGGGGTCTGGGTTTGACCCCTGATCAGGAAACTAGATCCCACATGCTGCAATGAAGATCAAAGATCCCACATGCTGCAATTAAAGACCTGGCACTGCCAAATAAATAAACATTAAAAAAAAAAAAAAGAAAGAAAGAAAGAAAGAAAGAGAGAGTCTGGCTGAGGAGAGATCATCCTTTCTAGGCAGAGCCAATTAGAGACAGTCTTTCATATACAAGTGAACACATCCAGAGCCTGGCTGCTCTCTCTGGCCCTCACACCATGTAATATTCCAGATATTATTATTCCAGGAATAATATTCCAGATCTTAATCATCCCAGAGTTAGATACCAGGTAACTCAGGGCCACCCCTATAGCTAAGAGCCTGCTGAAATTATTCAGACTAGATCATCCCAGTCATGCTTTCTCCTTGCTCCTGCTCTCTGCCAGCTGACCATACTGGGCTTTCCCCAGTGGCCCTGTTTCTAGGATCTGTTGTAGAATAAACTGTTTTCCTGAGCCTCTCCTGTGTTCCCTCTTGTGGCCACAGCTGATTGGCCATCACAGAAGAGAACCTGGAACAAGCTTCCTCCACTGTAGTGCACACTCTAGTGTATGAGACAGACATTAGTATTATACCCACGAGTGTAAAATTATAACCATGTGGAAATTCTATGAGGGAGACATTCGTGGTGCTCAGAGTATTTTAACCGGGAGATGTGGGCCAGGCTTGGGGGTCTGAGACAATCTCCTTGAGGAGACATGTGGGTGAGATCTGAAAAGGTGATCAGCAGAAATTAACCAGGAACCGGGGGAAGGCTTTCCAGGAAGTAGGACCAGTTGGTGTAGAGGCTTCACTGCTGGAGCCCATGTGCACTGTTACTGGCCATTCCCTGCTTGCTTGAGATTGTGTGAGTAGGGTGGGTTTTAGGCACCAGATTTTCAATTTTAAAACTGCAACAGTCTTGGGTGACCTGTCCTAGTTCACCACCAGGGACGGGGGCAGGGGCCTGGGACACAGGATTTCAGTGCTAGTCCTGGGTATGTTCTGGGCAAACTAGAACAGTTTGGTCACCCTGTGTGACACCTTCAAGAAACTGAAAAAAGGTCTTAGAGTGAGTGTCCTCAGAAGTAGGCCCTGAGAAGAGGATTCCTGCGCAAGGTATTTATTTGGAAGAGGAGGGAAAGAGGAAAATGAGATGGGGGAGCCAATTAAGGGGACAGTCTTGCTCCAGGGTAGGGTCTCCAGAGAAACTGAACATGCAGGGGATAGGTCAGTAGATAGACAGATATGGATGGGTAAATAGATAAACAGAGAGATATGGATGGGTAGTCAAATGCATGCATAGATGGATGGATGGATACACACATGCACAGATATATTGAGATATTTATAATTTAAGCAATTAACCCACGTGAACATGAGGGCTGGCAAATCTGAAACCTGTAGAGTAGGCTGGCAGGTTGGAGACTCAGGCTAGAGCTGATGCAATCTTAAGGTAGAATATCTCCTTTGAGAAACTCAGATTTTATTCCAGGCCTTGAACTGATGGAAGCCCATCCATATTACTGAGTGTAATCTCCTTTACTTAAAGTCAACTGACTATAGATGTTAATCACATATACCAAATACAGTCACATTTTAGTTAATATTTGATGGAATAACTGGGTAATACTGTTACCAAGTCTAAGCCTTCTTGCTCTGCTAGCTAGACCCTATGAACTGCAGCATGCCAGGCTTCCCTGTCCTTCACTATCTCCAGGAGCTTGCTCAAACTCATGTCCATGGAGTCAGTGATGTCATCCAACCAACTCATTCTCTGTCACCCTCTTCTCCTCCTGCCCTCAATCTTTCCCAGCATCAGGTTTTTTTTTCCAATTAGTCAGCTCTCTGCATCAGGTAGCCAAAGTATTAGAGCTTCAGCTTCAGAATCATCCTTTTAATGAATATTCAGAGTTAATTTCCTTTAGGATTGACTGGTTTGATCTCCTTACAGTCCAGGGGACTCTCAGGAGCCTTTTCCAGCACCAGTTTGAAGACATCAACTCTTCAGTGCTCAGCTTTTTTTATTATCCAACTCTCACATCTGTACATGACTTTTGGAAAAACCATAGCTTTGAGTATATGAAAACTGTTGGCAAAATGATGTCTTTGCTTTCTAATACACTGTCTAGGTTTGACATAGCTTTTCTTCCAAGGAGCAAGTGTTTCTGAATTCCATGGCTATCGTCACTATCCACAGTGATTTTGGAGCCCAGGAAAATAAAGTCTGTCTCTGTTTATATTTTTCCCCCATTTGTTTGCCACGAAGCAATGGGACCAGATGCCATGATCTTAGTTTTTTCAATGTTGAGTTTTAAGCCAACTTTCTCACTCTCCTTTTTCACTTTTGTCAAGAGGCTCTTTAGTTCCTTTTTGCTTTCTGCCATTAGGGTGGTATCATCTGTATATCTGAGGTTATTGATGTTTCTACTGGAAAGCTTGATTTCAGTTGTGATTCATCCAGCCTGGTATTTTACATGACATTTCCTGCATAGACGTTAAATAAACAGGGTGACAATATACAGCCTTGATGTACTCCTTTCCCAATTTTGAACCAGTCCATTGTTNTGGATGGCATCACTGACTCAATGGACATGAGTTTGGGTAAACTCTGGGAGGTGGTGATGGACAGGGAGGCTGCAGTCCATGGGGTCACAAAGAGTCAGATTATGACTGAGCGACTGAACTGAACTGAACCTCAAATTCAAAATGTTGTTATTAAATAAATTAGTTCCTTAGATAAAACGCTTAAGAGCTGAATTACTTCAAAATTCACAGGTTAATGAGTGGTTTCCCCCTCTTCTAATTCAGACAAGATTCTTTCCTCAAGCCCATTTTAGACACCATCTTGGGCCACAGGAGATGGTAGCAGTCCAAATAACTTAAAACACATAAATCCAAAACCAAGAGCATACCTGCAAAATGAATTTCAACTTCATCTCTTAAAAAAAAAGTAAAGGAACTAGGTAAAGCCACTTTAATAACTTTCTGAAACAATGTGGGAAATACACAACAGGCATACAAATGGTGGTGGTGGTTTAGTCACTAAGTCGTGTTTGACTCTTGCAATCCTATGGACAGTAGTGGCCTGCCAGGATTCTCTGCTCATGGGATTCTCCAGGCAAGAATACTGGAGTAAGATGCTATTTCCTTAACAATCAACAAAAAGGTGCTCAGCAGAACAGTGAAGCTGATTAAGCCACAGGTTTATAGGCCATTTCCAAGCCAGCCAGAGGCTTCTGAGTGAGAGAAGCCAATGAAAACCATCAACATCATGGCAACTTAGACCTCATGTGCCAACACTGTAGGTCATTCTTTTCCAAACACAGTTTTTAAAAATAATTTCAAGGTCCAACATTATCTAGAATGACTTGCTCAAAGATTCAAAGCACTAAACCAAACTTCTTGGCGGCACATTCTTATATTTGATGTCTTCAAGGTGCATGCCGTGGACTCCACCCTCACCCTACCCAACAGGTGAGGACTGCAGCCTTTTTTTCACCACTACCAACACCCGGCTTGAGCTTCTCAAATTCCAAATGGGACTTCTCAAATTCCAAATGGGACTAGGTGATGACGAAGACTCACAGTCCTTGGCTCTTGGGGGGAAGTCTCGGAAGACTCACAGGAAGGAAAAAAAGAAAACGCTGGCTTTCAAACTTTCAAATGAAACAGAAGAAGCACTCAAATATTTGTTGACTGAATGGTGTTTCGACAAATCTAAATCGGAGTCAAATCCTCCGACCTTCCAATCAGAGGGACTTTGTGTACTCCTGAGTGCTCAGTCACTCAGTCATGTCCAACTCTTTATGATCCCATGGTCTGTAGCCCACCAGGTTCCTCTGTCCATAGAATTTTTCTGCAAGAATACTGGAGCAGGTTGCCATCTCCTACTCCAGGGAATCTTTCTGACCCAAAGATCGAACCTGCGTCTCTTGCATCTCCTGCATTGGCAGGCAGATTCTTTACCACTGTGCCACCTGTGAAGCCAATTCTTGGATGAATCTCCCATAATTTTAAAATCACTGATCTGGACTGGTAAGCAACTCTTCTAACTTTTCCAGTTAGTGGAGAAATCACTAACATTTACTACAAGTTACAGGAAGTTTTCAAGTTGAAACATGAAGTTGAACTTCTTCAGCAAAAAGGGACTGAAGCAATAATTTAATCCAATGTCAGCCTCCACACAAGAATCCTTCTACTGCATCTTTGACAGATAAATCATCCAGTCTCCACAAGAATACAAGTTCTGATGGAGACTCATTTCTTTGCTACAATGTCCATTTTATTGTTGGACAGCTCAAATTGTTAGAAAATGCTTTTCTTAACTAAATCACCAGCCCTCCTCTCTCTTTAGCATAATGGTACTTGATCTCTTCTCCAGAACAGTAAAATCTACTTCCAGGAATGACGGAATTTTCATGGAAAACGATTACATAAAGCATTTCTTTCCATAAAAATTTGTGGTAGGTCAACAATGAAATGTTGTTGACCAACATTTCAACCAGTGGCCTCTTTTTTTTCTTTTACAAAATTCTTCCTTATATCAGTACTTGCCATTACCTGTATTCATGCATAAATGTTTATGCTGACCCTGTATTACAAACTCAACAAGTAAAATAAATGAAGACACGTACCTTGTTCAAAGTTCACTTCTGCTACTATCTTTGCTTCTCATCCCTACTTCTACTTCCACGCTTTCTTGAAGTGAGGACAGTAATCAAGAAAATAAGTCAGGGCTTCCCTGGTGGTCCAGTGGTTAAGAATTTGCCTGTCAGTGCAGGGGACATGGGTTTAATCCCTGATCTGGGAAGGTCTCACATGCTCTGGAGCAACTAGGTTTGTGTGCCACAACTACTGAGCCCCAACTCTAGAGTCCACAAGCCGTCACTACTGAAGCCAGTGCTTTGCAACCAGAGAAGTCACCACAATGAGAAGCCCATGCAACAAAACCAGAGAGTAGCCTCAACTTGACACAACTAGAAGAGAGAAGCCTGCATGTAGCTAAAAATAAATAATTTAAGAAGAATGAAGTGAAGTGAAGTCGCTCAGTCATGTCCGACTCTTTGCGACCCCATAGACTGTACCTGTCAGACTGCTCCGTCCATGGATTTTCCAGGCAAGAGTGCTGGAGTGGGTTGCCATTTCCTTCTCCAGGGGAATCTTCCTGACCCAGGAATTGAACCCGGGTCTCCCATATTGCAGGCAGACGCTTTACCATTTGAGCCACCAGGGACAAGTTAATATTAAGCACTTTCAAAAACACTTATAATTCATTAACAACAAAACTCCTGCAGCAGGCCTATTATTCCCAGTTTACACAGAAAGGAATAAGGCTTAAAAAGTCAGGTGGGTTACTCAGAATCTGAACGCAGACATTCTGAACACATGCTCTCTCTACTGTACCATACTGCTTCCAAGTGTGTCTGCTAAGTCACTTCAGTCTTGTCTGACTGTGACCCTACAGGCTGTAGCCCACCAAGCTCTTCTCTCCATGGGATCTTCCAGGCAAGAACACTGGAGTGGGTTACCATTTCCTCCTCCAGGGAATCTTCCTGACCCAGGGATCGAACCCCTGTCTCTTGAGTCTCCTGCATTGGCAAGTGGGTTCTTTACAACTAGTGCCACCTCTAGGGACAGGCATAAACTGGTTCTCAGAACTGCATTGATTTTCAGCCATTTAATTCTTTCACCACAGGAAAGGCTGTGCCCATCTCTCATTTTTATTAATGACTCTGCCTTATATTTTCCTCAGTTCAAATCCTATCACCTTCCTCAATAATTTCAATACCCACCTGCACAATCTATCCAACATTTCTGCCTTAAAGTCTCATAAACTCATCAAATGCCAAGACCTTCATCTCTACCTCAGCAACTCAGACCCACCCAGCCCTGAAACCATTCTACCCCTAAATCTTCAACTCCCAACATCTTACTCTGGCTACAACCTCATCTCCCTCCAGCTGTTTCTCACTACTAAACCTGCTATCTCACCTCAGGACATCTTTGCCTCAAGACTAAGCCATACAATTCTTTAACCATCTTATTCATTAATTCAACAAAAATTAATGGAGTGCCTACTCTGGGCTAGGCACTATGGTCAGGATTAGGAACATAACCATGAACTAGACATAATCTCTATCTTCACAAAGCTTCTAGTATAGAGAAAAAAAGCACAAAATTTCACAAACAACTGTAATTATAATAGGGGAAAACACTGGGGGAGGGGCATTATAGAATATGGGGAATCAAGAAAAGCTTTCCCAAGGAAGTAATATTATATCTAAGAACTGAAAAATAAGTAGGAACTGGAGACAGATTGGGAAAAAAAGAATGCTCTGAGCAGAGGAAACATATCAATGTTTTGTGGCAAGGAAGTACAGAGAGGTGAAAATGGTGAAAAATGAGGACAAAGGGGCGGCCCAGTGGACCCTACTGAAGACTGAGATCTTATTAATATCCTAAAAGTAAGGAGAAGCCTTTGAAGAGTTATAGGCAGGGACAGGACAGAATCAGATTTAAAGTATTAAAAGATTACTCCAGTTGCAGTGGGAAGAATACTTTTCAAGGAGCACAAGTGGATTTAGGGAGAACTGTTTAGAAAACTATGGTAAAATGAGATGACAGTGAGCTAGACCAGGATGAGAGCAGAGAAGACGTGAAAAATGGTTAGAGTCCACTTTGTCCTTTCTTGCCTATCTAAACATATACATAATGAGTGGTCACTTCATTCTCCTGTAAAAATCTAGTTCCCTTATCCTTTCATCTGCCCAATCTGGATAGATCTCACATGCAACTTCTCTACTACTAAACAAGGCTATTGTACAAGACAAGAGCCCACAATAACACAGAGTAATATGACTACAGATATATCATGTTCTGTCTCATTCCTTTCAATGAGACACTGCTTTCTTTTGCTTGACTTTAGTACCTAACCAGTCTTCTCGGCTACTATCCTATTCCTTCACCATTCTCCCTGAGCCTCCCACCAAATCCTTATTACCTCCCTTATTTCCAGTAGATGACCTTTCCTCCGACTTCACAGAAAAAATTATGAAACAAAGCAAGGGATGTTCCTTCAGATTTTCCTCCTGCCTTATCTGTTGGCTGTTATTCTCGTCTTCCCTGCAAAACTCTTTAAATTAGACTACACTCACTGATGGTACTTTCTCACCTGATAGTCAGTCCTCGACCAACTAAAACTGGCTTCAATAGAAAGACAAGGACACCACTGTCTTATACAGAAGACCATCACCATCCTCCTTACTGCTTATCTATAGTGTCTCTTTGTAGCATTTGACACACACGGACCACTCCTCCTGCCTCTCTTGTTCTGTGCCTTGGTCACCTTTGTGAATTTTTCTTTCTGTGCCTGCACAAAAGGTTAGTTCACCCACAGTTCTAACCTCAAGGCTTCTACTTTCTCATTTTATATCATCCCCTTGAAGAACTTCATTCATGCCCCTGAGCACCCAAATGTCGATGACTTAAAAGGCATCTGCTGTCCCCAACTCTTTCCATCTCAACCAGGAATCCCACAGGCACTTCAGACTCAGCACTATCCCTCCACCTGTTCAAGCTATTTTTCTTCCAGAATTGTCTTTTCTAGCAAGTAGCACCATCATCCCTCCTATCACTTAAGTCACAAGCCTGGGAGCCACCCTGGATTTCTCTCTTGCCTTATCCTCACTAACAAATCATCCTTTACTAAAGTTTAGTAATTTTAAAAGAAATCTCAAATCCATCCAACATCTTCTACAGACTACATCTCTCTTATCTTCTCTCAGGTGTTCAAAACCTGGACCCCAGGAAGTAGCTTCCTAATTTCTCCCTCCTTCTTTCTCTAGCCATTTTTCACAGTGGTTGCTTGTAGAGGCTGATCAATCTAAAATGCAAATAAGCTAGTATTATATCCCACTGCTCAATGGATCCTCAGTGACTAAACCTTAATATCCAAATTCCTACTCAAGACAAATAAGGCCCTTCATGATCCAGCTCTACCTAATCCTCCGGCCTTATCTACATCCCACCATTCCCCTCCTTGTACTTGATAGTTCTGCAAGTATACTACATGCTTCAAATTTCAGTTCTTTTGGGAATGTTGTTCCTTCTGGCTCCTGGTCTAGCAGGTGAATTCCTATTTCTTCTTTAAGGCTACCGTAAGTACTACCTCATCTGCAAAACTTTCCCTGCCTTCCCAAGTTAAAGTGCCCACTTCCTCCTTGGTGTTTCATCTTGTACTCTCCCTCTAGTATATTATACTGCACGGTACTTGTGTTTATTTATGTGTCTGTCTCCCCACTAAACCATGAGCAATCTGAGGGCAGGAATCTTGTCTTGTTCATCCTGTACTCCTAGCATCCAAGCACCTGGTAAGTACTTAGTTTTCATTCAGATAAACTGAATTCTCTTTGTATGGTATCCCACTACACACAGCGGCACCCCCCCCCCCCCCCCCCCCCCCCCCCCCNGCACGGGGATGATCCAGAGAGATGTTGTCGGGTGGGATGTGGGAGGGGGATTCAGGATTGGGAGCTTGTGTACACCTGTGGTGGATTCATGTCGATGTATGGCAAAGCCAATAGAGTATTGTAAAGTAAAATAAAGTAAAAAAAAAAATGAAAAAAATGAAATTCAAATTTAAGTGCATATTCTATATTTTATCTAGCAACTGCATTTGGCACATTAAACTATAATTTGATTCTTTAAAACATTATTTTACTTTGTAATTTTTATAGAAGTACAGTTGCTTTACAATATTGTGTTTGTTTCTACTGTAAAGCAAAATGAATCAGCTACATATACACATATATCCCCTCTCTTTTTGGATTTTTTTCCCATTTAGGTCACGGCAGAGCATTGAGTAGAGTTCCCTGTGCTTCACAGTAGGTTCTCATTAGTTACCTATTTTATACAGAATATCAATAGTGTTTACATATCAGTTTCAACCTCCTGATTCATCTGATTCTTAAAATAACCTGACCGGCTAGGTATTTTCACTTCTTCTTCTTCTTTTTTCTTTTTTCTTTTTTTTTTTTCATTTTACAGATGATAAACTGAGGCAGAGAGAAGTTTTATAATTTTCCATGTTCATGTGGATAGTGATCTATGAAGCTCAGTCAAAGCCAAGAGGCTTCAGAGACCCTGATCCTAACTGCTCTCTAAATAGCCTCTGCATTCACCCAGAAATGTGATGCAGACCAGGCCTAAAATGAAGAAAAATGAAGGACCAGTAGGCATCAAGACCTCTGAAAAAATATTAAATTTAGAATCTGTGTTAGAACCCCTGCTTCTAATATCTCCCCACTATAAATGGCACTCTGCTATATAATCGCTGCCATATGAGTTTTCTAAAATTTAAATATAGTCATCTTTCTTACTGGTCCAGATTTTCCAGTGGCTCTTAGAACCTCATGATAAAATTATGTGCTTTTTGCATGATGGATGAGGCCTTCATAATTGGATACCTGCCCACCTCCATTACTTCACCTCTCACAACCTCCTTTTATTACATGTTGCANGGCCATGTAAGGAAGACCAGTGGCTCTTAGAACCTCATGATAAAATTATGTGCTTTTTGCATGATGGATGAGGCCTTCATAATTGGATACCTGCCCACCTCCATTACTTCACCTCTCACAACCTCCTTTTATTACATGTTGCATCTCAGAAACAATGAAGTAGGTTAGTTTTCTGAATTAAAGAATATACATTCATATTATTTGAAATATTATTGTTCAGTTGCTACATGTGTCCAATTCTTTGCAACCCCATGAACTGTAGCATTCCAGGCTTCCCTGTCCTTCAGTATCTCCCTGAGTTTGCTCTAACTAATGTCCATTGAGTCAGTGATGCCATCAACCATCTCATCCTCTGTTGTCCCCTTCTCCTCCTTGCCTTCTATTTTTCCCATTTCCCAGCATCAGGGTCTTTTCCAATGGGTCTGCTCTTAGCATCAAGTGGCTAAATTATTGGAGCTTCAGCTTCAGCATTAGTCCTTCCAATGAATATTTAGGATTGCTTTCTTTTAGGATTGACTGAGTTGATCTCCTTGCAGTTCAAGGGATTCTCAAGAGTTCTCCAACACCACAGTTGAAAAGCATCTTTGGCACTCAGATTTCTTTATGGTACACCTCTCACATCTGTACATAACTACTGGAAAATAGTGGGCTCAATATAAAGCTAGTAAACAAATGCTCTTTCATATCACCTTGCATTGCCTATGCCATACACTATTTCTTTTCACTCTTTCCTTGGCGAATTCTTGCTACCTTTCACTCTCAGAAGGCTCTCTTCATAGAAAGCTGTGCTTGGCTCTCCAAGGCCAACTTTCATGTTGCTTGTTACCTAACTACTCAAAGGAAGCCATGTTTAGATTTGCTTTTCTAGATTTCGCTTTAGATTTAAAGTAGTTTAATCTTGATAGCAGACATTTAAGCACTGTTTATAAAAAAAGAAGCAGAAACAAATAAATGCTTTCCAAAGCTTTATTACCCAGTTAATGCTTTTAGTCATCTTTTGTACATTGTAAGGTCTCAAAAGTATCTACTGATTGAGTGAGTGATTCCCTGCTTGTTATTTCTAAATTACCTTTAGTGAAAAAACTACAGCTTTACATAAAGTAACTCTTGTTAATAAAACTCAAGATAGTATTGTTTTGAAACCTCGGTATGTCCCCTAGTGAAATTTCAAACTGGCTCCTGTACCTGGAGGGCAAGAAGAGGCTGAAGAAAGAGGCAGGCCACTCCAGATTGGTCAGTGATAGTTTTAATAAGCAAGCAGACTTAATTATGAGGCTTGTCTTGGGTGGCCACATGACCAATAGACCTCCGAACCCATCCATCAGAATTATAAAAGTTTAATATAGAGCTCTTAACTAGGTTCAGTCACACACACTGTCCAGAAGGTCCCAACAGCACTTTGTCCTCTTAAGGCTGTGTCCTTAAAAAGGCTCCTGCTGAGGAAATACTGGGCAGAATGCATATTCTGAGAACAGGGGAGAAGATGAGGAGCATGCATTGTCCATGTCCAGCTCAGGGGTCAACCAGTGGTCACTTCTTCTTGATTATTTCCTCTGGAAAAGATTTATCATGTACTTGTTTCCAGATATGATGTATTAAATCTATCATCAAGACTTTATGATTTTTATGCTGAAAGTTGTGATGAACAGCATTTAAAATAGCTAGTAACTGCTGAGTAAATTTTAATTGATTATTAAATTCCAAAATTGAGAACTTGAATATACTTATTTTTGTTAGTATTATACTCCGTCTTCCAGATATCAAATCTATAGTTCTCAATAATGTAAGTCACTTATACTATTTCTACATCCCTCCTTGGAAAACAGTGAAACAAGTAGAATAAATTGACAGGGCTCATGGGGGTGTTGGCCTTGCTGTAGTAATTGTTGCTGTTCTTCGTTCTCTTCTTCCTTTCTTTACTCTCATTCCTTCATTCCCCTCCACCTCCTCTCAGTTATTAAGAGAAATTTAGAGAATTTCTTGGCATGGAAAAATAACAAATGGTGTCAGAAGAAAAAAATCATACATTTGTTGTCAGAAAACACTACACAAGGCTATATATAAGCTACATAAAAATAATATATTTTTATGTACTTAAAATGTTTATATATAGCATATGTGGGGAATATCTATTGTAGCACATATATATATATATATATGCTTAAATGTATTTATAAAAGATTCATATATGTGTGTATACAAAAACACACAGATATTATGTGTGTACATATCTGTATATACATAGACATAATATGTTCTACAGTAAAAGCAAGTTTCAATATTTAGCAAATTATGCATAGGACTTATAGTAACAAATATATTTACAGTAGCAAATTATAAATTCAAATGTAAGTGAGAATTATTTTTTTCTACATGAAGCCCCTAAATATTTCGTGCTTGTCTAAATACCATGTCACACCCTTAAATTGGTTGTGGTAAATTAGGCTTACTTCGGTGTTACTCTTTGTGGGCAGCAGAAAGAAAGCAAGTTTGAGAATTAGCAATTAGGTAAATACCTAAACATATATACAGATTTCTCAAGAGGCAGGTCAGGTGGTCTGGTATTCCCATCTCTTTCAGAATTTTCCACANCACTGGAAAAACCATAGCCTTGACTAGACGGACCTCTGCTGGCAAGTTGTTTAGCTCAGACTAATACTAAAATCAGTCTTCATGAGGAGTGCCCAACTGTTTATCAACAGAGAAAAGTGACTCAAAATTAACTAACTGATATTTAACATAGCTATAGATAGTACATAGCTGTAGATAATACAGTTACGTTAAAATGCGAAAAAAATAAATAAAATGCATGAGAAACTACTGACCCTACATTCTCTCATCTAAAATACCCACCAAAGTGTCCACATTCTCACACTATACCCACTCTCCTGGTCCACTGATGCATTACAGCTGTGTCTAAGTACCCTCCAACTCCTCCCCAAACTCACTGGAAAACCACAACATTCAAGACCATCAAGAATTTTCAAAGGTCAGTGACTCCTCCATGTCTGTGATGTCAGTTCCAAGGAATCCAGACAAGGAGAAAGAGAAAGGACAGAAACCCTTAGAATTTCACACAATTGTTGACTAGGTGGGTGGGAGAGATGAAAGACTATCTTGGCAGATTGATTTTAGTTAATATGTGCCCTTCCAAGTGAAAAAAACAACAAAATATTACTTTCTTAGAAAAAAAGCTTTGACTAAATTCCATACTAAAAAGACGTATGTACCACTAAATGTTATAGTGTTAGTCACTCAGTCAAGTCTAACTGTTTGCAACTCCATGGACTATAAATCACCAGGCTTCTCTGTCCATGGGATTCTCCAGGTAAGAATACTGGAGTGGGTAGTCCCTTCCTTCTCCAGGGGATCTTCCCGACCCAGGGACCAAACCTGCATCCCTTATGTTTCCTGCACTAGCAGGCAGTTCTTTGCCCTCTGAGCCACTAGGGAAGCCTGATGTATCACTAAATGTTATAATCCACCTTAAAAAGTGGTGGGACCAGGATTTTTATAAGTCCAGCCAATCTAACTCCCAAGTACTAAACTCCACTTAGTCCAGGGAGGAAGACTGAGGAAACATGGGCAGTCTGCCACGTGCAAGTCCACCCTCACTGCCTCAACTCCTTTCCACCTCCACCTGGAGAGACAGAATAGGCTCTGGATTCAGACAGATCTAGGCTCGAATCCCTTATCTACTACTAACAGCTGTGCAATCATGGGTAAGCAATATGACTGTTTAGCGCCTCTGTTCCTTCACGTATAAACTGGGGGAATTATCTACACTTCAGACTTCTGGTTAGGATTAAATAATGTAAGATATAAAAAGCTTTTAGGACAGTGCCTAGTGTTCAGTAAGTCCTCAAAACATGTCAGTTGCCTTCTTTGCACCTAACTCCCTCCTACAAGCTCTGCCTCACTCCTCTGGTATCCAACACAACCATTGTCTCTCCTTCAGAAGCTCCCTCTACTTCTGCAAACAAACCCTCCAGTGCTACAACCATTTCTTGGCACAGTCTTAACACATACACACAGTACCTGTTCTATCACTCCCATTCCAGTGTCTTTCAAGTCCTCAAGAAAATGTCATAAAGAGATTCCCTTAGTTGTATCTTCTCCCAGATAGTCCCTCAAAAAAAGAGCAAAAACACAAAAGTCTGTCCTCTTCTAGAGGTACATACCTAGCTCACTGTATGTGCGCTCGGCCTCTCAATGGTATGCGACTCTTTCGAACCCCATGGACTGTAGGCTGCCAGGCTTCTCTGTCCATGGAATTTTCCAGGCAAGAATTCTAGAGTGGGTTACCATTTCCTCCTCCAGAGGATCTTCCCAACCTAAGGATGGAACTCGTGTCTATTGCGTCTCCTGCACTGGCAGGAGAATTAAATAGTTCATTTATCCTCACATCTCCAGGAACAGCAATTTCCCACATATTGACCAAAATTCTCATGCCTTAATCTACCAAACCTACCTCCCCACCCTTAAACCCTTACTACCCTACTCATTCCAGATGTCTTGTTTTCTCCCCCAAAAACAAACTTAAGAGGAAAAAACAGAACCTGATCATATAATTTACCACTCCCAAAACAATTCATCAATATACTATAGGCTACTTTGGAAACACACCAATAAAGATTCAAGAATTGGACCTCTGGCTTTATCATTACCACTGGTATGTGTCAGAACAAGATTTAACTTTTTTTTTTTTTTTTTTCAAAAGTTTCTAGTTTTTTTTTTTTAAATCAGGCTACAAACAGCAAAATGAATTCCTAAAGGACAAATCCCATCAACAGCCAAATGCTAATATACAAATGAGGGAGAAGCTCACAGGGAACTCCTTATGAACTGGCATTTGTCTATTCAGTGCTACTGATAAAAGGCTCCCTGGGTTATAGTTATTTGGGAAATTTAATAATTTGGAAGGCTTGTACAATGGAAGTGACCTTTGGAAAAATAAGGTCAGAGAGAGTCACAAAGAAAGTCTATTATTATATTATTGGCACAACAAGAGTAACTTGAATAGAAACAGAAACCATGTTAGTGTTTACTGTTTTAGATCCAGACCAGTATGCCTATTTGCCCACACAATGGTTGTTTTTTTTTTCCTTTCAGCTAGGGTCAAGGGTAGTCCAGGTTCAACTCCCAGTAAGTTCAACTTTTAGAAGAATAACCTGTAAAACAAACAAACAAAGTTCTACGAGCCCTTAAAAATATTCTGATTACTGAACTTTTGACATAAGAGAAAAATAAATATTACGAAACCACACAGGCTAGTTTAATAACAAAACACACCATCTCTCTAGAATCAACCCTCAAATATTCAGTAGTTGACAACCTTCTCTCCCCTTATTGATTCCTAACTAATGGCCATTTCACTGTCAATTACAGAACTTCCATTTAAAGGAAGAAATAGCAGAAGGAAAAAAAAATTACAATGACTATCTGATCTGTGATTAGTTACCCACAGGAAATTAATTCACTTTATATATTTCTTCTGATAAATTAACTTCCTTCACCATACGATTACTAATTTTTATAAAAGCCTCAAACAAATGGAAAAAGAAATTTGTCTATTTTAAATTATATAATTCAGTTCAAAGAAAGATACTTTTATCACTATTTTTTTTTAATTCTTCAAATGCAGTTCCACAGTACCACCTTTCCTGGCTATATCGAAACCTCATTTGAACTCCCATAGGTACAGTGTATGAAACACTCACTGGCACTTGCTGATACCATATACCTCCTTGTCATATTAGTTGGCCTTCCTGACACTTATCTCACCAATCTGACTAGGTCATTCATTCAAAATTTACCAAGCTGGGTCCACCATAGCCTGAGGATACAAAGGGTGAAGCCACAGTCCTACCTTCAACGGACTCCAGTCTGGTGTGAGAAATCTAAACATGTTTCTAGTGCCCAGTGGGGTAAGAAGTATAAGAAGCAACTAGTTTACCTGGATGGGTTAGGGAAGTTTCTCAAACTGAGGCTTTAGGATGGGTAAGAGCTCATGAGACTGAAAGACAAGATGCATTCTTGTCTTAGATAGGACTAAGATCCTTGAGGTTGGCACCTTTATTTTGTACTTTAAAAAATTCTAAACAGGCCTAATAAACTGCCTGGCACATAGCAGATGCCTAACAAATATTTGTGGTTCTAAATTATTCATGCTAGTACATGTGTGTGGATAATCAAGAGCTAATCTATACCTAAAAAAAAAATACCTAAAAGAGTCTTCTGAATTATTAAATGTCACCATTCAACAGATATGTATAATCAAGGTCTATAGGAATAAATGTATTTGTACAGCTGTCTGTTCACTAAGAATAGCTTCTCTTTTGCTGTAATTTATTTGTTTTAAAAGCACTTTCACAAATATGGCCTCATTTAATAAAAATTTTAAAAATTAAATACCCATTGAGACTTTTATCCCCTATTTTCTGATGGAAAACACACACAGAGAGAAGCTTACAAAGCTTAAGTGATACCCAGATAGTAAGGAGCTTCAACCTACGTATTCTGAATTTGAATACAACACAGGGTTCATATCATATCAAATCTCCAGAGATTTATAGCACAGACAAATCAGTCTAGCCATGCAAAGTCCACAGGTTGGAGAGCTCTTGAATATTTCACTGTTAACTACTATCCACATTCACCCACACTGTCTACTAGCCACCACAGCCCTCTCCACCCCCGACCAAGCCTGCCAACACATACATATTCCTATTTCCAGGTTACAGGTAAGAAGCAGAAACTCCAACCCAGGGTATCTTGAGCATTATCTGGGTCCCTTTCATTTGTATTCAAGTGTGTGCTAAGTCGCTTCAGCTGTGTTCGATTCTTTGTGACCCCATGAACTGTAGCCTGCCAAGCTCCTCTGTCCATGGGATTTTCCAGGGACGAATACTGGAGTGGGTTGCTATTTCCTTCTCCAGGGGATCTTCCCAACCCAGGGATCAAACCGCAGCTCTTATGTCTCCTGCATTGGCAGGTGGGTTTTTGACCACTAGCACCTCCTAGGTTGTACCTTTTGTGGTAATAATTGCTCTTTTAAAAGCAAGTGGCCTTCCCTGGTGGCTCAGAGGTTAAAGCGCCTGCCTCCAATGCGGGAGACCTGAGTTCGATCCCTGGGTCAGAAAGATCCCCTGGAGAAGGAAATGGTAACCCACTCCAGTATTCTTGCCTGGAGAATCCCATAGACGGAGAAGCCTGGTAGGCTACAGTCCATGGGGTCACAAAGAGTCGGACACTACTGAGCGACTTCACTTGAAGCCTCTTATATTTANTGGTAACCCACTCCAGTATTCTTGCCTGGAGAATCCCATAGACGGAGAAGCCTGGTAGGCTACAGTCCATGGGGTCACAAAGAGTCGGACACTACTGAGCGACTTCACTTGAAGCCTCTTATATTTATGCACATAAAATCAATTATGAGCATATAATATAATATGACAAGTCTAGTCGACCTGGGAATATAGGTTATACACTTCTATTATTTACATAATCAACATTTCACATTCAGCTCTTATGTGGAACAGGCTGGTGGTAAGGGAGCCAAAGTCAGTCTATTTTCTTTATTTGGCCCTTTAGAATTATGGACTTGAGGACCAGCATATAAGAGATCATTTCACTCCATACCCTGAAGTGACAGATGAGAACACTGAGAACCAGGTGAGTGAGATTTAGTGACTTGCCCAAAGCTAACCAGTGAGGAAAACAGTGTGTAGAACATAAGTTGGTTAACTCCCATTCCAGAAATCTTCACTTGACTTCACATATACTGATAATTTTCAATTCTCCATGTAATCCACTTTGTGGATTTATCTATGAAAATTCCATCTTCTCCTGCCACCCAGCTAAATCTCTTACTTCTACAGATGTATATCAAAGAAAAAAAATGTGTACCTGGGAAATTTAGTTACTTAAGCAAGCCATATTTTAAAAAGGAAGTCATCCATCTATAAAGAAAATCAAAAGATTCAAATTAAATCATTTTTGTTTTACTCAACAACACTAAAAATATAAATTGGATGAGATACTGTATTCTTCTAGACTTATATCCCTTAGGTCTGAAGTTTTATAAAATTATGTATGACATACAGAGAGATTTTTCTTTTTCTTTTCTATTGATAGTATGACGCTATGCTTCTCGTACATTATTAAGATATCATAGCAATAATTAAACTTTGAATATAATAAAAACACAAAAATCAAGAGAGAAAGCACAAACCTTTAACATATTACTTCTCTTTGTCCAAAAATGTAAAATGCCTGCAAATATCAAAGCAAAAACTTTCCTTGCATTCACAGTTATTTTTGAGAAAGCTACACTGCTTCATCCTCTTAGAAAGGGCCATGATCAGCACAGTAGCACCGAGAGTCACACAGTTCTCCCCTAATGAAAACCTTAACCTCCTGACTCAGCCATTCAGTAAGCACTTATTAAGGACCCACTCAATGCCAGGCAGCCTGCTGAGTAAAGAGGACACAACATGCATCAACTGAAAGTGAAAGTCGCTCAGTCGTGTCCGACTCTTTGTGACCCCATGGACTATGCAGTCCATGGAATTCTCCAGGCCAGAATACTGGAGTGGGTACTCTTTCCCTTCTCAAGGAGATCTTTCCAACCCAGGGATTGAACCCAGGTCTCCCACATTGCAGGTGGATTCTTTATCAGCTGAGCCACAAGGGACGCCCAGGAATACAGGAGTGGGTAGCCTATCCCTTTGCCAGTGGATCTTCCCANCTCTTTCCCTTCTCAAGGAGATCTTTCCAACCCAGGGATTGAACCCAGGTCTCCCACATTGCAGGTGGATTCTTTATCAGCTGAGCCACAAGGGACGCCCAGGAATACAGGAGTGGGTAGCCTATCCCTTTGCCAGTGGATCTTCCCAACCCAGGAATTGAACCAGGATCTCCTGCACCGCAGGCAGATTCTTTACCAACTGAGGTATGAGACAGTAACCCTGCTTTCTAGATGTTCATCTAATGGGCTGGTTCCACAGAAAACACCAGATGGGTATCAGCTAAATTCCTTTATTGGACAAAGATTTACCAAGGGACAGGGACAAGAGACAGAAAAAGATGAAAAGGAAATTTTGAAAAGTAAGTAGTCTTCAAAATTTACTTAATAACTTATTTTGGATTATAAAAATCACATGTTCTTCTCCAAAAATAAGGGTCATCAGAAGTTGACTGCAAAGGCTTTTGATGATAACAGCTAACCAAATATTTTGGTCAATGACACTGTTTCCTCAGTCTTCTTACATTGGGAGGCCAGGCAGATAGTACCCTGGACTGACCAATATAATTTTGTTATTTATTATAAGGTCCATAATGTAGGAATGTGGTTGATCTTACCAACAAACTGGGATGAACTGTTTCCTGTATAGACAGATGCTTCCAGTAAAATGTACTATAAGCCTCTAACAGATAATAAATCCTGCTTAATTTTCTTGCCACTACAGAGGACAGCAAAGTGGTATAAGGCAACCCTTCACAAAGACATAGCACCAGGCCAAATTTTCAGTGTGACAAGCCTCTGCTTTTCCTTCTCTCTTCCACAAAAAGTACAAAAGGTATCAATTAGTACACAAATCATGTAGCAAATATTCCACTGTCCTCTGAGTTTTTCTCCTTGAAATTAATCATGGAAACTAACCCCTGTAAGAATGAATCCTATTTATTACTAATCCATAATATTAGTATTGGCGGTGGTGGAGATAACAACCACTAGCTTTGCAGTTCACAATATATTTTTCAAATATATTGTCTTATTTACTGAAAAAAATGAAGAGAGGATAAAAGGAAACATCATAGGGAACTATCTCAAATATCAAAAAGATCAAACCCAGTTAACTGGAATTAAAAAGCAAGCATTTTTAATTCCACCAAAGAGTCAAGAAGTTATTTCTATCAAAAAAGCAAAGGGCTGACTCTAGCAAAGTAAAATCACAAATTCCCCATTAAACGCTAGGCCTAACTGATTCAATTTATAAATGTTAGGATCACAGTCTCAGTAAGAATCTGCTATTATAAATCTGTCCCAAATGCTTTACCCACAGTTAAAGGCTCAACAAATATTCTTCAAAAGAATGAATACTTAATGATGAAGAGGTTGCTCTAGAAAGACAAACTGACAAACTCTGTATTCAAGTATCTTTTAAAGATTTAACTAACATTTACTGTGCACCAATCAAATACCAAGCACTAGGCTAGACACATCCATATAAATCACTTCATTAACCGCATGAGCCACGCCCAGAAATTCCTGGAATCAAAATGTTAAATTGACTGGATCCCCAATACTAGTTTTAACACTTACAACCTTGATCCCACCTGATTAGTTCTTAGAATTCAGTTCCTACTGGAATTCAGCACATCACTATCACAGATTTAAGCATCTTTTAATGCTTTCTACTATGTAATGCCCATGAAAAAAAACCCTGTGCCTATTTTTAAGCTGCTAACTCCAGAACACTGCTCATTCCAAATATGGCGCATAGTAGTAATGGCCTTAATCTAACAAGTACTTTCTTGGATCACAGTTGCTAAAGAATAAACCCAAAATGCCAACAAAACTGAATTTCAGCTGGGCAGAAGACATTGAATTTTAATAATCTTCCCAACCTCGAGACTATTTTCTAGTCCTCTGAATACAGAAAGTCTTCTCTATTTGAATGAGCTGTGGAAGCAAGTCTGACCCAAGAGTCACACACTCATCAGAAAGAACCAAGAGAAAAAGAAAAAAAAAAAATCCAACTGGCATGACCACATTACAATGTTAACAACATATTACTCATCACTGTGCTACAAGAAAGAACTTGTAAATGGGCAATGAAGTCAAAGAAACAATTCTCCCAGTCCTCAAAGCACAAACACATCCAAATGCCAAAGCAGGTCAGGCTGTCCAGGTTATACCCAGGTATGAGTGGGTTCAGGCTGAGCACCGAAGAATTGATGCATTTGAACTGTGGTGTTGAAGACTTGAGAGTCCCTTGGACTGCAAGGAGATCCAACCAGTCCATTCTGAAGGAGATCAGCCCTGGGTGTTCTTTGGAAGGAATGGTGCTAAAGCTGAAACTCCAGTACTTTGGCCACCTCATCTGAAGAGTTGACTCATTGGAAAAGACTTTGATACTGGGAGGGACTGGGGGCAGGAGAAGAAGGGGACGATAGAGGAGATGGTTGGATGGCATCCCATCACTCAATGGACGTGAGTCTGAGTGAACTCCGGGAGTTGGTGATGGACAGGGAGGCCTGGCATGCTGCGGTTCATGGGGTCGCAAAGAGTCGGACACAACTGAGCGATTGAATTGAACTGAACTGATGAGTGGGTTCAGACAGAGTGGGGAGAAGATGGGGGAAGAGAGGAAAATAATTGTGCAGCTGTTCTTGCCAGCCCCAAGGCATATTTCTTTCTTGGACTCATCAAGAACCCTTTAAAAAAGAAATACTGGAGGAATTCACCTATTTTTACAACTTGATATGTGTAATTACAGAGAACATGTAGTATATGTAAATGGCAGCATATTATAAAAACTGTTGCAGGCATTCCCTTTGGAATCCATCAGATCTATATTTAAATCCTAGCTCTGCCACTTTCTTGCTATGGCACCTTGCACAAGCTATTTAACTTCTCTGTGCCTTAACAGGAACCTTATCTGATATTCACTGTGATATCCCTCCGCACGTTAAACTGTGCCAAAATATCCTGGTGAATTAATATTAACGTAGTAATAAATACTCTGGATGAATTATCTGCAAGCAGGTATAAGAATATCTAACCTATGGAGTTGTTATTAGTAATAAATGAGGTGATTATATAAAGCCCTTAGTATAACTCAGCCTAGGGTCTTCACTATTAAATAGTAAAGTTTTCTCCCCTTTATTCCCTAGCCAGGGCAAAAGTTATAAAAGAAGGGCTTCCTTTTTTTTTTTTTTTTTTNGAAGAAGGGGACGATAGAGGAGATGGTTGGATGGCATCCCATCACTCAATGGACGTGAGTCTGAGTGAACTCCGGGAGTTGGTGATGGACAGGGAGGCCTGGCATGCTGCGGTTCATGGGGTCGCAAAGAGTCGGACACAACTGAGCGATTGAATTGAACTGAACTGATGAGTGGGTTCAGACAGAGTGGGGAGAAGATGGGGGAAGAGAGGAAAATAATTGTGCAGCTGTTCTTGCCAGCCCCAAGGCATATTTCTTTCTTGGACTCATCAAGAACCCTTTAAAAAAGAAATACTGGAGGAATTCACCTATTTTTACAACTTGATATGTGTAATTACAGAGAACATGTAGTATATGTAAATGGCAGCATATTATAAAAACTGTTGCAGGCATTCCCTTTGGAATCCATCAGATCTATATTTAAATCCTAGCTCTGCCACTTTCTTGCTATGGCACCTTGCACAAGCTATTTAACTTCTCTGTGCCTTAACAGGAACCTTATCTGATATTCACTGTGATATCCCTCCGCACGTTAAACTGTGCCAAAATATCCTGGTGAATTAATATTAACGTAGTAATAAATACTCTGGATGAATTATCTGCAAGCAGGTATAAGAATATCTAACCTATGGAGTTGTTATTAGTAATAAATGAGGTGATTATATAAAGCCCTTAGTATAACTCAGCCTAGGGTCTTCACTATTAAATAGTAAAGTTTTCTCCCCTTTATTCCCTAGCCAGGGCAAAAGTTATAAAAGAAGGGCTTCCTTTTTTTTTTTTTTTTTACACCAAAGAAGGGCTCGGTAATCTGCCTGCCAATGTAGAATACAAGACAGATCCCGATCCGGGAAAATGCCACGCACTGTGGAGCAACCAAGCCCATGCATCGGAACTACCGAGCCTGTGCTCTAGAGCCTGGGAGCCACAGCCACCGAAGCCTGCAGCCCGAGAGTCCGTGCTCTGCAACAAGAGAAGCCAGCGCATTGAGAAGCCTGCACACCGCAGCTAAAGAGCAGACCCTGCTCTCTGCAACTAGAGGAAAGCAGCCACAAAGACCCAGTACAGCCTAAGTAATAAATAATTAAAATGACATACCCAAAAAAAGTTATAAAAGAAGAGTCATGGTAAGGATTAAGATAGGATAAGAACTGTAGAAGCCAAACGGTGGAATACAGTGGTCAGTAGGGACTTAGCATAAAGTCTAGAAATATTTAATCTTGGCTAATGAAATTATATAACAGTGCCAGACCCTTACAGCAGATATATAGTAAGTGTTAGCTGATCCAGAAAATGCTATCTTTATCTGTTACCACATCTGGTAAAAGGCTGGTAGAAGGGGAAAGAAAAGGAAAGGAAACAAAGGTGTAAGAAAGAGTCATACCTTAAATATACCTGACTACATATTTAAAAACAAAATATAAATGATTTTTCACAAGGCCATTTGATCCTTTAAAAACATACCATTAGCAAAAATACCATATTGATCCATACAATTTACAGCCCTTTTTATGTAATAAGATCTGTGTAAGGAAACTGATCGTAACTGCTGACAGAGTAAATAAGCCTGAAAGGTTCAGGTCCAAAACTCTCCTCCTCCCTTTACTCCAAAAAGACTAAGGTGGCCTTTGAGGTTACTTCATCTGTAGTTTGTAAGGAAAGCAACCTACCTACAAGCAGAAGAAAGGACTATTTTATCTTCAAAAATTGGGGGTCAGAGAGTATACACAATTAAGCCCAAAATCTAAAGGAAATTTTTTTCCTTGACTGTGAGGAAGTGAAACCCAGAAGATAGTTCTAAGAAATCCAGATCATTATAACACTGTGAGACTGAGAGAACTATACACATTTAGAGCCTAAATACAAGGAAAACCTATGTAGAACTGAAACGGCTTGTGGTTAAACCTCATCATAATGCGGTCTTCAACTTCCCATTTCACTTCCACGCTGTGTTTTTAACCACTTGACCCACCTCCTCATAAGCTGTATATAATAGAAATAGCACTGGACGACAGTGAAAAGCATGGGCTCTACACCAAGCTCCACTACTTACGAGGCATGCAAACCAGTCACTTAAACTCTGTACTCAGTATGATCTGAATGTTGGGCTAGACTCAGTGCTTTTTTGCACCAAGGCATTCCTTTGGAGAATAAATGTATTAGAAACCACGCAAACTCAGCTCCCCTAATGCTATAACCCAGATTAAAAACATGTGCATTGTTCTTATCTATCCCTTTCCTATAAAAGCAGTTACCAAATGGTGTTTAGTTTTCTTCAAATCACTTGAATCTCTCCCCTTTCTCCATTCCCATCATCCCTGTAAAGACTCCTTTCCCAGTTTAACAGTCTTCTAACTCCTCTCTGTCCTTCCATTTCACACCACATGGCTGAAACAATTTTCCAAAAATACTAATTTACATATATAATTCCCTGCTCAAGGATTTTTCATTGTAAAGATAAACTGAAATCCTCTACATGGGATTTAAGGTCCTCTCCAATTCATCTAACTCTCCAACTTTATTAATCTCATTGCTCTCCTAGATGAAACACTGCATCTACTTGTTCTGCCCCCTCAAGACAGGCTCAACTCCCTGTTCTCATTCCTTGAATGTTCCCCCTCTCCACTTATTCAGTCTTCTCTCTTCTCCGAGGCCTAGATTATCCTAAGGGTACAAATGTTCCCTATCCACTCTCTCTAAACTTCTGTGTAACTATATATCTCTATCCCTTTACCCCAAAAAGACTAATGCAGCCTTTGAGGCTACTTCACCTACAGTTTGTAACCAAAGCAACCTACCTACATGCAGGGGGAAGGACTATTTTATCTTCAAAACTGGGGGTTGGAGAGTATATGTAATGTCATGGGTATTGACACTTAATACCCATGACTTTGTATTAGTTATCTTTTTATGCAAACATTCAGCCTTCATAACTAATTATTAAGTTCTTGATGATTTAAATCTTTCTATACCTGAGGCCTAACTTTTCAGAGGGCAGATAACCAATAAAATGTTTGTTGGTGAGGGTAACTACCTTGAACAAGTTATTTAAATATTCTGGGCCTCATTTTCCTCACCCAGAAAATGATGACAATATGTATGTGAGATTATACATGATACTACACAGTCTGTTTTTCTTTTTTCTAAAAATGTGTGTCTCTGTGTGTGCATCCTATTTTAACCCAGAATATAAATTCCCAAGGAGCCAATTCTAACACTTGTTTAGTTTATTTAGTAGGTAACATAACCTTGGCATCTCCTTAGAGCATCTTGTCCAAATTCCAGTACACAACACGTGTTCAGTAAAAAGGAATTTATCATCTCAGCCAGGAAGCAAACATCAAGGGAAGTCTGCACAGATGATTTTTTTCAATCTTAATTTCCATAATGAACTAGAATATTACAAAGATGTGTGACACAAGGAACTTAACATTAAAATGAGAGGCGACCTTGTATCAAATAGCTAGGAATTTACTTTAGGCAGCCAAAGAAATTAGGATGCAGCAAATCTTAAGTCTAACTCAAATTCTATTTTCAGAATTTTGAGGAGTCTGGGAAGTCTTTGTCCCAGGTCAATAAACAGGGACCAAGTATTCCTCATATTAGATAATCTTGCCCCTAGTAATAAGGGAAATTTTCAGAAAATGAAGAATCTAAATACTCAGCCAGGTGAGCTCCCAGTTNAGTCTTTGTCCCAGGTCAATAAACAGGGACCAAGTATTCCTCATATTAGATAATCTTGCCCCTAGTAATAAGGGAAATTTTCAGAAAATGAAGAATCTAAATACTCAGCCAGGTGAGCTCCCAGTTCAATGATAAAAGCAAATACTCACAAAGGAACTCAAAAGAGCAGGAAAGTTTTTAAAAGAAATGACAGTATACTATCTAAAATATTTTTGTTAGCATTATTATATGTTCCCATTATCTTGCCTCAGTTCCTCACATGGGACTATCTTCATGTAAATAAATATCAAGACTGACTAGTTCTAAAGCCTCAGATGAATTCTTTTCCTTTGAAGTCGGTTATTAATGATTCAAAAGGTGCTAGTAGACCACCTCATTTAAAATGACCTGACTTTTCAAAGAATGATTTTAGAACACAAAGATGATACTTTCAAAGCTGGTGTGGCCTCCTCGATACACCTTTGGTATAGTTAAGGTACAAGGTTTATAAAGAATTCTAAGCCAGGTTTGGAATGACAGGAGGAAACAGAACCTCTTTAAATCTGTATGCACATCTCTTTTCCCCCATTTCTGTTCCTCAGTCCTATTCTATATATCTGTTAACTCCCGCTATCTACGCTGTTTCTTTGCTCTTTCCCCTGACATCCGCATTCCTCTTCCCTTTTAACCTAAGAACTGTTGGGGGAACCACAGGTAGGAATCTGGTGCCAGGAGTTAGGGCTCTTACACTCTTCCCTGTTAAGTCTCCAGATAAAGTCAATGGTGACAAGAAATTTTCTCTTCCCTGGTTTTCCCTACCACCCCAGATCTCCCTTATCAAGACTAGAGAAGAGACATGAGAGGGTGGCAGGAAATTATAGTGGGGGAGTCATTTACTCAAAAGTTGTAAGCTCATTAAAATCAACTCAATCAATTACATGTATTACAGCTACTGACAGCAAGAATTTTCATCTCAGGCTCATTTTCCTGAGATGAGGTTGTATGCCCTAAAACCCTCACACACTTCCCCACAACCTTCCCCAATATACTAAGTGTCTGCTGAGAAATAAGAATGTTTTATCAAAAATTGGAGCTAAAACTACAAAAAGAAAATCTGTTGCAAAGTTCAGAAGCGCATTTTAGAATTATAAAGAGTTGGAATTATTCACTTCAAAAAGGTCTGTGATAATGTTCTTCAGAACCCCAACAGGAAATCAAGACCTGACCTATTAAGTTTAACCATAGTTTAAGCAATGACCATTAAACACAAGCTTAAGCAATTACCATTTAACACAATAACCATTAAACATAACAACCTAAACATAAGTTTAAAGAATAACCATTGGTGATATATGACTTATTTTGTCTATAAAATTGCAATTTCATTATAGTTCAACTTAACATTTAATTTCTTCCTGGCAGGGGAGGGAAGGGCTTTGGTGAGGCCTAAACAATGTTATGTTGGTACTACACATTCCAGAATTAAAAGCTTAAGAATATTTTGCTGAGATACAATCTGGTCCCATTGATAAAAATGGTGCTGTTAAAAGTATATTACATATACACATAAATGTGTACATTTTATTAGGCCTTCTTTTTTAGAGGCCAAAGAATTCTTGTTTCTCAGCAGTATTTATTAAGTGAACAGATAGGCTGCTTTTTCTCACCACCAATGTAAATCTCCAGTGAAGGTGTCAAGGCCTTGATGACAATAGCAGAATTTGATAGCTAGTGAAATGAGTCTGGCCACAGAAGTACACTGCCTCAAATGCCATCAGGATCAATTCCCAGGAGTTTCCTCATTGGGATGATATCATCAATCAATTTTCATTTCATTTCTCAGGAATGTTTGCTCTCATCTCCTACAGGAAGTCAGTCTTGAATGCACTCAACATTTATGTACATTTTTATATAATTCACAGTGCTGAATTTTTCTTTATAAGCTTTATTTTTCATAAGGCCACGCTATATTGCTCATAATTACACAGCTCACCAACTCAGAGGACTGTTTTTATTGTTTTATTCATTAATTAACCATTTAGTCATTAATAGTGACTGAATGCCTAATATGTTTATGTTACTGTGGCAAGTGCCATGAGGGATACAAAGATAAAAGAAACCACTTATCTGCGTTCAAGGAGCTCACAGTGTAAAAGAGGCAAGCCAAGGGCATAAATAAACTAAAATACAAAAACACACAACTACGACCAGATCAGCATCAATAAAGTGATAGGTGGCTTCACAAACAGCAAAGATTACAGCTTGCAGGAGAAGGAAAAAATCAGGAAAGTTTTCATGGAAGATAGGGTTTAAACTGGGACTTTGATGGTAGGACTATTTCACAAGACAAGTGGGGAGGGCAGTGGAGGAAACAGGCTTAAAGATCAGGTGATTAAATGAACTAGATCTACATGTAAATAATTCTGAAAAATAGCACTGAGAGACAGGGTTGCAAAAAATACCTGCAGTATGATTCTGATTTTCACTTATGACTTCAAAATAAAACTATATGTTGCTTGTGCCTACATTACAATTTTTTTTAAGTATAAAACATAAAATGAAATGATACATACCAATTTAGGCCAGTATTCATTTCTCAGGAAAGAGGAAGGGGATAAGGATGCAGAGTAGGACTTTGGCTATATCTAATACTTAACAGTTTATATATTAAAGACAGTGAGAAACCTAAAATAAACCTGCACAATGTTAATATCCACTAAATATGGGTTGTGGGCCCAAAGTTATGTTAGGGTTTTTTCCCCTGAACTTTCCAAAATATTTAAAATATCTTATTATTCAAAATGTTCAAATTAAGAAAGGGCCCAGAGACTAGAAGAAATAGGGGAGTCATTAACACAAGAGTAATCAGGAGCTGGTTTAGGTTCCCCTAAACTTCAACAGAACACTTGACTAGCTCCATTTTAGTCTGAAGAGGATCCTTCATATCCCTCACCCAGCGTNTTTATCACTTAAACAGTAAAGAGTTGTTCTGAATGTTTAACTTGTGCTTCTTAAATCTTGCAGAACCTTTGTCTATAGAATGTGGTCATGGCCTGAACTGTAGGAATAAGAGGAAAGAGAATGTGCATGGGCAGGAAATAAGCAGAACATTATGTAGAAGTGTATAAAACAGAAGTTCGCGGGCGACACCCCATAAACATTTTTGAAAGAGAAGATGTATATTGCATGTGGAGCAAATTATGCTAGCATGCTCTTGAGATAGTCTGTAGACAAGGTTAACTGCCTTTGAACCCCCTTATTATACAACCATTTAATATCCCTATAACCATAAAAGTAAACTTTCCTTATAATTAGGGTGACATTATAATTCATCACCCAACTCAGAATATTTTTGAAAGGGAAAGAAGGTTCTTTTAAATCTAATACAGAATAGCAAGCATAAATTGCGACTCTCCTGGGAAGCCAGCATATGAGTTTACTTTACTTATAATGAGATGTGGTGACAACCTGTAATCTAAGCCAACTTGTTCAAGTTCCAGGAAAGATGAATTTAGACTTATTTCTGTACTCTAGAAAATAAAATGTAAGTATGTAAAAAAAGTCACTATTTTTTTTCTCCTGATTATGAAAATAATTCTGAGGCTTATTCAAGTTATTTGATTTTTTTGTAGTGTATAATGATGGGAAAACACTTACTATAGATGGTTCCTCTAGAAACTACTCAGATATTTAATATACTCATTCATTCATTCACCTACTTTTTCAGTAAATATTTAGTGAGTACTTAATACATATCAGCCACAGTGCTAGGGCATATAAAAATTATGGCCATGACAGAAGTATATAAAGAACTTTAGGTGAAAAAGGTTGAAGGACTAGGGAGGACCTGTTTGAAAGGGCTGAGAAAGTGACACATTAGCAGGAGGGGAAGAGACTCACTGTTTATTTCGGATTAAGTGAAAATGGAGCAAGTATTTTGAAGGGTGGTTGGGTCCAGATATTGAAAAGCTGAGCACACATATAATTCCCATGATGTATGTACATGCTACTTTACATGGTAAAAGGGACTTTGCAGACAGGATTATTTGCATAGCTTAATATAACTACAAAGCCCTTATAAGAGGGAAAGAGGAGGGTCAGAGTCAAAGAGAGTCAAGGATAGAAGCAGAAGTCAGAGAGGAGAGAAGATGCTGCCCTGTTGGCTTTGAGCATGAAGGAAGGGGCAGTGAGCCAGGAGATGCAGACAGCCTCCCATCACAAGATCAAAGCAGGAAAGCAGTACTTCTTTAGAGCTCCCTGAAGGAACCAGGCTTGCCAACACTTTGACTTTTAGTCCAGGGAACCTGGTTTCAGACTTCTGATCTCTAGAGCAGTGAGAATAAATTTGTGGGTTTTAAGCCACTAAGTTCTTAATAATTTATTATAGCAATGGAAAACCAATATACTGACTAATTGGAAAAAAGGGAGATTATATGTTGCTACCAGCCAAAATTCCATGGACACCTTGCTTCAAATATGGCTTGAGCCTGGTGTTCAAGCAACGTCACCACTGTTTCTTTGTATTTTCATTCTGTATCTCATAACTCACTCTGAACAGGTACTCTGAAATTTCTTTGTATACTATTCTTGTTATTGTACAGTCATATATTGTATACAGAGTAGCTTCTTGCTTTCAGGTGATTAATCAGAAGGAAGTCATTTTCAGTCTGAGAAGACATCACAACCTTCTACTACAGGAAAGTGAAGGATCATGAAAATATAAATGAAAAACAAGTGGTAGCTGAGAGAAAATGGGAAAATGTATGAAATAGAAGATAGACTATATGGAACATGGATTTTCACCTATAGCCACTGATTTTTAAGCAGGCTTTTATTAAGCATCTAATATTTCCAGCATCAGGGTCTTCAAATGAGTCAGTTCTTCACATCAGTGGCCAAATTATTGTAGCTTTAGCATCAGTACTTCCAATGAATATTCAGGACTGATCTACTTTAGGATGGACTGGTTGGATCTCCTTGCAGTCCAAGGGACTCTCAAGAGTCTTCTCCAGCACCACAGTTCAAAAACATCAATTCTTCAGCGCTCAGCTTTCTTTATAGTCCAACTCTAACATCCATACAAGACTACTGGAAAAAAAACATAGCTTTGACTAGACGGACCACTGTTGGCAAAGCAATACCTCTGCTTTTTAATATGCTGTCTAAGTTGATCATTGGAGAAGGCAATGGCATCCCACTTCAGTACTCTTGCCTGGAAAATCCCATGGACCGAGGAGCCTGGTAGGCTGCAGTCCATGAGGTCACTAAGAGTTGGACACAACTGAGCAACTTCATTTTCACTTTTCACTTTCTTGCACTGGAGAAGGAAATAGCAACCCACTCCCGTGTTCTTGCCTGGAGAATCCCAGGGACGGGGGAGCCTGGTGGGTTGCCATCTATGGGGTCGCACAGAGTTGGACACAACTGAAGCAACTTAGCAGCAGCGGCAGCAGGTGGGTCATAACTTTTCTTCCAAGGAGTAAGCATCTTTTAATTTCAAGGCTACAGTCACCATCTGCAGTATTTTGGAGCCACCCAAAATAAAGTCTGTCACTGTTTCCAATGTTTACCCATCTATTTGCCATGAAGTGATGGGACCAGATGCCATGATCTTAGTTTTCTGAATGTTGACTTTTAAGCCAGCTTTTTTCACTCTCTTCTTTCACTTTCATCAAGAGGCTTTTTAGTTCTTCCTCACTTTCTGTCATAAGGGTGGTGTCATCTGCATATCTGATGTTATTGATATTTCTCCCAGCAATCTTTATTCCAGCTTGTGCTTCATCTAGTCTGACATTTAACATGTTATACTCTGCATATAAATTAAATAAGCAGGGTGACAATACATGGCCTTGACATACTCTTTTCCCGATTTGGAACCAGTCTCTTGTTCCATGCCCAGTTCTAACAGTTGCTTCCTGAGCTGAATACAGATTTTTAAAATAGGCAGGTCAGGTGGTCTGATATTCTCATCTCCTGAAGAATTTTCCACAGTTTGTGGTGATCCACATGGTCAAAGTCTTTGGCATAGTCAATAATACAGAAGTAGATGTTTTTCTGGAACTCTTTTGGTTTTTTGATGATCCAGTGGATGTTGGCAATTTGATTTCTGGTTCCTCTGCTTTTTCTAAACCCAGATTGAATGCATGAATGTTCATGGTTCATGTACTGTTGAAGCCTGGCTTGGAGAATTTTGAACATTACTTTGCTATCATGTGAGATGAGTGCAATTGTGTGGTAGTTTGAGCATTCTTTGTCATTGCCTTTCTTTGGGATTGGAATGAAAACTGACCATTTCCAGTCCTGTGGGCACTGCTCAGTTTTCCAGATTTGCTGGCATATTGAATGCAGTACTTTCACAGCATCATCTTTTAGGATTTGAAGTAGCTCAACTGGAATTCCATCACCTCCACTAGCTTTATTCATAGTGATTCTTCCTAAGGTCCACTTCACTTCTCATTCCAGAATGTCTGGCTCTAGGTGAGTGATCATACCATTATGATTATCTGGGTGGTAAAGATCTTTATTTATAGTTCTTCTGTGTATTCTTGCCACCTCTTCTTAATATCTTCTGCTTCTCTTAGGTCCATACAATTGCTGTCCTTTATTGTGCCCATCTTTGCATGGAATGTTCCCTTGGTATCTCTAATTTTCTTGAAGGGATATCTAGTATTTCCTATTCTATTGTTTTCCTCTATTTCTCTCCATTGATCACTGAGGCAGACTTTCTTATCTCTCCTTGCTATTCTTCGGAGCTCTGCATTCAAGTGTGTATATTTTTTCCTTTTCTTCTTTGCCTTTTGCTTCTCTTCTTTTCACACCTATTTGTAAGGCCTCCTCAAAAAACCATTTTGCTTTTTTTCATTTCTTTTTCTTGGGGATGGTCTTGATCCTTGCCTCCTGCCCAATGTCATGAACGTCCATCCATAGTTCTTCAGGCACTCAGGCTATCAAATCTAATCCCTTGAATCTATTTCTCACTTCCACTGTATAATCATAAGGGGTTTGATTTAGGTCATACCTGAATGGTCTAGTGGTTTTCTCTACTTTCTTCAATTTAAGACTGAATTTGGCAATAATGAGTTTATGTTCTGAGCCACAATCAGCTCCTGGTCTTGTTTTTTGCTGACTGTATAGAGCGTCTCCATCTTTGGCTGCAAAGAATATAATCAATCTGACTTTTGTGTTGACCATCTGGTGATGTCCATGTGTAGAGTCTTCTCTTGTGTTGTTGGAAGAGGGTGTTTGCTATAAGCAGTGCGTCTTCTTGGCAAAACCATTAGTCTTTTCCCTGTTTTATTCTGTGCTCCAAGGGCAAATTTGCCTGTTATTCCAGTTATTTCTTGACTTCCTATATTTGCATTCCAGTCCCCTATAATGAAGAGGACATCTTTTTTGGATGTTAGTTCTAGAAGGTTTTGTAGGTCTTCATAAAACCATTCAACTTCAGCTTCTTCAGCAATACTGGGCAGGGCGTAGACTTGGATTACTGTGATATTGAATGATTTGCCTTGAAAATGAACAGAGATCGTTCTTTTGTTTTTGGGAGTGCATCCAAGTACTGCATTTCAGACTCTTGTTGACTATGATGGGTATTCTATTTCTTCTGAGTGATTCTTGCCCACAGTAGTAGATATAATGGCCATCTGAGTTAAATTCCCCCATTTCAGTCCTTTTTAGTTCAAATGTCAACCTTCACTCTTGCCTTCTCCTGTTTGACCATTTCCAATTTGCCTTGATTCATGGACCTAACACTCCAGGTTCCTATGCAATACTGCTCTTTATAGCATCGGACTGGACTTCCAACATTAGTCACATCCACAACTGGGTGTTGTTTTTGGCTCCATCTCTTCATTCTTTCTGGAATTATTTTCCACTGGTCTCCAGTAGAATATTGAGTACCTACAGATCTGAGGAGTTCATCTTTCAGTATATGGTATAGGAATTCCTGTTTTCTTGAAACATATAGTATAAGAATTCCTTTTTATCTTTGTCTATATTTCATTTAAAGGATTTGTATTCAATGAAAGAGAGCATGTAGGGTCTAGTGTGAACTGGGGGAAGGGCAATAAGATGTCCTTGATGGTCACAAGGCCTACTCTGCAAGAAGAGAAGAGAGGGAAAGTGTATGGCCCTGGGACAAAATCATGTTAGGTCAAAGTCTGGTCAAGCAAAACTTCTTTTTAAGGAAAGCGTCTTGAAAATGTGATATTTGGATTGGGGCAAGGTTTTAATAAGCAAAAGGCAGGAGGAGAACACCCCAGGAGAAAGACTGGCTGAAGATGGGAATGCAGGAGAGGACAATGTCTGGTACAACCTGAATGCAGAAGATTTCAGAGAAGGTAGCAAGAAAAGGAAGTTGAAATAAGGACTGGTGTAAGGTCCCAGTGTTACAGAATGAATTCATTTGAGGTCAGTCTTTGTGTTTGATAATGAGATTTGAGAGTCTTAGATCCTCCCTGTGGCTTGACCCAGTTAATGGCTCCCAGTAAGGTTTCCAGGCTCATCCACCAAGACAGGAGAGTGGAAACTGTCCCAGGTGGACTTCAGAACCTTGAAGCCAGACTGTCTTCTCTCAGAACAGGACAGTTTCCTCTGGTGAGACAGTTGTTCAGAATGTCACATTGATTCCATGTGCCCAGGCCATATTGGATAGGGGAACAGACAGAAGGAACATTTTCTGCAATAATCACACACACCTTCATTATTTCCCAAGAAGGATGAGGAAAAATGAGCTGCAGCTACTTGCAAATGAACACAATTCTTCTAGCCTATAGATGAGCACATATTCATTCCTGTCAGAGAAGTGGTCCCTGAAAGAGTTTAAAATACCCCATNAATCACACACACCTTCATTATTTCCCAAGAAGGATGAGGAAAAATGAGCTGCAGCTACTTGCAAATGAACACAATTCTTCTAGCCTATAGATGAGCACATATTCATTCCTGTCAGAGAAGTGGTCCCTGAAAGAGTTTAAAATACCCCTATCCTTTCACATTTATATTATAAAAGCTAGTTAATTTGGCTAATTAACTCTTGGTAGTAAAATACAAAAGAAATCTAAATTTTAATTTTCATATATGAGTTCCTGATAATAATCATCAATCTCAAGGGAAAAAAAGAAAACAAAAACAAACAAACAAAAAGCTCACCTCAGTTAAAAATAGTGTTGTCCTAAGAAAAGAAACTTCAAAACAACTCTTTCTTTCAAATAGTTGTATTAAATATTTAAAATAAATTTTTTGAAAGAAAATCTGAACATGAAAATCAATGAGGAAATGAACACAAAAACCAATCATACTCCCTCCACCTAAAAAAGAACCTCTGTAGACATTCTGGGTAAGTCCTTACAGTATTATCCACTACATATGTATTTCCCATTAAAAATACTCTTGTGGTCTGCTTAAATACTTTTAACTTTGTCTAAAAATTAGATTAAAATATATTGTCATATTAATTATTATACTGCTATAACATCATACATTTAAAAAGTGAATATGTTTTAATGTAAACTGCTTAGATGCATACATTCANGTGAGAATCACCTTCCCACGTAACTTAAATGCCTGAGTAACCAAGTCATCTCCCCTAAAACAAAGCCAAGGAAACTTCCAGTTACATAGGAATTCAGATAAAGACTCACTATGAGTAGCTATTCTGTACCTCCTCTCTCTCCAACCCTCCCCCAAACACTCACAAACAAAAACAAAATGTACCCTTGCCCACTTGAGAAAGAATTAAGAATTGGCAGCTCTGCTAAAGTGGACAGTATCCAATCCAAGGCCTTTCTCTAGAGAAGATGTTGACAGAACCCAGAGGAAGGAGTAAGGAACTCATAAATCAGTTTTGATGAAGGTTTGTCAATGGAAGATATCCATTCTTCCACATCCCCCTCATGTTCCAGCTTTCCCCCGGGGAACCTAAGGACCTCTAAGATGTCCTCTATCCTATTCTGTTCTTCTCCGGCAAAAAAAGACTTAAAACACAAAATTCAGATTCTTACATTGCACTTTAAACCCAAACAATTTACCTTCACAAAAACCCAATGACATTAAAAACATGGGGAAGAAAGAGGTAGAATCCAAGAATAATGACAATTCTTTTTTTTAGATATACTTTTTGCTGGTACCAAATTTATCATAACATTTCTTTTACCAAAGTTTCACTGATACAGCTTAAAACTAAGTTTAAAAGAAAACTACAAGGGAACTTAGCAGGAGAGATAAATACATCTGCACACACAATAAAACAAATACCTTGACATCCTTCCACATCTGAATCACTTGAATCACTGAAGAATTCTAACATCCTAGTCACTCCACTCCAGGGTGTCCAACTGCCCCAGACCAAAGTCCCAAATCCCCATGGCATTCTTAGGGCAGATATTCCTCAGTCAGACCCGGGAAAATACCACTGCTCACTCTCGAATAGAATAAAGGACGATGGAATGAAATGACAGAAGCCCTTCTGTCTTCAAGCACAATGCAGCGTGGCAGAAAGGAACAAACACTGCAACAGGACTTGTGAGGGAATTAGAGAGGTGAACTAATACTTATTAATCACCCACTACATTACAGCCATGAATTTCAGACTAAGCCATCACTTCACTACTTCTGTGATCCGGAGTAAATCTCAGGTATTCCATCTGAAAATCAGTGAGGGAGACTAAGAAAGGGGAACAGTCCCTCTTGTTCTCTGATTCTATTTCTACAGACATGATCACATAACAAAAAATGTATTAGTAAGTTATTTCAAAAGTCTTTTGCTCTGTTTCTCTCCAATCTACTCTCTCTATACCACTGACAAAATAATCTTTCTAGAATATGAAACTTTATCACCCAGTGTTTAAAAACCCTTAAATGGCTTATCATTTCATGCAGCACAAGATAAAACTGTCCATCATTAGCCTTACCTACTCCTCCAGCCTCATCCCTGATCTCCAGCCCTGTCCTCCAACCATAATATTAATAACTACTTAAAAGTTACCTGAAGAAGTCTGGCTGTTTCGTTCCTTTAAGCATTTATTCATGCTGTTTTCTCGGCCTCGAGTGTACTTCTCTAATCTGTAGGGTACATCCTTAACTCATCTTTCAAGACAGCTCAAATATCATCTCCTCTGGGAGGCCCTTTCCAACCTCTGAATGTCCAAGGCAGAACTGCCCCCTACATACCTTTATCACAACATCAATCACACTTCACTTNAATCTGTAGGGTACATCCTTAACTCATCTTTCAAGACAGCTCAAATATCATCTCCTCTGGGAGGCCCTTTCCAACCTCTGAATGTCCAAGGCAGAACTGCCCCCTACATACCTTTATCACAACATCAATCACACTTCACTTCATCTATATATTGACACATCTATCTCCCACTAGACCCATAAACTCCCTGTAGGCAGAGACCTTGTCTGACTTATCTGTTTCCTCAGTGCCTAAGACAGTACTTACAAGATAGGACACATTCAAAGGGTTGATGGAGTAGGGAAGACAGGAATGGAAAAGATGAAAGGAGAAGGAAAAACTCAATTAAGATGGCCTGAAGAATAGAGAATAGTAGTGCTTATCAGTACCACTATCTGTGGCCTTCTGCTCTTTCCCTAAACTCTAGTCTTCAGAGGGCTTATTCATTTTCTTGGCTACAGCTATCACAGCAATGTTAATGAACTCCAAACCCATACTTTCAAGCATTATTTACCCCTACCTCTCCACCAGCTAAGGCTCATCTCTAACAACTGGGAACAGATTTCATTTGGACATTTCATTGCCACTTTTTAAGTCCCAAACGTTTCCTATTGAGCGCATCATATCTCCCTAAGAAATGAGGAAACCTCCCCAACTTCTTTACTCCAGTCAATGTCTCAGAAACCCAGGCTTAAAACGCCATAGTCACGTTTGATCGATCACTCTCCTTCATCTTCTACGTCCAGTCCTCAGTGATTTCAATTTTCCCTTCACAATCTTTTTTTCACTCTTTCCCCTCCACAACACTAGCTCAGGTCTCATCACCTCATACACACCAGGTGCTCACCTCCCTTCCCTCCAAGTCAAATCTATTTCCTGTTATCATCATTTTATGATCCTATAAAAAATTCTCAGTGGTTAGCTGTTTTCCACCATTTAAAATCTAAACTTATAAGTCTGACTTTTAAGACCCTCTATAAACACAGCTCCAAACCAACCTAACCATCTTTGTTTTATGACTATTCACTGCAACTCAGGTCAGTCTCATTACCGCCCCAAGAACACCCCATGTACATTCCTGTTTCCAAGTTTTTGCTTGATCTCTCCAAGCTCCAAAATGAAATGATTTTTTTGTTATTTGCTTCATCTTCATTTCCTACACCTAATACAATTTTCTAAAGATCTGGAGTAAACTACAATTCCTCTGAGATATCACTCATTATTACCTGAGTATTCTTCTCCTCAAATACTTATGGTTTGAGATCTGTATTATGCAACTGACAATATGCTTTCATATTTTAAAATTTTCTCTGGCATAAAGAGGCTCTTCCTATTCCCCTTACTCCCAACTGGACTGTAAATTCCTCAAGGGCAAAAAATTGTCATTTTTCCTGATTCTTCATACCACCTAATAGAACCAAATTAACAGCAAGTCACAAAAAATAATAGTTTAGTGGTCTCACCTATGCAAAACTATTTCTTATAGTCTAAGGTATAAGACATAATTCTAAAAAACACAGTTACAAATAATCCTGAAATAAACTGCATAAATGAAAATCCCTGATTTTTCCACCTCTGAATTTTAGCTCAGAAATACAATCTCCTGACTTCAGTGGCAAATAATAATCCTGTGCCCATGACATCACAAGCACATAGTTTGGTAATGATTATGAGAAGGCTGGGGTAAGCAAGGATGAAGGAAAACAAGTCAAATGAAAGAATAAGGATGGAAGAACAGCTGTGTGATTTTTTTTGGTTTACTTCTTAAGCGTGGACACGTTGCCTTCCTCTTTCTCATTTTTTCTTAAATTGGCCATATTTTCAACAAGTTTACTTCAGGAGGAAAAATCTAATAGATTTTCAAAGGAACTAATACCTGCAGAGCCTTTACAAAGCTCAAAACTTTTGAAAAGGCCAGCTTAATCTTCAACAATGCAGTATGATGCAACAGGACTCCTCCAGATATTGTGAGTAAAGACTTATTCAGAATGCAACATAGGCATCTTCTACCAATCGCTCTTAGGAATAAAACAGACAGCTGAGAATCGGTCTTCATTAACAGACTCAGTGTAGCCCAGTCTTAATTATCTTCATATGGATTGTTCATTTTATGGATTTCTGAGGCAAAATTTTTAATTCAAGACTGATGGTTCTTGTCTATCAGTGTATTTTCCTATCAGGTAATTCAGAAATAGAAATGCAAATTCATTCCATCTGTATGATTCCCCAAACACTAAAATAAGTATTTTTTTAAAACAAGAAATTTCTTAAGCTCTGAATTACCTAAACTAGTGCTCCCTACAATAGCAGAGATAACTGAAAGTCAAGCGCACTTGAAACACAACACTGTCCTTAACATAAGCTTGAAGAGAATCCAACCATAGTTGCACGACTGCCTCACAGGCTAGTACAATGTGAGACAGCAGAGTCTGTGTAACAAGCAGAGTTCAAAATAGTGAGTAAGGTGTGTGAATACAAAGACTTCTACAAGGAATCTTACAACTGGCTGATCTCTTTAGGCCTGGATATTCCAGAAAAGAAGGAGAGTCACAATGTATTGGTGCTTGACGCCTTTCCCTGAGTTCCTTGACCAGAGGGCTCATTACTTCTCACTAAATCCATCCTTTGTTCAAGGACCTACAATGACTCTATTGACCCTTTCATCAACATTCAACAGAGTCTGGCCTCTGAGTCCCCTCCACCCTCTCGCCTGCTCTACCCATTACTTGAGCAACCCACATTTTCTCTAGTCATTCTTATTCTTCCCACAAACACAACTTAGTCATTCATACCATAACTGCACACTGTACATTCTATACTTTCTGCTCAGAAGATCTATTTCCTTTTACTCCCAACACAAAAGAACTATTTCACTTACTTGCTCACATATATTATATAAATAAAGATGGAGAAGTAAATTGTCCAAGGTCACAGTAGAACCACGATTTGAACAAAGATCCACCTAACTCCATAACCCACGCATCATTATGACTCTAATCCATAACCTCCCAAGTCCATTTCAAATTTTCCTGATTCAAATCTTCTCTAATTTACCTCATTTGCACTTTACTTAAAATTTTCTAGTCTTCACATATCCCATTTATAGCATGTTAAACGTGGTTTTGTTTACATGCTTTTTCCTAAATGTTAAATCTTATAATAATAGTCTGCCTTCTCATTTATATACTGCCTTCCCCAACATCACCCTTCTCCCAAGGGCAAGAACACCTGTTTATTACATCTTTCTTATCTCCCCAAAGCCTGTCACTAGAGCTTGGAGACTGTCTTATCCATAGGAGTGTTCAATCATTATTCAGTAAGGATTTATTACTTTAAAAAAATCAACTTCCTTCTTCTATCATACTGAAAAATCAACTGATTTCAGGCATTCATGAAAAAATTGTACTGCATCTATATTCTAGTTATACCATCTATATTCTAGTTACACAGATTGTAATTATCTCACTTATCAGGGGCTGCTGAGTGGATTCCAGGCTGCCATTCCACAGCGCCTAAGCTTGCATAGGAAAGATACTACTGAAGTCACACTTCAAAGCATTGTTTCAGGATTTTTTCCCTGATGGGATGGGTGTCTGGGCTAAGGAGAAAAAGTGCTCCCTTACAATGTCCTCTTCCAGCATACTTAGCATGCTTGAGACATTCAGGAGCTCTAAAACTTTAACAAGTGGCCCCATAACAATCTGAAAACTTATTTTTAATACTGAGTTATTCCATCATAATTCACCTACTAACTTATACTGAAACTCAAAATTCCAAACAAAGCCTTCTGAGAACTGAAAATAGTGATAGGCTATTGGGTTGCCCTACACTTATTATAGGATTTTATTCACCACTTCAATCCCCACCCCTAACCCCAACCCTGGGAATAATACAGGTAGTTCAACTAGGGCAAGTTGCTAAATACAGATATAAGCTGAATGTGCCAGATATCATCACTAATCACGGCACCAACTAACTCACAAATTAAAACAATTATTGATAGTCAACAGACTGGAACAGTGTGCAATTTTGAAAAATTAGATATTCCCTCCAAATTAAATCATTTTCAATAGGAGACCCAAAGAAAGAGATTAAGGGGAAAAAGTGTCAGGAAAATTTACAAGTTACTGGCAACATAACTACATCAAAGTCCAACCAATAATTAACATCCATTACTGGTCAGCCTGCCTTATACAAGTCAGTATACAGACCTTTCTTTTGGCAAAGGTTTACTTTTCTTCACAAGGAAGTCTTTGGCATTAAATGAAAGGGATAAGTCAAAGTAAGCAACAAGAACAACAAAAATGACAGTAGTTTGGAAACTATTTTCTTTCCTTCCTTCCTGCTTCAGTGCATACTGTCCAAAGTGGGTATCTGTTCAATTCTAAATTATTCATTCATGTTAATGGATGATTATCGGTAGAAAGGTGCTGATAATCCAAAATGGAAAAAATCGCAAAATAATCTATTTCCGTTTTGGAAAATCTTTTCAGTACGTTTAACTTCTCAATTACTCCTAGCATAACCTAATATGTGTATTCATTTGTAATCTCTAAGTACATAGTAACTGGCCACCAACTTAGGGAGGTGCTCGGAGGCACGCCGGGTAGCTAGTGGAAATTAGAACAGACGGGTATTCGGCTTCCCCGTGAACAACATCAATTTATTTTACAGTTCTGTCCAGCCTTCAAAATATCAATAGACTAGCACAGCAGGTTGGTTATTAACCTTTAAAAGAAAGGCTGGGAAAAACAATGAGAACAAAGAGTATAATTGTTTGCCCATAATGTATTCATTTGTAAATTATGCACAGCAAATGTTTAATTACAAGTCTGATTCTCCCTAGCCACCCAGCATAAGTCCCTACTGTCTTCTCCGTCAAGAATGCAACCTCATTTATCAGGAAGGAAATCTTCTCTTTTTTAAAGTTAAGTAGTATAGAAAATGTTTTTAAAAGATTTAAGACTAGCTACCCTTATGGACCCACCTTCCTACTACTTCTTCCCTCTGTCCTTTCTCACTTTAGAAATAGGTTGAAAGACAAACGGTTCCAGCGTCCTCTAACATCTAAATATACAGTACGATAAGTCAAAGACTAAACAATTACCCGTTTTTGATTTTATAGAAAGTATTTTATGAACTACAGGTCAACTAATTTTTGCCTTTGCATTCATGAAAACTCCCTGAAGAGTTGGGGAGAATCTCTTATATAAAATCTATTTTAGTTTAATTTTTATATTTATTGTGCCCAGAGAAGTCACCTAGGTTCCAGAGACTACCTAAACACAGAAGGAGAGAAGGGTGAGAAAAAGAGAGAGGAAGAGAGACAGAGAGGGGAAGAGATTCAGAGCGCTGGTCCTTGTGAGCTGACAAGCTAAAAATACGCCGGCCCAGTAAACAAATCCCATTCCATCCCGACCGGAGCCACACCGTTAACCTAGTAATTATGAGAAGAGGAGTGAGATCACGCAGCCCCTGGCTTACTCATCATCAGCTTCTAAAGTTTCCATCGGCTCATGGCAACTTTTTTTTTTTCCAAAGTTCATAAGCCTGCCACAGAATCAATCTATCTCTCTATCACTCTCTTTCTCATATACACACTTCTATTTCGCTCCCTTCCTCCATTACTGGACGCACCTCAGTTTACCGATATAGCAGAACAGTTTAGCTTCTGCTCATTTTACTTTTGAGACTTTAAAATGAACTTTATCATACTATTAAGAGTAGTAGCCGGCACTCCGAGCCACCTTAAAATTCCACCATCCCTCCCCGAAAGTCTTGCTGACAAGGAGAACCGTCCAAACTGCCCAGCACAGCTGAGGAAGGGAGGCCACGAACGGGGAAGCGGGGCTGGGAAGGTGGGACGCAGGTGAAAGGGAGGGAGTAACGGAAGAAAGGCTGGGACCAAGCAAGGAGCAGTCAGGGCGAGGAGGGGGTGAAAGAGGAGACGGCTCCGGGTGAAATACAATCAGAAAGGAGAAGAGGGACAGTGGCTATCAGAGGGTCAGAGTTTGGGAGTCTCAAGAGGCGGGAGGGGCGGGAACAGACGGGGGAGGGTGACAATGCGGGGGCTCCGTTACCCTCGCGGCTCCTGGGGCAAGGCCCTAGGCCGGGGCGGAGCGCGGGGCCCGGCTGCCTCTCCTCATTCCTCGGCTGTGACCCAGGGGTCCGGCCGGCCCCTCCCCCGTCGACGATGGAGGCGGAGGCGTTGGCTGAGACTGAGACCGCGGCTGCTGCTCCGCACAGGATCAGGAGCTGGAGCCAGACAGGACTGCTCTGGACTGGCTTCCCCAGTGGCTTTT
>SJYV01004714.1:137476-182870 GCA_006410875.1 Neotragus pygmaeus
CCCAGGCTGCGACCAATTTGGCGCTTGCCCATCTCTTGAACCCGTGTTTTCCTGGCGGGTGTTCCTAAAGTCCCTGGTCTGGAGAGTTCTTGAGCCGGAGCTAGATGGGTATTGGGTGGACTCTTGAGACTTTGAGGTGTAGTCAGTTGGACACAGCCCTTTGAGAGAAGCAGAAAGAGGCGGGGTAGTTCTAGAAAGGTGAGAGAGATGAAAATTCTCAGAGAACCGGAAGAGTGAAATTCTAGTTACCCTACACGATCATTTTGGACTGACCGGAGGAAAATTAACAACGCTTCTTCCAGATCAGTCTCCACCCAGTTATGCACTCTCTCTCCTTCACGCCTGTAATGAGCATGCTTTTCTCTATAAACACTCATATTTATTTACTTGCATAACAATTATACCCTCTTGACATATCTACTTTAGATAGCGCAATCAAAACAAGTTATATTGTGCTTCTTTGGTGACGCCTTTTAACAAGAACTATGCTATCGCATAGTTCAGTTCACAAATATTGAGTCCCTACTGTGTACAAGGCATTGTGCTCATTGATATTGGGATCACAAAAATGTATAAGACATAATTCCAGGCATCAAGGGCCTTACACTTTAGTAAAACACATAAAGTGAAAGTGTTAGTCGCTCAGTGATGTCCAGCTCTTTGCAATGCCATGGACTGTAGCTCACCAGGTCCCTCTGTCCATGGAACGCTCCAGGCAAGTGAGTAGCCATTCCCTCCTCCTGGGAAATCTTCATCCAGGGATCGAACCGCGTTGCAGGCAGATTCTTTACCATCTGAGCCACCAGATAAGCCCATATTATATAAAGCAGAACTCACACAGCAGTGCTGTGTGAGGTAGGAGGACCCGTGGCTATGAGAACATAAGCCTTGCCTGGCACAGAGCAGACTTTTCGTATTTGTTGAGTGAATAAAATATTAGACAAACGTTGACTGTTTTAAGTAAGAAGAGCTGTTTAATAACAACCTCATTATGACAAACACAAAATAAGGCCACCCCCTGCTGTAATCTGACCAAAGAAATGCTGAATTTTAATTCAGATTCCTAACATTCTGGCAACTGGTTTGCATTTTCAAAGTGTTATGCCCAGTTCAGTTCAGTTCAGTCGCTCGGTGGTATCTGACTCTTTTCGACCCCATGAATTGCAGCACACCAGGCCTCCCTGTCCATCACCAACTCCCTGAGTTCACTCAGACCCAATGTCTGAAGAGTCGGTAATGCCATCCAGCCATCTCAACCTCTGTCATCCCCTTCTTCTCCTGCCCCCAATCCCTCCCAGCATCAGAGTCTTTTCCAATGAGTCAGCTCTTCGCATGAGGTGGCCAAAGTACTGGAGTTTCAGCTTTAGCCTCATTCCTTCCAAAGAAATCCCAGGGCTGATCTCCTTTAGAATGGACTTTAGGCCTATTTAAAAACACAACAGTTGACTTTTCTATCCCCTGACTACTTTCTGAAGTCCTCATATTCTAAAGGGAAGGAGAGGAACATAGACACTTGAGAATTATCCAACTCAAGACCAGAAAATTGACACTTGAAACAGGAAACTTCCTAGACAGCTATATCTCCTGGCAATAGCCTAGGTTTAGAGTTGAAGATTTTGAGCCTGGGACCAATTAAGGCCACAGCCACCACCTTTGCCAGCTAGATCTGAAGCAGGAGGAAAGGTCTACAGATGAGGAGTCTCAAAAATCTAAAGCTGTCTTGTTTCACTAAGGCCCTCCCAGGACCAGGTTATGCCCATCTGTTAAATATGTCTTTCTAGTCTTGACTCCACTACCACAGACTTAGGACTAGGTATGAGGTTCAAAGACATGCTCCACCCTCAGTACAAGGCCGAATTTTACTTTTGGCAGTGACTATGAAAAGTTTCCAAACTTGAAAGCTGGGCCAAGTTGCTAGTCAAACTCATTTAAGCGACCACACTTTACAGGCTTGTCTGGAAATTTAGGGACCAGGAAGTGATGGAGTTGCAGTTGCTTTGTGTCTGTTTCTCGCTCTGACCATCCATCACTCATTGTTGTTTGTGCAGTTGCTCAATGGACTGCTTGTTTCGGGTTAGCCCAGGCTGTGTGGGTAGCAGTGTGGTCAGCTGGGCTGGGAGCCAGGCCACCTGGGTTCTGGTCCCAGCTCAGCCAGCGCCTGATCCGTTAAGTGACTCCCTATTCCTACGTGTCAGTTTCTCTGCCTAGGATCAGGGGACCTCTTTTGTAGTGATGTGTGGTCACTCAGGCTGTTACTATGCTAAACTCTCTGAACCAGCTGTCCGGTGTCATTGTCAGCAGCCAGAACACAGGTGGTTATTTTTTTCTGACAGTTCGAAGAATAGTAAGGAAAGAAAGTAAAAAAAACAGCAAAGAAGGCCCTACCTGTGTACCCAGGGCCACACACCCTTATCTGCCATTCAGTACAAAGTTCTTCTCCTCCCTAAAGGCTTGCTTCTGTTTACTCATTTTAGTGATTCTAAGGGCTGCTCCAAGGAGTTCCCAAGCTTACCAAATGGCTCAGAGGTTAAAGCGTCTGCCTTCAATGCGGGAAACCTGGGTTCGATCCCTGGGTTGGGAAGATCCCCTGGAGAAGGAAATGGCATCCCACTCCAGTATTCTTGCCTGGATAATCCCATGGACGGAAGAGCCTGGTGGGCTGGACAGAGGAGCCTGGNTTCGATCCCTGGGTTGGGAAGATCCCCTGGAGAAGGAAATGGCATCCCACTCCAGTATTCTTGCCTGGATAATCCCATGGACGGAAGAGCCTGGTGGGCTGGACAGAGGAGCCTGGCGGGCTACAGTCCACGGGGTCACAAAGAGTTGGACACGACTGAGCCACTTTACTTCACTTCAAGGGCTGCTCCAAGGAGTTCTCAGAGCTTTCACTTCACTTTATGCAGGAACAGAAAAAAGAGCTTTGCCTTTTCTGCAGAGGAACTAGAAGGAGAGATTATTTCAACACTTGGGGCTAATGGATAGACTAGAGGGAAATGTTCAGAGAAAGCTATTTTGCAGCTAACCAGGAAAAAAAACAGCAATTGTTTGCATTTATATGGTTTTGTGGTAGAAAAGAAAACCAAACCAAAATAACTTCCTTTTCACTACTATCACTATAATTTAGCCAGTGGTTATGTGGAGTTTAAAAAACTATATATTGATTGTGCCTGGGTACCTCAGAGGACTAACTCAGAATTCTTGTGATTGAAGACCATGAATCTATATATTTTTAAAATATCCATAGTTCTTATAAAGTGAAATGTTTTCCTACCCTGCGGTGACTGTTGGTTTAGTCACTAAATCGTGTCCAACTCTTGTGACCCCATGGACTATATATAGCCCACCAGGCTCCTNTTCTTGTGATTGAAGACCATGAATCTATATATTTTTAAAATATCCATAGTTCTTATAAAGTGAAATGTTTTCCTACCCTGCGGTGACTGTTGGTTTAGTCACTAAATCGTGTCCAACTCTTGTGACCCCATGGACTATATATAGCCCACCAGGCTCCTCTGTCCATGGGATTTCCCAGGCAAGAATACTGGAGTAGGTTGCCATTTCCTTCTCCAGGGGATCTTCTCAAACTAGATGTCAAACCCATGTGTACCTGCATTGCAGGCAGTCTCCTGCATTGCAGGCAGATTCTTTACCACTGAGCCACCAGGGAAACAAATGACCAAGCAATTCCACTCCTAGATATTTACCCAATAGAAATGAAAACATGTTCACAAAAAGCTTTTATGTAAATATTCATGATAGCATTATTCGTAACAGGTCCAAACTGGAAACATTTCAGATGTCTACCAATGGAAAAATGACAAATACACTAGACAAAAAATGGAATACAATCTTTAAAAATGAACCCCATTTAAACACAACCAAATGGATAAATCTCAATATCATTTGTTGAGGAAAAAGAAGCCATTATTATGAAATTCAAGAACAGGCAAAAGTAACCTTGATGACAGAAGTCAGAGCTACAGTTGCATATTGGTGGAGGTAAGGATTGAATAGAAGGGGGGCTCAAGGGAAATTTTTGAGGTGATAGACATGTTCTGTATCTTGACAGTGATAGCTGTTAGACATGTATGTCAAACTATGTACTGAAGATCTGCACGTTTCATAGTGTGAACCTTACCTCAATTTAAAAAAATAGAAAAAAATCTTGGGTTCCTTCATAATACTTAATTAAATTATAAATTTACATTTTTTTCATCCATTAGATTGTAAATGTTCACCATTTTTTAATTATAGTACCTGGCATACTGCTTTACCCAGGGTAGTCATTCATTAGAAATCTATTGAGTGAATAAATGAATGAAGAAGTCGACAGCTGAGACCCATTGCTTTGGTAGCAAATATCAGACTCTATTTATACTAGAGTCACATCTAGACTTAGAATAACTATATATAGTTTATATACATATATATATATATATATATATATTTTTTTTTTAAACTGGGTCTATTTCCAGGCCTTCTATCTGCTTGCATACCTTTGCTAGATTATGCTTCCTAAAATGTTTCATTGCTATTTTCCTTTCTTTTCAAAATCTGTAGCAGCATGTTGGCCACATAACCAGTGTCCATTCCCCTTCTCTCTCTTTGATTATATAATCCTGATCACGTTTAAGCAGCCACCCTTTTCAGTGTGGTCATGGGCTTCAGGGATATTGGCTCCAGTGAGGGTGGGGACTGAGTGGGAGGGAGATGGGTGAAACACTGATGTATCTAAACCAATCACAGGGTTCCATTGCCCTTGCCAGTGCCTGGCTTAGGAATATGATAAAAGTCTCTCCAATGTGAGATCTGAGGAAGTCGACTAGACTTCCTTGCTCTTACAAAGAGACAAAGAGAAATAAGAAATGATTCTCTTCTGCTGCTGAGTGTGGCTGGATTTGGAACTGCTGTTCTGTTTGGAGGACAAGGTGACATACTAAGGATGGCAGAGCAAAAAAATGCAAAGAATCTGGGTCTTGGGTGAACTGCTGAATTAGCCAACCCTCAGCCATCCTCCATGAAATTCTTATTATGTAAGAATACATCCTCCTTATTGTTTAAGCCACATTGAACTTAGTTTTTCTATTGCTTGCAATGAAAAGCATCTCAGCTAATATAGCCATCAGCAACTCCTCGGTATCTATAAAATGAAGCCAGAGTTCCTCCATCTGCCCTGTAAGATCCTATACAATCTGATCCCAGTCTAGTACTAACTCCAGAATGTGGCTTGTTAACTTCCATCTTTCCATTTGTGTTCTGCTTTCTTTACCACCAGTGGTAAATATTAACAACCAGCTCTCCTGGTGTAAAAGACCCTGATTTATAGCACTGACCAATTTCCATGGTGTAAATATTCCTGTTCTGATTAATTTCATGCTGCTAATGTGGTGTCGCTGAACACGGACTTGGGGAGAGACATGTAACCAACTAGCCAACTAGCAAGCCAGTAAGAGCACTCTACAATGCTACTACCCACCTTCCTCTCCTCTGTCTATAAGTTTTCTCACTGGAGTTCAAGGCTTAACCTGTATAATGCCCTTTTAAAGACATCCTATAAAATCTTAAACTATAAATATCTTCACCAGTCAACTGGAACCCAATAATTGCCTTGAACTGTTAGTCTTCATAAGTGTTTGCTCATCTGTCAACTATTTAGTCAATTAATTTAAGAACCTAGAAGTGGGCTTCCCTGGTGGTTCAGTGGTTAAGAATTTGCAATGCAAGGGACACCAGTTTGATCCCTGGTCCAGAAAGATCCCACATGCTGCAGAGCAACTAAGCCTGTGCACCACAACTATTGAGTCAGCTCTCTAGAGCCCCATGAGCCGAAACTACCAAGCCTATGTGCCGCAACTACTGAAGCCCACATATCTAGAGCCTGTGCTCCACAAGAAAGGTCACAGCAATGAGAAGTCTATGCACCACAACGAAGAATAGCCCCTGCTCACCGCAACTAGAGAAAGCCTAAGTGCAGCAGCGAAGATGCACCACAGCCAAAAAAATTAGATAAATAAATCTTAAAAATAAAAATAAGAAAGAACCTAGGAGTAACAAAACAGCATGAGAGAAGAGTTCAGTGATACAATTCACTTTCCCACATCTTCTAAAGGGTTCCTAAGGTTAGGCATTAAGGGAACTGTGCTGTGCTGTCACTCAGTCATGTCTGACTCTTTGTGACTATATGGACTGTAGCCTGCCAGCTCCCTCTGTCCATGGGTATTCTCCAGGCAAGAATACTGGAGTGGTTGTCATGCCCTCCTCTGGGGGATCTTTCCGACCCAGGGATCGAACTCATGTCTCCCACAGTGCAGGCAGATTTTTTTTTATGGTCTGAGCCACCAGGGAAGCCCATTAAGGGAACTGGTGGCTCGGAAGTTAAAGCGTCTGCCTCCGATGCGGGAGACCAGGGTTCGATCCCTGGGTCGGGAAGATCCCCTGGAGAAGGAAATGGTAACCCACTCCAGTATTCTTGCCTAGAGAATCCCATGGACAGAGAAGCCTGGTAGGCTAGAGTCCTCGGGGGTCGCAAAGAGTCGGACACGACTGAGCAACTTCACAGTCACTAAACAGAAAATCCTGCCTCCAGGCCCTAGGAGTGCTAAAGATCACTGAAAGGAATGTTGTAAATAGGACTTATCAGTTCTCCATTATTTCAAGTGCTGGTCCCCAGGAGAGCTATGTTAGGACATTAGCTACAGGACTGTTGGCAAGATTTGGGCTTGTTCCTATTCTACTCCTAACAAATCCCCTGAGGAAGAAAGAATGGGCATTTAAGGCTATCTGGGACCTAGCAACAGGTAGATAAAGAAAGAGAAGCCAGTTCCTGAAGCTTTGAAGATAGCAAGTGCTACCTTACCTGATTGGAATGCCATTCATGTCGGTCAGCTTCATCTTCACTTCACAGGTGACACACCCTCATATTTGGAGGAAAAGCAAATATTTCAACTGCTAACACATTGGCTGACACAATGAGGAGAGGTCAGGGAATGGAGTGACCAAGTCACTCTGTCCCCTGACTAGGTCAGCACTGGGAGGCAGGCCAAATTCAGGCTACTGGAAACTGATAGAGCATTCAGGGGACAGGAGATGCAAGACCNTTTTTTTTTTAAACTGGGTCTATTTCCAGGCCTTCTATCTGCTTGCATACCTTTGCTAGATTATGCTTCCTAAAATGTTTCATTGCTATTTTCCTTTCTTTTCAAAATCTGTAGCAGCATGTTGGCCACATAACCAGTGTCCATTCCCCTTCTCTCTCTTTGATTATATAATCCTGATCACGTTTAAGCAGCCACCCTTTTCAGTGTGGTCATGGGCTTCAGGGATATTGGCTCCAGTGAGGGTGGGGACTGAGTGGGAGGGAGATGGGTGAAACACTGATGTATCTAAACCAATCACGGGGTTCCATTGCCCTTGCCAGTGCCTGGCTTAGGAATATGATAAAAGTCTCTCCAATGTGAGATCTGAGGAAGTCGACTAGACTTCCTTGCTCTTACAAAGAGACAAAGAGAAATAAGAAATGATTCTCTTCTGCTGCTGAGTGTGGCTGGATTTGGAACTGCTGTTCTGTTTGGAGGACAAGGTGACATACTAAGGATGGCAGAGCAAAAAAATGCAAAGAATCTGGGTCTTGGGTGAACTGCTGAATTAGCCAACCCTCAGCCATCCTCCATGAAATTCTTATTATGTAAGAATACATCCTCCTTATTGTTTAAGCCACATTGAACTTAGTTTTTCTATTGCTTGCAATGAAAAGCATCTCAGCTAATATAGCCATCAGCAACTCCTCGGTATCTATAAAATGAAGCCAGAGTTCCTCCATCTGCCCTGTAAGATCCTATACAATCTGATCCCAGTCTAGTACTAACTCCAGAATGTGGCTTGTTAACTTCCATCTTTCCATTTGTGTTCTGCTTTCTTTACCACCAGTGGTAAATATTAACAACCAGCTCTCCTGGTGTAAAAGACCCTGATTTATAGCACTGACCAATTTCCATGGTGTAAATATTCCTGTTCTGATTAATTTCATGCTGCTAATGTGGTGTCGCTGAACACGGACTTGGGGAGAGACATGTAACCAACTAGCCAACTAGCAAGCCAGTAAGAGCACTCTACAATGCTACTACCCACCTTCCTCTCCTCTGTCTATAAGTTTTCTCACTGGAGTTCAAGGCTTAACCTGTATAATGCCCTTTTAAAGACATCCTATAAAATCTTAAACTATAAATATCTTCACCAGTCAACTGGAACCCAATAATTGCCTTGAACTGTTAGTCTTCATAAGTGTTTGCTCATCTGTCAACTATTTAGTCAATTAATTTAAGAACCTAGAAGTGGGCTTCCCTGGTGGTTCAGTGGTTAAGAATTTGCAATGCAAGGGACACCAGTTTGATCCCTGGTCCAGAAAGATCCCACATGCTGCAGAGCAACTAAGCCTGTGCACCACAACTATTGAGTCAGCTCTCTAGAGCCCCATGAGCCGAAACTACCAAGCCTATGTGCCGCAACTACTGAAGCCCACATATCTAGAGCCTGTGCTCCACAAGAAAGGTCACAGCAATGAGAAGTCTATGCACCACAACGAAGAATAGCCCCTGCTCACCGCAACTAGAGAAAGCCTAAGTGCAGCAGCGAAGATGCACCACAGCCAAAAAAATTAGATAAATAAATCTTAAAAATAAAAATAAGAAAGAACCTAGGAGTAACAAAACAGCATGAGAGAAGAGTTCAGTGATACAATTCACTTTCCCACATCTTCTAAAGGGTTCCTAAGGTTAGGCATTAAGGGAACTGTGCTGTGCTGTCACTCAGTCATGTCTGACTCTTTGTGACTATATGGACTGTAGCCTGCCAGCTCCCTCTGTCCATGGGTATTCTCCAGGCAAGAATACTGGAGTGGTTGTCATGCCCTCCTCTGGGGGATCTTTCCGACCCAGGGATCGAACTCATGTCTCCCACAGTGCAGGCAGATTTTTTTTTATGGTCTGAGCCACCAGGGAAGCCCATTAAGGGAACTGGTGGCTCGGAAGTTAAAGCGTCTGCCTCCGATGCGGGAGACCAGGGTTCGATCCCTGGGTCGGGAAGATCCCCTGGAGAAGGAAATGGTAACCCACTCCAGTATTCTTGCCTAGAGAATCCCATGGACAGAGAAGCCTGGTAGGCTAGAGTCCTCGGGGGTCGCAAAGAGTCGGACACGACTGAGCAACTTCACAGTCACTAAACAGAAAATCCTGCCTCCAGGCCCTAGGAGTGCTAAAGATCACTGAAAGGAATGTTGTAAATAGGACTTATCAGTTCTCCATTATTTCAAGTGCTGGTCCCCAGGAGAGCTATGTTAGGACATTAGCTACAGGACTGTTGGCAAGATTTGGGCTTGTTCCTATTCTACTCCTAACAAATCCCCTGAGGAAGAAAGAATGGGCATTTAAGGCTATCTGGGACCTAGCAACAGGTAGATAAAGAAAGAGAAGCCAGTTCCTGAAGCTTTGAAGATAGCAAGTGCTACCTTACCTGATTGGAATGCCATTCATGTCGGTCAGCTTCATCTTCACTTCACAGGTGACACACCCTCATATTTGGAGGAAAAGCAAATATTTCAACTGCTAACACATTGGCTGACACAATGAGGAGAGGTCAGGGAATGGAGTGACTAAGTCACTCTGTCCCCTGACTAGGTCAGCACTGGGAGGCAGGCCAAATTCAGGCTACTGGAAACTGATAGAGCATTCAGGGGACAGGAGATGCAAGACCGCACCAAACTCTTTTTTAATGTGACAAATGGCCCACATTGAGCTCTATGGGTACTACACATTAGGAATGTTTTCTAAATTAGAAATATGTGCTTCTGTCCTGCCTTGGAGAGCTACCATCCAGCTATAAGTGGTACAGCTGAGTGACTATATATAATTGGCATCCACTAGATTCTCTCTTGTGATGTGCCCTCTGAGTGTCACTTTCCAGGTTACTGAGCTAATCAGCATTAGGTTTGTTCCCATGTTGCTTGTGGTCTGTAGACAAGCCTACCGATCATACCAACTCCTCATAGAGAAGTAAACAGATGATAGTTCTTCCAGCTGGGAAAAACAAAATCTGGGTCTGAAAAAAAAAAATCACAAGATTGCCTTAGGTTACGCTTCCCTAGCATGTCAGGTAAACTTCCTAGTTTAAGAAGAGATCAAACCCTGAGGTGAGAAGAAATTAGAAGAAGTCCAAGAACTAGGGAGATCCATGGATGAGTAAATTACTCTAGGAACACCCAAGAGAAAAGTGTAAGACCAGAGGGACCTTGACTATGAGAAGGCATTGACTATGAGAAAAAAAAAGAAAACTGAGGGGCTGATAACTGAGGCCTGCTTGAAGAGGGCTTCCTTGGTGGCTCAGTGGTAAAGAATCCACCTGCCAATGGAGGTGAGGGTTTGATTCCTGGGTGGGGAAGATCCCTGTGAGAAGGAAAAGACAACTCACCCTGGTATATTTGCCTGGGAAATCCCATGGACAGAGGAGCCCGGTGAGTTACAGTCCATATGGTCACAAGAGTTGGACACGACTCAGCAACTGAACAACAACAAAGAAGGTTACAAATGCTAAACGGAGGTGCTGCCCCTGCAACCATGTTTAAATGGGCCAGTTTCCCCTAAGCGGTGACCTTGGGCTCCTCCCCCGGGCGGGAGATCACACACAAGTGGCCTCTCTGCTCTTACAGGCCAATAAATGATACTGAATATAGCACGAGAATGCTTGCCTCCTTATTTAGATCCTCTACAGGAGCAGCAAAATGGGAATTAATACCACTCCATTAATTCTGTTGATATTTTTAGGCATCCACCATGTGTAAGGAATGCAAAAACACAATCATAGCCCTTAAGGAGATTTCATGAGCAAGACCAGGCATTGGAAGTCCAAATCCTTTTCTGTTTAATGCATGCTGCTGCTGCTACTAAGTCGCTTCAGTCGTGTCCAACTCTGTGCAACCCCATAGACGGCGGCCCACCAAGCTCCCCCGTCCCTGGGATTCTCCAGGCAAGAACACTGGAGTGGGTTGCCATTTCCTTCTCCAATGCATGAAAGTGAAAAGTGAAAGTGAAGTCGCTCAGTCGTGTCCGACTCTTAGCGACCCCATGAACTGCAGCCTATGAGGCTCCTCCCTCCATGGGATTCTCCAGGCAAGAGTACTAGAGTGGGGTGCCATTTCCTATAGAAGGACAATATGGCCTTTCATTGCAGACATCCATTCCTAAAAGAAGCTGAAAGGGCCAATTCTCACTGCCCATATAGTACATTCTGTCATTTATTACCTGCTTCCTACAAGACTTTCCTTTTGATCTTTGGTTTCCTCTGCCCCTCCTTCTCAGAGAATAGTATTTATATGGCTCTTTTGTAGCAAACCTCTTCTAATATCCAGAGCATGGTAGTTTTTTTTTTTTTTTTTTTTAACATTTATCTATTTATTTATTTGGCTGCCCCAGGTCTTAGTGCAGTACTTGGAATCTTGGATCTTCCATCTTCATCGCAGCAAGTGGGAATCTACCTCCCTGACCAGATGTTGAACCCAGGCCCCCTGCATTGGGAGTGGGGAGTTTTAGCCACTGGACCACCAGGGAAGTCCCACAGTGGTTACTTCTTAACACTGAGGCACAGCCCAGTGAGTTGGTGTCATTCTGCCTATTCCATGGGATAGCCCTAGCACTGGACATACAAAAATCTACAGTGATTTTTACTGTAGATTTACTGTAGAAACACACCGACTCTGTCACTAGAGTCCCTGCTTAAACCCAGGTGAGTTTTCTTTTAATATCTGAATCTATTGTCAATACCTCTACATCAAATCATTAAATCTATTCCTTTCTCCCAGTTCCCACTGCCATAATCCTAGCTCCTTACCTCTGACCTAAACTACTGGACAAAACCCCACAACTAGTCTCTTGTCTTTAATCTCTCTTCTCCTATTATCCTTCATGCTCTGTCTAAACCTAAGGTCTAGTCACATCATTCCCCTGTTCAAAAGCCTTCAATTGTCCTCAAAGAAAATAATAATAATGATAATAATTATTATTATAGGTATATTATAATATAAAATTAAATATTATAACTATATTACATATATTATATTATTATCTTATACTTAGAGAAGGTTTTTTTGGTCATTGTGGTTGGCACTATACATCCCTGAAGGACTAAAAGAATTCAAAGAGCTTGTAGACTGCTTTGGAATAATTGTGTAAACTGAGAAAGAAAACATGTAATGTTACTTAAAACCAAGATTGACTACAACTGCTGCCTTTTAAAGGCAGTGATGTAATTCATATAGCAAAGAAAAACTTATTCACACTGCCTTTTTCCCTCACAGAATTATAAGAAGGGAGTGGTGGCCTTTCCCAGCCTCAGTTAGTCCTTCTGATTCTCAGGATGGGAACTGGAATAGATGATTCACAGATCAACACATTACTGAGTCCTTGTGTATATGCATGCTAAGTTGCTTCTGTTGGGTCTGACTCTTTGTGACACTATGGACTGTAGGCCACCAGGCTCCTCTGTTAGGAATCTTCCTGACCCAGGGATCAGATCTGAGTCTCTTGTGTCTCCTACATCGGCAGACAGATTCTTTACCACTAGTGCCACCTGGGAAGCACACTGAGTCCTTCGCTATAACTCATCAATGAAAATAAAATTATCTGAAGGGAGCCCCATGGAAGGGTGTCAAGAAAATAAGGAGCCTTTAAAGGAAGAGAAAGGACTGAGTAATATAAAACTTCTTTATTGCCTTCAGCAAAGCTTAACACATACCCAAATACCCTGTGTGAGAAATATTTTTTCGGGAAAATGAAAGGGTACTGCACATCTTGGGGCAATGGCGTACAAAACAGCAACAGCAACTAGAGATGGTGAACCGATCCATCCATTGAACCAATCAGTACCCAGGAAAGCCATAAGACATCCTGACCTGCCCCGACCCTGGTCTTAATTCCAGGGGAGACTGAGGGTTCTTACTGTGTAGAAGAATGAGTTTAAGGCAGTTTCATCTGAATCTCCCTGGTACCTGTACAAAAGCACTGGATCCTTCACAGAAATGTGGGTTATGATTTAATGAGAAGGGTGTACTACTCTTTACTCCTGTTCTCTGTGGGCTCAGCGCCCGCCATGCGTGTGTGCTTAGTCCCTCAGTCGTGTCCGACTCTTTGCATGGACCGTAGCCCACCAGGCTCCTCTGTCCGTAGGATTTCCCGGTCTAGAATACTGGAGTGGGTTGCCACATCCTTCTCCAGGGAATCTTCCCTACCCAAAGGTTGGACCCCCGTCTTCTGTGTCTCCTGCTTTGCAGGGGGATTCTTTACCTGCTGAGCCGTCAGGGAAGCCTGCATGAGTACTAAAGAGACACCTATCTGATAATAGTGCTGACATTTCTGCTTCATTGTCCTTTCGTGTAAAATGGTTGCTCAGAGGCCTGGTCCCTCATGCACTCTCCGCTCCTCCATCTGTGGTCACAAGAAGGGTTCCATCCCTCCCGTGTGAGTGCTGCTGTGGCCACTGCCCCTATACCCAGGGCTGAAATCTGCCACGGATCCTGAAAATGGCAGTATTCTTAAGGCCTTCTCCTCAGTGAAAAGAAAACTCCATGCCTCTTCCCCAGACTTACTGCCACCCACACTCTTTCTTCCTGGAGAGGCCTTCAGGTAAATTTTGCTAATAAGAAAGGTTCCAGATAATTAGTAAAGGGAATTGGAATCACAGAGAAAAATAATGGAAGATACCATCCTTGTGTCCTATTTAGTAAAACAAGGATCTGAGCAGAACAATCGGCAGCCTCTGTGTGTTTGGAGGGAAGACAGTAGACAAGAGAAGAAGCAAAAGACAGGGGCTTTGTAGTAGAACAGGAATTATAAAGGTGTTTCCCTGGTGGCTCAGACCATAAAGAATCCACTTGCAATGCTGGAGACCTGGGCTTGATACCTAGATCGGGAAGATCCCCTGGAGGAGGGCACGGCTACTCACTCCATGGTGATTCTTGCCTGGAGAGTCCCTTGGACAGAGGCCTGATGGTTGGTGTGATTTGCCACCTGGAAACCATCCTCAGAATTCTTGTGTGTGTACTAAGTCATTTCAGTCGTGTCCAACTCTTTGTGACCCTATGGACTGTAGCCCATCAGGCTCCTCTGTACAAGTTGGAACCTGGCCTTCCAAGTTATAATGAAAATATATTTGTGGAGTTAGGAGCATAAAACATATTTTATCTAAAAACTTGTTAGTATATGGGCCTCTATTGGTACTCTTGTCCCATGCCTACAAATGTTAAGGGTGGCCTTTTTAAGATACAGTGCTAGAACTTCCTTGGTGGTCCAGTGGTAAAGAATCTGCCTGCTAATGCAGGGGACATGGGTTTGATCCCTGGTCTGAAAGATTCCACGTGCTGCAGGAATCTAAGCCTGGACACCGCAACTACTGAGCCTCCGTTCTGGAGCCCGCAAGCTGTGACTATTGAAACCATTTTCTGCAACAAGAGAAGCCATTGCAATGAGAAGCTTGTGTACCCTAACTAGAGAGTAGCCCCTGCTTGCTGCAACTAGAGAAAGCCCAAGTGCAGCAGGGAAGACCCAGTGCAGTGAAGATTAAAAATTAAGGAAAAAATTTTTAAATAAAGTGCTTGGGACTGAAGAACTGTGTATTTAAGAGAAAATATGCTTCCCTGCTATTGATTAAAAGCTTAGCTACAAACTAGATTTTTATTTACAGCTACTGACTGATTTATCTGGAAATTTTCCTCTAAAGTGAAGTAGACCCCTATAAATAATTGTCTGTATCTAAATATTACCCTTTCCCTAAACATGTTTGAGGTAATAAAATAATTATGGGCACTTGTTGATTTCTTAGTTTCCAAACAGGGGCTTGAATCCTGGCCTCTAGTCTGCCTCTGGCCCTGCTGGGGGTCTCTCCTGGGGAAGCCCCTCCCACTCCTTCTCATCGGCTTGGGCTTAGTCCCCCTCCTTCCACTTCCATCAGCCTCCTAATGAAACAAAAGTCACATATTTTTAAAGTACCTAGATTAAAAGACTTTTTAGTCAGTAGTAAATGAATAGACTTTTATATTCCTTTTTCTCAAAAGAAAAAATAATTAACAATTTTTTTAAGTGAGTCAGATTTTTTCCCCTTTGGGTCATATACTTTTAGTGGGAAGCACGCTATTTTGCTGTATCTAATAATGTACTGTAATTCTTTTGATGTCTGATTTTTTTCCAGTGGGGTTAAGGAGGAAGGCAGGCAGCCTTGGGCAAGGTCCCAGAGGCTTGGAGGACTTGAGTAAGGTATTTACTCACAGCAGCTGGGAGGGAATGAAGCCAGAGGGTGAGTGTAAAACTATACTAGGGAGGTCTGGCAAGGGTTAATTATTAATCTGGAGAAGCCAAACCTTGTCATCAAGTCCAAGGGGCCAATTGAGAGCCAAAAATAGAAGATGAAGTCAGAGACCAAAAACTCAGTAAACTTAAGTTCCATGATTAAGGCAGGTATGAGGTGAAAGAACCCAGTATAGAATGAAATAGACAGAGTCCCAGAGCTCCCTGTTGTGGAATGAGCAAACAAGGGCTAAGCCCAGGTCAGGTTTAGTGAAAAAGACATGAGAGCAGCAGCCCAAAGGAATCCAGGCTCTAGTACTCAATGAATACTTTTCAGATGATGAAATTACTTAGTAATTAGTCAACAATACGTATGAAGAATATATAAGATGTATGAGAATATGCTTATGTAAGTCAGTAGCTCTGCTGAAGAGAGGCAGAAGGGAAGAAAAGATGTGAACGTGGACATTTAAAGTTCACTAACATTGCAGGCACAGTGGTTACTCTCGATTTTCTCTTGCCACCAAATGCAACATGTAACCCAGGCATTTCAACAATTTCAACTGTTGAAAAAAACAACAGCTTCTTATTCCAAAATGAAGAACAATCTAGCATATCTGTCTCTTTTTAAAAAAATTATTCTTCCTGCTTCGTTACCCAAGCATCTGGAACTTGAAATGGAAGCAGTGATGAGTCAGGGTTAGTTCCAAAGTCTTCATCTGTAACAAATACCATAAAATCTCCTGCCTAATTCCAAAGCAGCTGATCTGGTTGAGGGAGCAACTCCCACCCTTGGTCCCTGTCCACACGTGCTCATGTGACTAGAGCATGTACTTCATGTGGTTCTTAGACTCTGGTCTGACCTGGAAATTTATTGGAAATAGACCTGTGGGCATAGAGAGATTTCACAGGCCATATAATGACATCTTATCACCATATCTCTAAAACAGGCTCTGCAAATCACAAACAACACATAGGAGTCTATCCCCTGGGCAGGTCAGTGAGGAGTTGCTCTCCATTTACCTTCAGTTTTATTAAGCCCTCTATTATCTCACTGGATTCATCTTAGGTTCAATAGTAGCTATGTTTTTAAGACCCAAGAGGAAAAAAAAAATCTCAAAGCACCCAATTACTATAAACTTTGAAGAGTCTTTCCTAAAAGGCCAAAACATTATCCTCAGGATCAGCAGCCTCAGCTAAGGAATTTTCATTGTTGTTCAGTTGCTAAGTTGTGTCCAACTCTTTGTGACCCCATAGACTGCAGCACGCCAGGCTTCCCTGTCCTTCACTGTCTATTGGAGTTTGCTCAGATTCATGTCCATTAAGTTGGTGATGCCATTCAGTCATCTCATCCTCTGCCTTCCCCTTCTCCTGCCTTCAGTCTTTCCCAGCATCAGGGTCTTTTCCTTCAGCTAAGGACTATTAGATTCCAATAAGATTTTATTGTTTGCCATTTTTGTGGCAAGAGGTTTATCACAACTAAGTGATAGCTGGCAGTGGGAAACTAGACACTAGAAAAGACAAAGAGATGCCTCTTACCTGGTGTATAGTCTAAAAGCAGAATCAGGAGGGACTATCGACAGAAATACAGAAAGATGCAGTAAGCTGACCTAGTGACAGCCATACTTCCTGCTTATTCCTACGGATGTCAGTGACTGCTGACTAGTTGGAACACATCAGTTACATCAGTTTTAGGGATATGACAGGTAATAATTTCTCAATGGAGCACCACACTTAGCATAAAATTAACACACAATAAAATACTTTCCAAGCATTTATTTGCATAAGGCAATGGAATAAGTATTCCTTTCCACAAGGCAAATCTACTCCCTGCTTAGTTTTTCTAAGCCCCTATGATCTATTTTAGGTCACAAATTATATGTCCCTTCAAACAGAGCCATTTTCATTTTTGTTGTCAAGGATGAGACCATAGCAAACAATAATGTCTGAGGTAACAGTTTTCCTGCCAGGAACTTGTCCCTGATTATTGCCTCTGCACACTGGAGAATAAAGGATCTCACAGGCTTATGATGGAACATTAGCTTAAATAGGAGGGGAACAATAAAGAGGATAAGGGATTTGAGTACAAGGTGATAAAGCCTAGGAACAGATGGCTTGATGATGAACACTAAAGAAGACTAAAGATATCGATTCCTATGCTGCTTTCCATGTTCTTCACAAAAACTAGAAAAATTATTTTTGATCTTTTAGGAGCTTAGCCTAAGAGACATTATATGACAAGAATTGTAAGGACATAAATATAGCTATTGAGAACAAATATCTCAGTAAATAGCAATAATTGCAGCTATCATTTTAGACTGTATTACATGCCAGGCATAGAAAGTTCAGGGATTGATGATGCTTTTCTTACTTAATCCTCTCAGCAATTCTTCTTTTAATTCTGAGTCTTCAGTGAAGCTTTACAAGACACCACAGCCTGATCTGAGCTGAGGTGTGGACAGTACACTATATGAGTGACCTCAAGAAGAACTGACTGGAATCAGGGACTCAAATGTCTTCAGGACTGTCTACAGCCTTTGTTATAAATGAAGAAAGTAGGGAAAACCACTAGACCATTCTGGTGTGACCTAAATCAAATCCCTTACCATTATACAGTGGAAGTGAGAAATAGATTTAAGGGATTAGATCTGATAGAATGCCTGATGAACTATGGACGGAGGTTCATGACATTGTACAGGAGACAGGGATCAAGACCACCCCCAAGAAAAAGGAATACAAAAAAGCAAAATGGTTGTCTGAAGAGGCCTTACAAATAGCTGTGAAAAGAAGAGAAGTGAAAAGCAAAGGAGAAAAGGAAAGATATACCCATTTGAATGCAGAGTTCCAAAGAAGAGCAAGGAGAGATAAGAAAGCCTTCCTCCGTGATCAGTGAAAGAAATAGAGGAAAAGAACACAATGGGAAAGACTAGAGATCTCTTTAAAAAATTTTAGAGATACCAAGGTAACGTTTCATGCAAAGATGGGCACAGTAAAGGACAGAAATGGTATGGACCTAACAGAAGCAGAAGATATTAAGAAGAGGTGGCAAGAACACAGAAGAACTATACAAAAAAGATCTTCACGACCCTGATAATCACAATGGTGTGATGACTCACCTAGAGCCAGACATCCTGGAATGTGAAGTCAAGTGGGCCTTAGGAAGCAGCACTACCAACAAAGCTAGAGGAGGTGATGGAATTCCAGCTGAGCTATTTCAAATCCTAAAAGATGATGCTGTGAAAGTGCTGCACTCCATATGCCAGCAAATTTGGAAAACTCAGCAGTGACCACAGGACTGGAAAAGGTCAGTTTTCATTCCAATCCCAAAATAAAGCAATGCCAAACACTGTTCAAACTACCACACAATTGTACTCATCTCACACGCTAGCAAAGTAATATTTAAAATTCTCCAAGCTTCAACAGTTCGTGAACCATGAACTTCCAAATGTTCAAGCTGGTTTTAGAAAAGACAGAGGAACCAGAGATCAAATTGCCAACATCTGCTGGATCATCGAAAAAGCAAGAGTTCCAGAAAAACATCTACTTCTGCCTTATTGACTACGCCAAAATCTTTGACTGTGCAAATTACAACAAACTGTGGAAACTTCTGAAGGAGATGAGAATACCAGACCACCTGAACTGCTTCCTGAGAAATCTGTATGCAGGTCAAGAAGAAACTGTTAGAACTGTACATGAAACAACAGACTGGATCCAAATTGGAAAAGGAGGACGTCAAGGCTGTACGTTGTAACCCTGCTTATTTAACTTCTGTGCAGAGCACATCATGAGAAACTCTGGGCTGAATGAAGCACAAGCTGGAATCAAGATTTCTGGGAGAAATATCAATAACCTCAGATATGCAGATGACACCACCCTTATGGCAGAAAGTAAAGAGGAACTAAAGAGCCTCTTGATGAAAGTGAAAAAAGAGAGTGAAAAATTTGGCTTAAAACTCAACATTCAGAAAACTAAGTATCTGGTCCCATCACTTCGTGGCAAATAGATGGGGAAGCAATAGAAACTAAAAAATAGAAAATAGAAAATAAAGTGAGAGACTTTATTTTTTTGGTCTCCAAAATCACTGCAGATGGTTACTGTAACCATGAAATTAAAAGATGCTTGCTCCTTGGAAGAGAAGCTATGACCAACCTAGATAGCATATTAAAAAGCAGAGACACTACTTTGCCAACAAATGTCCATCTAGTCAAAGCTATGGTTTTTCTGGTAGTCATGTGTGAACGTGAGAGTTGGACTATAAAGAAAGCTGAGTGCCTAAGAATTGATGATTTTGAACTGTGGTATTGGAGAAGACTCTTGAGAGCCCCTTGGACTGCAAGGAGAGCCAACCAGTCAATCCTAAAGGAAATCAGCCCTGAATATTCATTGGAAGAACTGATGCTGAAGCTAAAACTCCGAGATTTTGGCCACCTGATGTGAAGAACTGACTCACTGGAAAAGACCCTGATGCTGGGAAAGATCGAAGGTGGGAGGAGAAGGGGACAATAGAGGATGAGATGGTTGGACGGCATCACCGACTCAGTGGCCATGAGTTTAAATAAGCTCCTGGAGTTGGAGATGGACAGGGAAGCTTGGCATGCTGCAGTCCATGGGGTTGCAAAGAGTCGGACATGACTGAGTGACTGAAGTGAGTGAACTGAATGAACATCAGGGTGAACACACCTTTTCAAGGTATGGTTTTCTCTGGATAGATGCCTAGGAGTGGTATTGCTGGGCCATATAGTAGTTCTGTTTTTAGTTTTTTTAAGGAACCTCCATACTGTTTTCTATACTGGCAGAAAACTTCCCACCAACAATGTAAGAGGGTTCCCTTTTCTCCACACCCTCTCCAGGATTTATTGTTGTAGATTTTTTGATGAAGGCCATACTGACTGGTTTGAGGTGATACTTCGCTGTAGTTTAGATTCGCATTTCTCTGATGAGTGATGTTGAGCATCTTTTCATGTGGGTTTTTTTTTTTTTTTTTTTTTNAAAGTACTGGAGTTTCAGCTTTAGCATCAGTCCTTCTAAAGAACACCCAGGGCTGATTTCCTTTAGAATGGACTGGTTGGACCTCCTTGCAGTCCAAGGGACTCTCAAGAGTCTTCTCCAACACCACAGTCCAACTCTCACATCCATACATGACCACTGGAAAAACCATAGCCTTGACTAGATGGACCTTTGTTGGCAAAGTAATGTCTCTGCTTTTGAATATGTTACCTAGGTTGGTCAAAGCTTTCCTTCCAAGGAGTAAGCATCTTTTAATTTCATGGCTGCAATCACCATTGCAGTGATTTTGGAGTCCCCCAAAATAAAGTCTGAACTGTTTCCACTGTTTCCCCATCTATTTGCCATGAAGTGATGGGACCAGATGCCATGATCGTTTTCTGAATGTTGAGTTTTAAGCCAAGTTTTTCACTCTCCTCTTTCACTTTCATCAAGAGGCTTTTTAGTTCCTCTTCACTTACTGCCATAAAGGTGGTGTCTTCTGCACATCTGAGGTTATTGACATTTCTCCCAGCAATCCTGATTCCAGCTACTGGGCCATAAAAAGAAATGATGTAGTGCTATTTGCAGAGATGTGGCTGGACCTAGAGACTATCATATGGAGTGAAGTAAGTCAGAAAGAGTAAAACAAACATCATATAATGTTGCTGATATGTGGAATCTAGAAAAATGAAACAGATGAACTTACTGGCAAAGCAGAAATAGAGTCACAGAAATAGAGAACAAACTTATGGTTATCAAGGCAGTAAAAGGGAGTGGGATGAATTGGGAGATTAGAATTGACATATATACACCACTATGTATAAAATAGGTAACTAATGAGAACCTACTGTTTAGCACAGGAAACTCTACTTGATCTGTGGTGACCTAAATGGGAAATCTAAAAAAGAGTGGATATATACATATATTTATAACTGATTCACTTTACTGTACAGCAGAAACTAAGACAATATTGTAAAGCAATTAAACTCCAATAAAAAATTACCAAAAAAATAATTCTCTATCAAAGGGAATTAGTATAGTACCACACTCTTCATTAAATTTGTGACGTTCAGTGTAGTCAAAATAGAAGTACTGACAAATATGATGCCAGCTAAATTATTGATTTTAAGTCTTATTTTTGCTATATTATAGTATTTATGTTATAGTTTCAAAGATAATTTTCATTTTCTAGGTGCTATTTGTTAATATGATTAATGATTAGAAAAGGAGATGTGGTAAGGGTTTGGGTTCATAGTTGGAACCAAACAATATAGAGGAAGCAGAGTGGGGAGAGTTCTGTATGGCTGTGAGGGGATCTAGAAAATTCTGGAGCAATGTGACCTTGAGTGAAAGCTCTCCTCTGTTCCTCAAAGAAAGAAAGAAAGATTGCGCTAAGTCACGTCCAACTCTTGCAATCCCATGAACTGTAGCCTGGCAGGCTTCTCCGTCCCTGGAATTCTCCAGACAGGAATACTGGAGTGGGTTGCCATTTCCTTCTCCAAAGGGAGGAAGAAAAAAATGAAGAAGTACATGTTCCCTATGTTTAGAACATTTCTTAGGCACTGCACATGACTAGGGGCTTCCCAGGTGGTTCTAGTGATAAAGAACACGTCAGCTGATTCAGGAGACACAAGAGACGGGGATTTGACCCCTGAGCTGGGAAGGTCGCCTGGAGGAGGACAAGGCAACCCGCTCCACCATTCTTGCCTGGAGAATCCCATGGACAGAGGAGCTGCAGTCCATAGGGTAGCAAAGAGTTGGACACAACTGAAGCGACTTAGCAGGCATGCATGCACAGTATTTCTGCTTACATTATTGGCCAGACCTTGGTCACATGATGACACCCAGCTGCAAAGAAAGTTCATAAACGTAAATGTGTTATTTATTCTAGATAACCATTTGCCAACTTAAAATGAGAAGCTCTTTTACTAAGGAAGAAGATCAGAAGGAATAGTAAAAGAAAACTAGCAAAGTATGTCATAGATCATGCAATGAATATTTACTATTTTGTCTGAATATAGCAGTATTTATCTTCTTTGAGAAACCTTTTCTTTCCAACTGCAACCAAGTGATATTGAAAGGACTTGCCAATAATAGTATTCCACTTCACTGGCCACAGAAATGAGCTCCTGATCCATGTTGTCTCAAACATAACATCACATACCCCTTGACCTCAGGGATTAACATAAAGTTGACACAACCCAAACTCCTTCCCTAGAATTTTTTAGCTGGATTTTTCATAGCTTATGAGGTCATAAGGATACGGCCCAGGGCTACTTAAGGCAATGTTTGAAATATGATGACAGCAACTTAAAAGATTAAAGCCAACCCAGAGAAAGAAGCAGAGGTAAAATACTGAAGAGAAAGAAACAAGGAGATTCTGGATGATATCCACGCTCTTGGAGCCAGTCAGCTATAAGAACAACTCAACTCCTGCCCTTTCTTCATTTTGACAATATGAGCCAAAACATCCTCCTTTCTTGCTCAACTTCATTCCATTTGCTGCTGCTGCTAAGTCACTTCAGTCGTGTCCAACTCTGTGCAACCCATAGACAGCAGCCTACCAGGCTTCCCATTCCATTTGGGTTTCTGTAAATTTTAGTCAAAAGTATATTTATATTCAAATTTTAGTTACATTTAAAATATTTTATGTCTAGACAAAGCTATAGTGTATGCATATACAACATGTGCCATTAATGATATGATGTGCTCCTGCTAAAATAATCCTTTAACTTTCAGGGTTCAGATAATGTAAATCAAATATATTGTATTGTATCATAAATCAAATGGACTGTACTGAGTGCCTTCTATATGTGATAGGCACCCTGTTAGGTTGGTTCTGGGAATATAATAGTATGTCATTATTCTTATGCTCTGTAGGGGAGGCATAGGAAATAAATAGTTGTGATAGCATGTGATAGTATAGAGATATATAAAAGGTAGGCAATGGTACAAAGGAAGAAGTGATCAGCCGGACATTTCCAACTTCATCAAACAAGATTCTTTGTAATTGACTACTCTACTAGTATCCTCTAGTGCTGAAAGAATAAGTGCTAAGAAAAAGTGCATTTTCTTAAAATTTCAAATTAAAAGTATTTATTTTTCTTATCTCTTCCCAATGGGCTTCCCTTGTGGCTCAGCTGATGAAGAATCCATCTGCAATGTAGGAGACCTGAGTTCAATCCCTGGGTTGGGAAGATCCCCTGGAGAAGGGAAAGGATACCCATCCCAGTATTCTGGCCCAGAGAATTCCAAGGACTATATAATCCATGGGGTCACAAAGAGTCAGACATGACTGAGTGACTTTTACTTTCACTATGAAATATATAAATTCTATTCTATCATGAGAGATTTCAGTAGCAAAGAAACTTCTTCAACTAATTTGGTGAATTCAAATTATTAAGATGATTAATTAGACAAGACGAGGAAAATTTCTCAGACGTTTTTAATACAGGGGGAAATATTAGGGGAAAAAAGCTTTTTGAAGCAGCCAAAATAATCTGTAAATATCCAAATAATTAAATCATAAATTTGACTTGAATTCCTTTAGATAAAAAAATTAAGTTTTTAGATAATAGGTAATATTTAATGACACTCATGTTTTCATTAGATGACTGTACATAACCATTCTGCTCAAAGAGTTATTTGTTTAAATCAAACAGGTTTGGCAAGACTCTAGGATTCAGTTGTCAACTGTGTCCCTGATTCAACAGACACTGTGAAACTAGGCACAAGGAACCAAGCAGGCGGTAGCAAGTTCTAAAGAGCCCAGCTTACACTATAGTAACCACCAGAGTAAATCCTAACAAGACCATTTGGCCTAATGTAAAGTTTTGTGATTCCCAGGAGGACCTGAGTGAAGCCACATTAGGAGAAAGAGCCATTGAATATAGTGTTTACTGCACATTTAAAATTATTATGTTATATAGATTTAGTTTATTTGATTAGATTTTTATATTAAATACATTTATTTCTGGTGTGAAAGGAATTTTATTTCCTATTTAATTTTTGAAGTGGTTGCCACTTGTTTAGAGAAACATTTATTATTTTTGCATGTTTAATCTTGTCAGCCAGCTCTGATTGGTTTCAGTAGTTTGCCTATTTAAGTACCTCTCAGCCATAAAAAGGAATGAAATAATGCCATTTGCAGCAACATGGATAGACCTAGAGATTATCATAGTAAGTGAAGGAAGTCAGAAAGAGAAAGACGAATATCACATGATACCACTTACATGTGGAATCTAAAATATGACACAGAAAATTTATCTATGAAATAGAAACAGACTCACAAAGAAAACAGACTTGCGGCTGCCAAGGAGGAGGAAGAGGTGGGAGAGATAAATTGGGAATTTGGAATTAGCAGATGCAAACTAATGAACAACAAGATCCTACTATATGACACTGGGAACTGTATGCAATATCCTGTGATAAACCATATGGAAAAGAACATGAAAAAGAATGTGTGTGTGTATATATGTATAAATGTATATATGTATATATATATATATATATATATATATGTATAACTGAATAACTTGCTATATAGCGGCAAACATAACATTGTAAATCCACTATACTTCAAGAAGAGAAGGGGGCAATAAAGGGTGAGATGGTTGGATGGTATCACTGACTCAACAGACATGAGTTTGAGGAAACTCCAGGAAGATGGTGAAGAACAGAGAAGCCTGGCATGCTGCAGTTCATGGGGTTGCAAAGAGTAGGATATGACTTAGTGACTAAACAACAACAACAATACTTGAATAAAATAAATTTTTAAAGTAGTTTGCCCATTTACTTTCTTGTCTATGTGGATCATCATGTCATCTTCAAATACAAACAATTTTTTACAGGTTATATCCCTCGTATTATTCTCACATTATCGTATTTGTCTATCAATGAATGTTGAACAGTAGCGATGAATTCCCTTGTCTGGAAATTCTTCTGAAGTTGTGCTATTAAGTATAATGTCTCTGCATATACTAAGAACTCTTTATCAAGTCAAGACTTTTTCTCTCTATTCCACAGACTTAAGAATATAGTGGGGACAGGAGAGGGTGGGACAAATTGCAAGTAGCATTGAAATGTATATGTTGCTGCTGCTGCTGCTGCTAAGTCGCTTCAGTCGTGTCGGACTCTGTGCGACCCCATAGACAGCAGCCCAACATATGTGAAATAGACAGCTAATGGTAAGTTGCTGTATAACACAGGGAGCTCAGCTTGGTGCTCTGTGACAACCTAGAGGGGTGGGATGGGGTGGGAAGTGGGAGGGAGATTCAAAAGGGAAGGGACATATGTATGTATACCTATGGCTGATTCATGCTGATGTAAGGCAGAAATCAACACAATATTGTAAAGCAATTATCCTGCATTAAAATAAATAAGCTTTTGTAAAAAGAATTTTGCTCTCCACTCCTATTTTGCTAAGAATTTTTATTATTTATTCAGGAATGGCTGTTAAATTTTATCAAATCTTTTTTATCCATCTATTGAATAGATAGATATCCATATTTAGCACATTAATCTAGTGAATTATATTTATAGATGTCCTAATATTGAATTATTCTATATACTTGGAATAAATCCTACTTGGTCATGATGGATTATTCTTTTAATATAGTATTGGCTTTATTTGCTAATATTTAAGATTTTGTACTGTGTTAATAAGTAAAAATGATCTATACTATTCTTTTCTGGTGGTAATTTATATGTTTTTGATATACTGACTTTGCCAGGTTATAATGTGAGCTAGAGCATTTTCTTTCATTTTTCTATGCCTTTATATTAGGCTGTAACAATTATTTTTCTGTCTTCCACATGAAAATGTAAGCTCAGCGAGAGCAGTAACTGTCTCTTTTCTCATCATTTACAATCTTCCCAGTACCAAGAACAGTGCTTAACAGCTCACAGAGACTCAAAAAGATTTTGAAAAATGAAGGTCTCCCTGCAGATCTAATGTATAGCATGATGACTATGGTTAACAATACTGTATTGTACGCTTAAAAGTTGCTAAGAGAGTACATCTTTGGTGTTCTCACCACACAAATGGTAATTAAGTGAGGTGATGGAGGTGTTAACTAGCTTCATTGCGGTAAATATTTTGCAACATATAAGTGTATCAAGTCATCACCTTGTACTCCTTAAATTTACATGATATATATCAATTATATCTCAATGTGGCTAGAAAAATATGATAAAGCTCTCCCCACTTTGACCTTTCAAGGTACATAGTGTCTTAACTCTAATGACCATTTTCTAGTACTGTATGCCTTAATCCCCCTTACCAAGTTATAGATTCCTTATATACTCCTTTTGTTTATTTATTCATTATTTTTACATTATTTTTGATTGTACTGGGTTTGTTGCTATGTGCGGGCTTTCTCTGGTTGTGGTGAGTGGGGGCTACTCCTCCCTGCGGCACTCGGGCTTCTTATTGCAGTGGCTCCTCTTGTTAGGGAGCACAGGCTCTAGGTGCCCAGGGTTCAGCAGTTGCAGCATGTAGGCTCAGTAGCTGGGGCTCTTGGGCCCTAGAGCACAGGCACAGTAGTTGGGGTGAGCCGGCTTAGATGCTCCGAAGCATGTGGAATCTTCCTGGACCACAGATAGAACCAGTGTCCGCTGAATTGGCAGGCACATTCTTATCCACTGTGCCACCAGGGAAGTCCTCTTTGTATGCTTTTTGTGCCTAGCAAGAAAGGATCTAATGACTTCCTGTTAAATACATCAATGAAAATTTCAAGTGATATAGAAGAGCACTATAACATCTCTTGTTTATCCTTTCGCCCTATGGCAGGGAGTGTGGGGAATCTCAGTTTCCTGTCCCAAGATCAAACCCATGCCCCCTGCAGTGAAGCTCCGAGTCTCAACCACTGGGCCATCAGAGAATTCCCCATGTAACGTCATGTTTTAGATGAGGCAACAGGGGCAGACCCAAACAAAATTTTTCTCCAGCAATAGCCACTCGCATTGCACTCCTTATTAACCTAATCTTACTCTTTCTTGCTCAATGCTCTTCTGCTGCCCCGTAGAACCTGTTATTGACATGCTTTTCCTTTCACCTCCATAAAATTTACCTGTCCTATTTTTTATTTCCTCAGGGCCTAAGGTTTCAGCCAGCAAATCAAACAGACTAATTTTCATTAATAGAGAACAGTAATTGGAGAAGCCAGAAGGAGCGCACGCATAGGCAATAAAGGTATACTTTCAATAAAATATTGTGCTTTTTCTGATTATAAAATACATATTTATTATGAAAGAAATTTTAACTACCAAAAAAAAAAAAACCCACACACAAAAATCTCAGAGAAGTGATAACTTTTTTGTGTTAATACAGCACAGCAGTTAAGAGCCCAAATTCTATTGCTTCAGCTTGAATCCCACCTCTACTACTTTCTAACTGTGTGATCTTGAGCTTAATCTCTCTGTGCCTCAGTGTTATCATCTGTAAAACAGGAGTAGTGATAGGACCTATTTTTGCTGTGAAGATTGAATGAGTTAAACATGTACAAGGTACTCAAAACAATCACCGGCACATTGTAAGGTCTATGTAACTGTTGGCTATTGTTGTTTATAAAAACACACGCTTTTAAAAGAAATTGGAATCATCCATATCTACACTACTTTTCTTATTTGCTTTTGACACCTAAAATTATACCATACATTGAAATAATGCAGCAACATGGATGGACCTAGAGTTGATCATAGTAAATGAAGTAAGCCAGAAAAAGACAAATACCATATGATACCACTTTATGTGGAATCTAAAATATGACACAAGTGAACTTTTCTAGGAAACAGAAACACACTTACAGACATAAAGAGACTTGTGGCTCCCAAAGGGGAAGCAGGGTACGAATGGGATTGAGAGTTTGAGACTAGCAGATGCAAACTTTACATCAAGATGGGACTAACAACAAGGTCCTACTGTAAAACACAGGGAACTATATTCAATATCCTGTGATAAACTGTAATGGTAAATAATATGAAAAAAGTATATATATATCTACACGTGTACATATATGTATAACTGAATCACTTTGCTGTATAGCAGATGTTAACAAAGCACTGTAAATCAATGATACTTGAATATAACAAAAGATTTTTTAAACTATATCATGAATATTTTCCCACATTTTAACATTCTTCAACTATAGATGTCTCAAGCTGGTAAATGTATAAGCAGAATTCAGACTTCATCTTTTTTTTTTTTTTACCAAATAGTGTTGTTTTATTATTTCAATTTTAATGCCATAGCATAGCATACAAAATCTCCAGTTTATCACAGTCCTCACCACTTGCTAGTATTCTACTCAGAAGCTTCACACATTTAGTTTACTGGCTAAGCTTTCTGTACCCAACATGATTTTTAGTAGTTGAATATTCTTTCATTCTATAACTAGGCCATACTGTACTTAAGCAGTTTCTATTGTCAAGCTTTTAATTTGTTTCTAACTCACTATTGTATTAAAAAATAATGCTGTGACAAACATCCATAAACACAAATCTTTTTATATATCCCTATATCTTTTCCTTAGAAAAATTTCCTAAAAAATAGAAATGCTGGGTTAAAGACTGAATATTTTCAAGATCTTTAACATATATTGCTGAATTGCCTGACAAAAAAATTGTACCAGTTTTCATTTCCACTGGCTCATTTCCTTGAACAGCTGCTGACACTGCCCAGAAAAGGTCTACTAAACAAAAATAAGCGTCTTTTAAATATGGCCTTTTGAGGACACAATATTTTTCCCTCCAGCTGTCCAACCTCATTCTTTTCCTTGATATTCAGACAACTAACTGAAATGGTCAAGAGAAGACAAGAATCTTATCTATGTCCTTAAATGATACCAACATTACCCAACTGTCTCTATGCCTCAAAGAACTTGCTAGTAAATGGGACTAAGATACAGGATATCGTCAGTCTCTCCTAACTTCTATCATTAAGGTATGAAATTACCATCAGTGTAATTATTATTATAATTGTTAATAACAGCAGCTACCATCTACTGCATACTTTTTATTATGTTAAGTGCTGTAATAAGCTCTTTACTTTCAGTAATCCTCATGGTAGCCTAAGAGATAAGTATTATTCTAAGTATTACCACACATAAAACAGAGGGTCACGCAGGTTAAAGAAACACAGTTCAAGTTACATGATCAGCAGCAGCAAAGCCAGAATTGAAGCCTGGACTAGTCTAACTCCAAAACCACTATACTAAAATGTCTCTAAGAATATTGTTATCAAAAATAATCTAATTAAATACTTTTAATTTCTCAAAAGAATTTCATACATATAGTTTGGTACTGATGATAATAAGTTTGTGGAACATAATGAAGAGACCTTGTGATCACTTCACAGATTAGGTAACTGAGGCTGTCTGTTCCAGGAAACAAGAAACACAACATCTTACATGGGCGTTGCTCTCCAATAGGTCATAATCAGGGCTTCCCAGGTGGCAGCTAGTGGTAAAGAATCTGCCTGCCAATGCAGGAGACATAAGAGACACGGGTTAGATCCCTGGGTCAGAAGATCCCCTGGAGGAGGGCATGGCAACCCACTCCAGTATTCAACCCATGGACAGAGGAGCCTGGTGGGGTACAGTCCATGGGGTCGCACACTGGACATGACTGAAGTGACTTAGCACACACACAAGGTCATAACCAGCCCCATACTTGCACTGGGACTTTAAAATTAACTCACATCAGCACTTTGAGTTAGATGTAGATGACAGCCCTATAGATCTCACACACAATTAGGCTTCTCCTAGCTGCAGCAGGGATGCCAATTACAGAATTATGACAGGAGTTTCAAACCATCCTCATTCAGCAAGTTTGTTCTTTTTCTGTTCTCCAGCTGACAGAGCTACTTTTAAAAAAGAAATCATTTCTGCAAACATTTGAAGCAGCTCAGCCCTCTGGCGTTCAGCATAATAAGACTCTGTCAGAACAATCTGGAAATCTGTTTTCCAGTGCTTGTATAAAAGTTCCTAGGTTTTTTTTACTATAAATTTTGGGGTTGTTATGGCATTAGATTAGGCCAAAAATATAAACATAGATAGGCTTTGACTTATCCAAAATAGCATAATTTTGAATACCACAGTTCTATTACTTTATATTACTTAGGGGGCCTTTAAAAAATGTTAATATGATTTGAAATACTAACAAGGCTCATTGCATTCTTAATTTTAGCAATTTTCTTCATAAGATCAATACACAATAAAATGGTTATACTAAACATCTGTTTCAGTGTTCTCAGTCTTTTTGGTCCCAGGAACCTTTCACGCTAAAAAAATTAAGGACTTCAAAGAGCTTTTTTTTTGTTATGTGAGTTATAGCTATTGATACTTACCATATTAAAAATTAAATCTGAGTTTATTTTTTTTTTTTTTGGCTGCACAATGTCTTAGTGCAGCATATGAACTCTTAGTTGAGACCCAGGCCCTTGCATCGGGAGCATGGAGTCTTAGCAACTGCACCACCTAGGGAAGTCCCAAAACTGACATATTTTCAAACTGTTTATTAATTCATTTAAAAATGAACCCATCATATGCTAAATATACAACAAGTTTTAAGAAAAATAGCTGTATTTTTCAAAATAAGAAATTAGTAAGAAGATGGCATTGTTTTGTTGTTGTTTAGTTGCTAAGGCATTGCTTAACATGTTTGCAAATCTCTTTAATATATGGCTTAATAGAAGACAACTGGATTCTTTCTCATATCTGCTTCTCCATTCAAGTTTTTGGGGATATGTTATTTTAAAAGATTGAAATAGTTCAAGAAAATCCAGCTTCACACAGATGCATAATTATAAAAAAGAGGAATATTTCAAAGCCTTCTTCAAATAATTGTGGATATTTTTCTTTGATACGATACCCAAACTCACCAAGTAGCAGTTTCTAAAAGGTTAGTTGCAAAATATGGAATCTGAGAGCATATCAATGAATTTTTCATATTTTGTTACATTAAAATCTATTACTTTATCTTGAACTTATTTTGTACTGGTCATTTGAAAAATACTGAGCCATTGTATTATGCAGGCTTTCTGAATGTTAACACACTTCATTGTTTAATATCAATATGTTAAATTTACAAATACAACCTCATTAGAATATCTTTAGGTGTGGTAAGTTGTCAAGTTCACAAAGGCAGATATAATTCTCCCAGAATTCCAATATTTGTTTGAAAGCTCAGATTTCATCAATGGCAACAAACTTGGTCAATTGTTTTCCTTGAAGTGTTAGACTCACTTTGCTCATTTTAGAGAAAACTCCTGCCAATTACCTATGTCTCAATATCCACAGATTGTCATTCTTTCAAGTAAAATGGTGTTCCGTGACCAAAAAAATGGCTAGTTCAACTCACAATTCAAACAATTCCACAAATGCTTTTCCACAAAACAACCTTCATACCTTGGAATACAGCAAGAGTACTTATGTGCACCAACTTCATCACCCAGCATATCAAAAACAAATGTACTCAGGAGCCAACAATTAATAAAATTAATTTTCCTGCTTCATCAATAGTCTTAAGTGAAACTATCATTTCCTTCTTTCCCTTTCTTTCTCTCTCCTTTCTTTCCTCCTTACTCTCTCTCTCCCTCCCTTCCTTCTTTCTCTTTCCTTTTTCTTCTTTCTCACCCTCTCTTCCTTGTTCTTCCTCTCCTCTCCTCCCCTTTCCCCTCCTTATTTCTGCAATTGCCTGGCAGTGAAAAATACAGTCACTACCAATAGTATATTAATAGTTTGGTGTCACTGTTTAATTTGTGCTAAGGTGTCAGGATACATTTAACAGGAGGCTTCCTGTGTGCTGTTTCAGATCTGTCAGGAATTCTCTGCTCCTTATTAATTCCTGAAGGAATTAAGAGGAGAGGCAAGCCTCTCCCGGAGGCTGAAGAATCCAGGCATTTCCTTCATTAGTTTTTCTGTACAGTGATAAGTATCCTCTTCCCCCTTGTGAACCTTACGGTAAAAGTGATTATTTACAAATCTCTCTCTTTAATATGGATTGCCTATGTTTTGTAAGTCTGGAATTTTAATCTTTATCTTTGCTAAGAATAACAACTTTGTAAGACAGTATATATACACACACCATGTTAATTAAAACACCTTTGCTCCATCAGAGCTCTGGCCCCGTGTCTCTCCCTCTCTCTCTCTCTCTCTCTTTTTCAGGCAATCCCTTGGAGCGCAGAGGCTCTCTGAGTTCACTTTCCTGCCGGGGCTTCTAAGACCCTCTCGAGAAGGCGCTCTGCATCTTCACTCCATCAAGAGGGCGCCTGAGGCCTCTATGAACAGAGCAAGTCCTGTGTCAGGGGCTTTATTGGCTTTCTGCATAAACCAAGGAATATCAGCCTCTTTCTCTCTCTTTTACTTTATCGGTCGACTCTGGACCACCAGGTCCCAGTCCATTAAAGGACCACAACATTAGTATTTTATTCACAATTGCTTTTGCACTATCAATATAACATTAACAGAAGAGGGAAAGGTAAATCATGTCTAAAACTTTTTTGAAAATAGTTTAACGTTGCAACTCCTATAGGTACCAATATACTACACTACTATGCTGTGTTGTGCTTAGTCACTCAGTAGTGTTCAACTCTGCAACTCCATGGACTGGAGCCCACCAAGCTCCTCTGTCCATAGGGATTCTCCAGGCAAGAATTCTGGAGAGGGATCAAACCCAGGTCTCCTGTATTGCAGGCGGATTCTTTATCATCTGAGCCACCAGGGAAGCCCAAGAATACTGGAGTGTGTAGCCTACCCTTTCTCCAGGTGATCTTCCTGACCCAGGAATTGAACCAGGCTCTCCTACATAGCAGGTAGATTCTTTACCAGCTGAGCTACGAGGGAAGCCCACTACACTACTACAGTAGTCACCAAGTATGTGTGTGCTAAGTCGCTTCAGTCATGTCTGACTCTTAGCGATCCTATGGATTGTAGACCACCAGGCTCCTCTGTCCATGAAATTCTCCAGGCAAAGATACCAGAGTGGGTTGCCATGCCCTCCTCCAAAGTCATCAATTATAATTTTTAGCAATGCTCTTGCTAACTTAAGCTCTGCTGATTAGCAACCTTAATTCCTTCTGCAACATTAATGTCCCTTTGCCATCTAACATGGCTTATTCACAAGTTCCAAGGATCCTAACCCTAATGAGGATGTCTTTTGGAGGGGGGCATCATTCAGCTTACCATAGTGAGCTCCACGCTTGAGTCACCACCTCACAGAGAGGCATACCGTAGCGTAATACCACTATTAAAAGATGTTCATGTATCTTGTAATTCCCCACTGTTTGCTCTTTGTGACTCCCCAGAATGGTTCATAATAAAAAAAAAATTTTAATGAAAAAGACCTGGGAGGAATGATGAATTGGGTTAACAGTCTTCCAATCCAGAGCTAGGCTTGGAAGAGATTGAGCCCAGTGATGTTGTATCAGGAAAGGAAAAGGCAGCCTGAGTCCCCGAGGCCAGAGCCTCAGAGAGGATCACAGGGTACAGGCGGCATGAGTGCCCTTACTTACAGTGACATTTAGAAAAGCCATGTCCTCGTACATAGAACTGCCAACTGTCTGGGTTCCCATTTCTAACAAAGAGAGAAGCAACATGTCAACCATATCACTAGTACTGGGGTTACCATATATGTGTGATTCTACTATATCCCTTAGGGTTAAGTCTTTTTTATGGTTGCAGTAGTAGCAGGTGCTCAATTAATATTACCACTGAATACCAAGGACAGTGCTAAGCAGGGGTTTAACTCTCATCTTCATAAAAAACTTGCAGAGTAGCTAATTATATGCCATTGGATAGATGGAGACACAGGTCCAGGGAGCCAAGCCACACAACTGGTGAGGGGTTTAGCTGAAATTAAAAACCTGTTTGCTTTGAGTTCAAAGTCAGTATCTTTTCATGACATCACATTGTCTCTCTCATGAACTATCTTTGCCTGCTACTTGCTCACACACTGTTCTATCATGAGAATTTACTGTGTTATTATGTTCTTCATCATAACTTTTATGACTGTTTAGTATCCCAAGGCAGTCATCATTATGTAATCAATCATTTTTCCATTGTTGAAATTTTTATGATCATAGATAAAGCGATGGTGAATTTAAGAAAAATTGTTTTGATGGAATGACTCACAAGGGAATGAATCCAGAAAGAAATGTTATGAAATTAAGATATACTTTAAGGTGATTTTCATATTGATTTAAATAGTTCTCCTATCTTATTTAACAAAGAAACAATGTAACATCAAGAGCCATAAAACTGAATTATTTGAGCTCATGTATGTATCTTTAAATTCATTCCTAAAATTGAATTATTCATCATGTAGATTTATACTAAAGCAACAAAAATGCTCTAATGTTCAGGTCTTTAAAAAATAATGGTAAACTGCTTTTCCACTGCTCTTATTCATCCTGAAGACACAAAATAAAATAGTTAACTTTTAAATTAGGTATTTTCTTTATTTACAGGTATTTTCAAGCATATATGAGAAAATAAGAGCTAGCAAAAAATAGATCAGCACACAGTGCCAATTGGCACACAATGTTGACATTAATTAAGCACCTACTACTATCACAATATGGTCCAATCAACTCAACATTTTATCTAATGAAAGTGATATTAAAAGATCAATTCCTAAGAATATGTGCTAGAATGTGTGTGTGTTAGTCATTCAGTTGTGTCCAACTCTTTGCAACTCCATGGACTGTAGCTGGCCAGGTTCCTTTGTCCATGGAATTCTCCAGGAAAGAATACTGGAGTGGGTTGCCATTCCTTCTGCAGGGGATTTTCCTAAACCAGGGTTTCTTGCATTGCAGGCAGAAGCTTTACCATTTGAGCTACTAGGGAAGCCTGTCTTGGTAGATAGCTCTCAAAATTTTCAATTAGTAGTACAAAATACGGCTGCTGCTGCTAAGTCGCTTCAGCCGTGTCCAACTCTGTGCGACCCCATAGATGGCAGCCCACCAGGCTCCCCCATCCCTGGGATTCTCCAGGAAAGAACACTGGAGTGGGTTGCCATTTCCTTCTCCAGTGCATGAAAGTGAAAAGTCAAAGTGAAGTTGCTCAGTCGTGTCTGATTCTTCATCACCCCGTGGACTGCAGCCTTCCAGGCTCCTCCACCTATGGGATTTTCCAGGCAAGAGTACCGGAGTAGGGTGCCATTTCCTTCTCCCACTCCTCTTCTAAAATAAAGGCTTCTTATCTTATTGCTCATTTTTTAATCTGGAGAAAAAAATTGTTTATAGATGGTGGATTCAGCAAGTGTTTATCTTGTGTAAACCCCACTAAAATGGCAATAAAAACATATGCCTTCCAGAACAAATAGAATGAAGGCAAAGATAACAGCAACAAAATCTTGGATAGCTGGATAATAGGTATCTATTTTAACAGACTTCATCTTATTTCACAAACTTCAGACCTTTTTTTAGTTAAAAAATTACACGACTGTTTGTTAATTATAAAAATTCAGTACTCTGGGTATAATCTGGACGGTATATAAAGATTTTTTAAATATAATTTTCTAAATTTATTCATTTTGACTGTGCTGGGTCTTCGTTGTTGTTCGGGCTTTTTTCTAGTTGAGATGAACGGGGTCTACTCTCCAGTTGCCTTGTCATTGCTTCCCTTCTTGTTGAGCATGAACTCTAGGGCCTCAGTGTTCCCAGAGTTGCAGCTCGGGAGTTCTAGTGCACCGCCTCAGTGGTTGTGACACAGCAGCTTGGTTGCTCCCCAGCACATGGAATCTTCCCAGATCAGGGATGGAACCTGTGTCTCCTGCCTTCACAAGCAGATTCTTTACCACTGAGCCACCAGGGAAACTCAAACAGCATGTAGCTCCTCTTCTAGTCTCATAAAACAATATGGTTTAAAACCAGTGCATTTAATGCACTTATACTGATTATCATGAATACTGCTATATCTAGTTTATTTTCCACTTCCTTATTTTTTTGCTCTTTAGACTTTTTTTCCATGTCTTTTCTTCCTCACTTCCTGCTCTCTATTGGATTGGCTGGGCTTTTTTTTTTTTTCCTTCTTCCTCCCTGTTTTTAGTTTCTAAGTTATACATTCATTTTCCATTTTTAAATTGTTATTCTTAATTATTTCATTATGCATAAACTGGGAAGATTATTTTTAGTATGCATTTATTATGCATACTTAATTTACAAAGTTAACATTATGGTGCTTTATGGTTTTGAATTTTACATTTTGCTTAGAAAGCCTATTATTAAAGAATAAAAATGTTCTTTATTTTCTTGTAGTAATTTTATAATTTTTATTTATATATTCTGATTGTTAATTCATCTACAGTTCTTTCTGTGTAGAGCTCCAGGGAGGGAATCTACCTTTATTTGTTTTCCAAATGGATAGCTAATAATCTCAACTCTTCTTACACTGGTCATCTTTTCTGTATTAACTTAAAATATGATCTTTATCACAAAGTACATTTCCATTTAAATGTGGGTCTATTTCTGTGCATTTTACTCTATTCCAATATACTTATCTCTCCAGGTATATTATCAAACTATCTTAACTACTCTTAATGGCCTAATATTTAATAGGGCTTCCACTACCCATGACTCTGTAAAAGGAAAAAAAAATAAATTTCTCAATTGTCTATTCTTCTCCATGTTCTCTCCTCATATGTCAAGTCCTTATTGTCTGAAAAATTCCCATTGGGGTTTTGATTGAGGTTATGCTGAATTGAGAGATTAATAGGAGATACACAGTGACAGACTTTATTTTGGGGGGCTCCAAAATCAATGCAGATGATTACTGCAGCCATGAAATTAAAAGATGCTTGCTCCTTGGAAGAAAAGTATGACCAACCTAGACAGCATATTATAAAGAAGAAACATTACTTTGCCAACAAAGTTTCATTTAGTTAAAGCCATGGTTTTTCCACTAGTTGTGTATGGATATGAGAGTTGGACTATAAAGAAAGCTGAGTGCTGAAGAATTGATGCTTTTGAACTGTGGTGTTGGAAAAGACTCTTGACAGTCTCTTGGACAGCAAGGAGATCCAACCAGTCCATTCTAAAGGAAATCAACCCTGAATATTCATTGGAAGGACTGATGCTGACGCTAAAACTCCTATACTTTGGTCACCTGATTCGAAGAACTGACTTATTTAAAAAGGCCCTGAGGCTGGGAAAGATTGAATGCTGGAGAAGGGGATGGCAGAAGATGAGAGATGGTTGGATGGGATCACTGACTCAATGGACATGAGTTTGAGTAAACTCTGGGAGTTGGTGATGGACAGGGAGGCCTGGCATGCTGCAGTCCATGGGGTCGCAAACTGTCGGACACGACTGAGTGACTGAACTGAAACGGAAACTGATTGACATCATTATAATATTTACTTCCCCACCTTTCTTTACTTATTCAAAATGTTTTGAGTTATCTCTCCAGAAATATTTATAATTTTTTTCCATATAAGCCATGCATTTCATATTGGGTTTATATTCTTGCTATTTTTATAAATGAGATTTTCTTCCATTATAATTGTTCATTAGTTATTATTGGCATACAGGTAGATGTTGATTTTGTTTATCTTTTATTGAGCCATTTTATTGCAGTTTCTTATTGATTCTAGTTAATGTTTCATTGGTTGTCTCAAGATTATCTAAGTAGGCAACCATTTGCCTACATGTGATTCTCGTCTCCTCCTTTCCAGTACTTAGCTCTCCTCTTCTATTGATACATTGGCTAAGATATCTAGAACACTGTTGAAGAGCAGCAGTTATAACAGATAGTATTACTGTTTTATTCACGAAAAACTTTCTAATGTTTCATAAGGTGTGATGTTTAATTGTTTTTTAATAGATGGCCTTCATCAAATTAATGCAATTTCCTTTTCTTAGCTTACAATAACTTTTATCAGAAATGAGAGTTGGTTTAATAAAAGTGTTTCAGCATCTTACAAGATTACCTTTTTATTATTATTTAGTCTTTCAGTATAGGAACATATTCCCTAATATCAACCACACTTGCGTTACTGGAATTAACCGTATTGGCTAACTCAATTCATTTAATGCAACAAAACTTTGTGTATCTATTATATATCAAGCACCTTTCTGGGCACTTGGCATGTATTAGAGAACTGACAATGATTCCTCAGGAAACTAAGATGTCTATGACCTAGATGTCTACGATCTATTGCTGAATTTAAATTGTTAATATTTGATTAAGTATTTAATATTTATAAGTGAGGTTGATGTTAATTTTTCTTTTCTGTGCTATACTTTTTGTTTTCCTTGTCAAAGTTAGGTTATAGAAATATATTGCAAGTATTTCACTATTTGCCATGCCATAGAATTGCATACTTAACAAATGAATTTATCTCTTCCTTAAAGGTTTTCTATAACCATACAATCACCTAGACCTGGGGTCTTCCTCTTAAAAAATTATTCTTATTGTAATGAAAAACATGAAATTTACTATCTTAACCATTTTAAATGTACATTTCGATAGCGATAAGTATATTCATATTATTGTGCTCTTTTCCTTTTAAAATATATTTACTACCTTTTCAGTTGCTTCTATGGTTATCAAGTCCTTTTATCACTTAAGGTCTCTTATCAAGTGACCTTAAATCATCTCTGCTGCTACTGCTGCTACTGCTAAGTCACTTCAGTTGTGGCCAACTCTGTGCAGCCCCAGAGAGGGCAGCACACCAGGCTCCCCTGTCCCTGGGATTCTCCAGGCAAGAACACTGGAGGTGGGTTGCCATTTCCTTCTCCAATGCATGAAAGTGAAAAGTGAAAGTGAAGTCGCTCAGTCGTGTCTGACTCCATGGACTGCAGCCCACCAGGCTCCCCTGTCCCTGGGATTTTCCAGGCAAGAGTACTGGAGTAGGGTGCCATTGCCTTCTCCGAAATCATCTCTGAAACGCATCTAAACATTAGTAATGAAGCATGCTATAAATCAGATTACTTGGCTCCCAATTCATTATTCTTTTCATTCTATCATGGTATTCTCTAAACTTGAGAGTTCCTCTGACCAGGAATTCTATAGTGCCTGAGTTTAAATTACTACATCACTAGGAAATAAAAGTCTTATTCCTCAACATTATCCCTAAATTAAGTTGTGGTGAGTCTGGATATTTCAACAATAACTAGAAATGAAAGGAAAAAAACAATTTCACTGTTATTTGCATATTTCCTGTCATGAATGCAAGGAACTGTCATTTGCAAATCCCAGTTTTGTCACTTTCTAACAGAAATCTTCTTAATCTCTCTAAGCTTCAGTTTTCTCATTTTCCAAAAGAGGGTAACAAAATACCCTGGTGATCTAGTAGCTAGGACTCTGGGCTTTCACTGCCACGGGTATGGATTCAATCCCCCTTTGGGGAATTAAGATTCTGCAAGCTCTGTGGCCCAACAAAAAATATGCTGTATTCAATTGCATGGAAAGTATTCAGCACATGGCCTAAAACACACATGTGTTTATTGGCACACCTACTGTCAATTGCCCTGGAGGAAATGGCAACCCACTCCGGTATTCTTACCTGGAGAATCCCATGGACAGCGTAGCCTGCCGGGCACAGTCCATGGTGTTGCACAGAGTGGGACACGACCAAGCGACTTAGCATGCACTCACGCACTGTCAATTGCAATCAGGTATGAGTAGAAATTATAATCGGATTCTCACCCTTCAAATTTTAGACTTTATACTAAAATAACTTTCCAAATTGAATGCCTGTTTATTTAAACTTTATAGCTATTAGTTTTGTCTAGTTCTCCCCCAAATGAAAAAAATTATAAAGCAGTAGATTCATGCAACAATTCAGTATGATTTAAAGCCAAAACAAATTAAACTCAACGTTAAAGCATTTCATGATCTATTCTGGCCAAAATGATGCATTTTCCTTCATTGGTATAACCATTACTCAGAGAACCAGCACCCAAAGTTACAAAGATCCTAGCGTTATCCATACTTTCTCGGTGGTCCAAGCGCGCCCTCTGTCAGGGAGCTGAAAAAATTCAACTCTACTCTAAATGAAATACTCTTTTTAAAGCTGATGCTTTTCAAATAAATTCTTAACAATTTATGAAATTAATCTTCTCTTTAATAACTGTAGCATATTGTCAGAAAAGACAAATGTCTCTTTACAAGGGCACCAGAATGTTCAGGTCTTACATTTCTCTAATTTACTGGGAATTGGAAAGAAAATACAGGCCCCTTTCTCCAGAATTTACATAGTTCAGTGAAATTGTTGGCATGGATCACCTAGATAAGTATATTGATCTCTTTGTTTGTTCTGTCTACATAAAAGTCTATACTTTATTTAACATGCCACTGTAGGAGTTTGCCCAGTAATGTGTGTCACCAACATTAAATATTTATTGGGTATCTCTGTGTACAGGACACTGCACTAGGTGAAAAGGATGGGGAATACAGTTCTCTATCCTCAAAGAAACAGCGATCTACTTTTTTAAAAAGGATGTGAAAAAAGAAATACAGGGTAAGTTGTGCATTGAAAAAGATAAGCTTATCTCAATTTGCTTTCTGTGTTACCTTGGAAAAGTTATTCAACTTCTGTGAACTTTAGTTTATCAGCAACATGGAGATGAAAGTCACCCCAAAGGAAAGTTGCACAAGTTAACTGAAATATGTGCAAAGGACTCAGTGTATAATAAATGCTCAGTAAAAGGTGGTTGTTTTTAGTCATTAGTATTAAGAGAAATCTTAAATAATAGCATTCTACATTAAATTTCACTTGCTTTAAATGGAAAGATATATAAATGAAATATTTTCTATTTTATTTTTTTCAACATTATTCTCTCTAGTAAAGTGATTCTGATGAGTTGCTTATTAAATCAGTAATTAGCCATTTCTAAAGGAATTATTTCAGTATAAAAATGTAATTAAGACTCCTTTACCACTCATGAAATTTAGGATTCACAAGAAAACTCATTTTCTGGTACTTACTTCATATGCTTTGCCTATTCTCTTGAAATATTTAAAATTTAAAAATAACTTCATTACATTTTATGGTCATCTACAGAAAGCTGAGCGCTGAAGAACTGATGCTTTTGCACTGTGGTGTTGGAGAAGATTCTTGACAGTCCCTTGGACTGCAAGGAGATCCAACCAGTCATTCTGTCCTAAAGGAGATCAGTCCTGGGTGTTGAAGCTGAAACTCCAGTACTTTCTTTGGCCACCTGATGTGAAGAGCTGACTCATTGGAAAAGACCCTGATGCTGGGAAAGATTGAAGGCAGGAGGAAAAGGGGACAACAGAGGATGAGGTGGTTGGATGGCATCATTGACTCAATGGACATGAGTTTGGGTAAACTCCGGGAGTTGGTGATGGACAAGGAGGCCTGGCGTGCTGCAGTTCACCAGGTTGCAAAGAGTCGGACAAGACTGAGCGACTGAACTGAACTGAACATTTCTAACAAAAGCAGCCCAAGAACAGAATCATGGTCATCAAAAGAATCTTAGCAATTTGTAGTGTGAACTTTTTCTTTTTAGAAATAAGAACTTAGAAAGCATCTCCTTAACATTACAAAGCACTTAAAATTTATTTTGTGAATTTTAATAATTTCTCAGGGAGGGCAAGCATGTAACAATTTTTTAAATTCAGTTTGTACATAGGGAAACAAACAGTAAAACTAAGCACAGTATAGGATTTCCCTGGTGGTAAGAATCTGCCTGCCAATGGAAGGGGCACAGGTTTGATCCTCGGTCTGGGAAAATCCCACATAGCAGGGCAACTAAGCCAACTACTGAGTCAGCACTCTAGAGCCCTGGAGCTGCAACTACTGAGCCTGTGTGATACAACTACTGAAGCCCCTGTGCCTTGAGCCTGTGCTCCATAGAGAAGCCACCACAATGTGAAGCCCACGCACGGCAAAGAAGAGTTGACCCTACTCGCTGCAACTAGAGAAAGCTGCTTGCAACCATAAATAAATGAATGTTTTTTTCAAAAAACTAAGCACAATATAAAACATTCACTAAGAAAAAATAGTTAAAGCTAAGCTAAAGAGTACATGTATCAGCTCACTTAATTCTCACAATAACCTGAAACAGGTGTTATTTTCTCCATTTAACAAATGGGGAAACTGAGTCACTAATCACTTATGTAACTTACCACTGTCCTGCAACTAGTCAACAACAGACTCAAATCCAGGCTGTCCAATTCCAGAGCCAGTGCTCTCAACTTCTGTATGTATCTATTACTGAAAAGTGACAATTCTCCAAATATCCATGAGTCTGACATAAATAAATGATTGTATAAATAAATGAGGGAAAAGGATGGCTTTTTTGCAGAAGAATTCCAAATAATAATTGTAGAAGGAATGAGGAAAATAATTACCATTAGGTAAACACCAACTTTTGCAAGCAAGAACCATCAACAGATTCCAGTTAAAATTAACAGGTAAATGATGAGAATAGGATATTTGCAACCAATCAAGGCATCTCTCTATATGGTATTTATTAAATATAAGGAGAAAAATAGTAAATTTACAGTGGGAAACCCAGCAGACACCACCTAAACAAAGTGATCAAAGTTAACATCACTGCCAGAAGGGTAGAATCACTGTAATTACTGAATGTGCAGAGAACCTTCCACGAAAAAAATTTTTCTTAATGATTTAAAGCTCTTCAATACTTTTGCCACCATGAAGTTTGGTACTAAACTACCAACTGTGACAAAAACTTAACAAATTCTGCTTGATTCGAGACTAAGGTAGGCACTAAGTGTCTAAAATCACTTGAAGCATTTTTACTGTTCTGTCTTCATGAAAACTGTACCCTTTAAGGAAATTTATGATGGAACAGCCCAAATATTCCCATTACTATTTCTATTGTTTTAGATTACAGTTATTATGGAAATTATATTTGGAAGCTATAGTTTACAACTTCTGAAATCCATTCTATTTTTAAATATTATTAAAAAGGAAACTGAAATATGCCATATGCAAAAAAAAAGGTATGTGTATCTTTTGATTTCAAATAATTAAAGCTGATTTTTATTGAGTCTTTACTATGTACCATGCACAGTTTTTTTCCTGCACATTATTTCATTTAATTCTCACAATTTCCTAAGGTTGATTATATTACCACCACTTATCAGATGTGTAAATGGTTACAAAGGTTAAAAATATTGTATAAGGATGGATTGTCTGACATAAGCAATACTGTCATTCCTTTTTTTTAATTTTTTTCAATTGCTAACAAGAAGAAAATCTAATTGAGTTTCATTGACTTTTATCTTTACTTTCCTCCTATGCAGATGTATGTTAACACACAGCAACAAGAATGGTAAATAATTACTAATCTAAGATAACTAAGAGTTGGCCACATTGTTATTATAATTATACTGAACTTATTTACATATCCTTTGTTTTATATCAAACTTTGAGCTCTTATGGAGGATTAAATATGATTTTGATTAAATATAAAATGGGCAGTTAAACTTCAAATAGTACACACTTTGTAAGAAGCTGAAGCACATGTCATTACTCAGGTAATCATTCTTATTTCACTTACACACATATTTACAGGTCTAAACAAAATGTACACATANGGCAGTGTAGTCACTGCTAAGTGGCTAAGATGTGAATTGCCTTTATGAGAAACAAATGGTGAGCCTGGAAGGCCTGGTCTGCCCCTGTCTCTTATACACATCTAGATGTGTATAAGAGACAGAGTACACACTTTGTAAGAAGCTGAAGCACATGTCATTACTCAGGTAATCATTCTTATTTCACTTACACACATATTTACAGGTCTAAACAAAATGTACACATATAAACACCATATTTAAGTTTCTAAAAATTTAATTGTAGAATAATTACTTTACAGTATTGTGATTTTTTTGTCATACATCAATATGAATTGACCACAAGTATACGTGTCCCCTCCATTCTGAAGCCCCTTCCCACTCTCCTCCCCCTACCCCTACCCCTCCAGGTGTCACAGAGCACTGGCTTTGGGTGCCCTACATCATACATCAAACTCCAACTGGCTATTTTACATATGGTTATATATATGTTTCAATGCCATTCTCTCAAATCATACCACCTTCTTCTTCCACTGAGTCCAAAAGTCTGTTCTTTACATATGTAAACACCATATTTTTTAATGTTCTGTTTTCCACTGTTAAAGCACTGATTCCTTGAATCTAGTAAAAAAAATTTTTAATAACTGCATCAGAACATCTATAATATAATCATTTATATTTGAAGATTGTTTTTTTTAATTTGAAGTTTTATCATTAAAAACTTGTCTTATTATGGTTTATTTACACCCTCAATTGTTAAAATAGAAGCAAGGTACTTCATGGGCTTCTCAGGTGGCACTAGTGGTAAAGAACCCGCCTGCCAATGCATGAGATACGAGAGACACTCAATCCCTGGGTGGGGAAGGTCCCCTGGAGAAGGACACGGCAACCCACTCCAGTATTCTTGCCTGGGAAATCCCACGGACAGAAGAGTCTGGTGGGCTACAGTCCTTAGGGTTGCAAAGAATCAGGACTGAAACAAGTTAATTCACACACAAGGTACTTCATATTAGCTTCTGGATTTGTCATGTCTTGCCTACAACAAAACAAGTCACTGGGTTTATGCTGGAGATTTGATCTTTGTTTCAGTCCTATTTTTAGAGGGACGGGAATACAAAAGAAGTTCTTAATCTGGAGACAGTTAAAATGGCTCTTTTAGTTTTCTTCAAAAAGGAAATAGGCTGCCAAACTTCAGGATCACCACAACATCCATTAAATATATATCTTGTATAAGATGTTTACATTCTATTAAATACTGTATCTTAGCCACATATAAAATAACACTGCCACTGACATCAGTGGAATTTCATGGGCAATGGAATGAGTCAGTAAGTCTTGTCAAAATAGGCATATTCCTCCCCCTCTAAAATGTTATAATTGTTTAAATATAAATACTTAAATGGATGCAGTGTCCATGTATTACTTACAGGTTGACAAAAGATGCTTACTCCTTGGAAGGAAAGTTATGACCAACCTAGATAGCATATTGAAAAGCAGAGACATTACTTTGCCAACAAAGGTCCGTCTAGTCAAGGCTATGGTTTTTCCAGTGGTCATGTATGGATGTAAGAGTTGGAC